>NW_026844367.1:4064844-4099085 GCF_025583915.1 Anolis sagrei ordinatus | reverse complement strand
TATTTTGATTAGTCCCGCTCTTATATAATGGTTGTTGAAAGGAAAGAGAGAGGAAAATTTGAACTAAAAGAAAAAGAGGTAAAAGAAATTTTTACCAACTTATCATAGCTAAACTATAGACAAATTCTAGATTGTTATAAAACTGATAAAGAACTAAACTTTGGAGACAGAGGTGGATTTTGGGACATTATTATGAAGACAAACAACAAAACAATTACAAAAATCTACAAAAAATTATTAGAATGGGGAACAGAAACAGAACAGATAAAAGAATCCATGATTAAATGGGCACAAAATATAGGTCATCAAATCCGCTTAGATGAATGGGAGAGGATCTGGAATCAAAAAATGAAATACACCTACTCCTGCAATCTGAAAGAAAATCTGTTAAAAATGATACATAGATGGTATATTACAACACAAAAGATTTCAAAATTCTACAAAAATACATCCAATAAATGTTGGAAATGTGAAGAACAAATAGGATCCTTTTTTCATATCTGGTGGTCATGCCCAAAAGCCAAAGAATTCTGGAATACAATTTACACTGACATACAAAAGATCCTTGAAATAAGACTGAAAAAGGAACCAGAGTTCTTCTTGCTGGGAATGTTCGATGTTAAAGGAGATAAAAACAAAGACATTATTTTCAACTACTTAACTACCGCAGCCAGAATTGTATATGCTAAGAACTGGAGGCAGAAAGAAATACCACAAAGAGAAGAATGGCAAAGTAAAATACTGGAAATAATGAATATGGAGGAATTAACATATTGGCTGTTGCCAAACGAAGGAAAACCAAAGAAACATGCAGATTGAGACTTGGTGAAAAATTATTTCAAACAACAAAAAATAGAGGTCATTTCCTGAAGGACAATAATATGAACTATAATAGCAGTAACGCAGGAAAGCATGCTGGACTATTTAGATTGAAAGATTTTTTTTCTTTTCTTTATATATATCTAGAAGATCTTCAAAGAACAGATGGAAGTCCAACCAAAGCTTTTATTTTGTCTTTTTTTAAAAAATCCATTTTTTTATCTTGATCCTTATTTCTGTTATTATTTTTCTCTCCCCCAGGAGAACCTCTGATTAGACTCCATGGGACTGTGGAGTGTCCTAATTTTTTAAAAAAATCTTTTTTTTGGATCTTTTTTCCTTCCTAGTCCCACGCCCCCTCCCCAATCCCCACTTTCATTTCCTACTTTTCTATCTCCTTCACAATATTCCCCCACTTTCCATGTAATCACACTATATTTCAATAAAAATGATTTTAAAAAACACCTCTGTTTGTTAGCTGAAGAAGTGCAACACTTTTCAGACCACATGAATACGGTCCATGAATATATTTTGCAAATGTAAAGCCTTAAAGTCATTATATTATAAGATGGAAAGGAAATAACTGTATTTGGTGTCTTTGGCAGGGTAAAAAGCCCAATGTCTATATGCCAGACAGTGAGAGCATACAAGCTTTTGCTGCTTCTTGGCAGGGGGTTGGACTGGATGGCCCATGAGGTCTCCTCCAACTCTATGATTCTAAGCTCACTATTTGATTCTGGATGTTCAGCCATGTTAACTATTAACAATGAGATAACTGAAAGAAAAATACAAAAAAAACTGAAGGCGCGCTGCATTGGCATAACAGTCTTTAATCATGCTAAACATGCAGTGATGACACAATACAATCATCTGAGGATGTAAGAGAGTATGGCCTATTACATCACATACAAATATGCCAATGTCCTGTCAAGAAGCACTGACTCTTCACACTTACTACAATTCTCTTTCAAAAAATAAATCCATTACACAAATCTCTTGTCCCATTTCCTTACTCTAGCTTTCCATAAACCCTGTACAGGCTTCAGCAGGAGTTCAACCAATTACAGAAGTCTTCCAGCAAACATACCACTGGCACAACATGAAGAAAGGGAGGACAGACATATTTTAAGGATAGAAGGGTTGTAAAGTCTAGGAGGAGGTTGGCATGCAGCTCAGAGGAGAAAAAACCTTTATATGCCTACGTCTCTTTCTGTGATCTTGTTGTCGAGATGTAGCTGATCGGTCTGAGACTTTTCTCTGGTAAAATTCTGACAAGCAGTGTGTCAACTCCACTTCGGGTTTGGAAACTTCCTCTTCCTCTGTAGCAGAATCTGCCAGGAGCAGCCTATAATGAGGAAAAACACCTCTCAGAAAGATAACTGGCCAAATTAAAAGAGGAATTTGTTGTTTTCCCACCTGTAGGCAAGAACTGGCTACATCTAGCAATCATATGGCTACTAGGAGCACTTTTTCCCATGCAAAAGATATACAAGTAGTATCCTACCGAGTGAGATTAGGCAACCCCCCACCCTGGCACTTCCATATCATTTTGTAGTAATTTTCTTTAATTCTTATAGACATATTTTTTAGTATTCTCATATTCCATATGTTTGCCCATTCTTGATTATTCATTCCCCCCCCTCCAAGTTTGTTTCCCATACTTCCTTCAAATAATCTTGTTCCTGTTCGTTCATTAATAATAGCTTATAGATATCACTTACTGTGCCTTTTAATATTATATTCTCTTCTTTAGTCTCCCTTTGATTTATCATCTTTTCTATTTTTGTATATTCCCTACCTCCATCATACATTTTCCTTATATCACTTGACCATTTACCCAATTTTAGGTACTTGTACCAATCTAAGTCTCCCAATTCCTCTTTTATTCTTTCCATGTTTACCATTTTCAGATCCCAGTCTTTTACTTTCATTAATACTCTTCCATTAAGTTCTACTTCAAGTTCTTTTTTTAAAATTTTCTGGGAAGTTTTCTGTCATTAAAACTGGCATGATAGGAGAAATACCTTTAGGGTTTTTTTTATATCTCCCCCAAATCTCTAAAATATTTTTAAAAGGGGATTGTTTAAATTGTTATACCATTTCTTTTTACCCTTTTCTCTATAACCCCTATAAAAATGTATTCTAATTTCAGTTCTAATATTTTATCATTTTCTTCCAGCCACTCCAAGCTCTTTTGCTTTGCTAAACTTTCTACTATATATCTTATTTGATTTGAATGATAATATAATTTGAGGTTTGGCACTTTTTTCCCATGCAAAATATATACAAGTAGTATCCTACCTAGTGAGATTAGGCAACCCCCCACCCTGGCAGCCTTTAAGAAAGACCTAAAAACCTGGCTCTTCCAGCGTGCCTTTGACGAGTAAACACATATCACCATATCATGTCTGTCCCAACTATAGTTCTGTCCTCATGACACACTTTTCCTTGTCATTAATGAAGGCTCAATCCCATTGTTCGCCCCTTCTGAGCTCCTCCACAGACACATACTTCTCCATTTACTTATCTCACCCAGGGTTTTATCAATCTTATTCTGTGCATTTGGCCCACCCATCATGCTTTTATTTTATTTCTTCATCACGTTATTTTGCATCTGTTTATTTCATTTTCTGTTATTTTATGTATTTTATTTTGACGTTATTATTTGCTGTCTGTATTTTATTTTATTGTACTGTTATTCTGGGCTTGGTCTCATGTTAGCCCTGAGTCTCCTTTGGGGAGATGGCGGCGGGATATAAATAAAGTCTATTATTATTATTATTATTATTATTATTATTATTATTATTATTATCCTCAGTCCTCTTAGACTTTGACAGTTTGTTGAATAACAACTTGGCTTGGAAAATGGATTTAAATGGCACTGTTACTATCTGATGTCCATAAAATATCAAATATTATGGGGGTCCAAAATATTAGCATTGTGACCTAAATAAAAACCAGCACGTGATGGCTGCATCAATATTTACTTCTTTGCTATGATACTTCTAAATAAATGCAACCCACTTTCTCCATAAATCACCTGAACAGTGAGATCTCTTTCCAATTCTAGTGCCGTATCATCTGAGGTTGAACACACCTGCTTCTGGGAATCCAAATAGCAGGGTTGGGTTATATTTAAAAAATCCCAGCCATGAAGTTTCTCTAGATCAGTGTTTCTCAACCTGGGGGTCGGGGCCCCGGGGGGGGGGGGATCATGAGGGGGTATCAGAGGAGTCCCCAGAGACCATCAGAAACCACAGTATTTTCTGTTGGTCATGGGGGTTCTGTGTGTGAAGTTTGTCCCAATACTGTCATTGGTGGGGTTCAGAATGCTCTTTGATTGTAGGTGAACAATAAATCCCAGCAACTACAACTCTCAAATGTCAACGTCTATTTTCCCCAAACTCCACCAGTGTTCACATTTGGGCATATTGAGTATCCGTGCAAAGTTTGATCCAGATCAATCATTGTTTGAGTCCACAGTGCTCTCTGGATGTAGGTGAACTACAACTCCAAAACTCAAGGTCAATGCCAACCAAACCCTTCCAGTATTTTCTGTTGGTTGTGGGAGTTCTGTCTGCCAAGTTTGGTCCAATTCCATGTTGGTGGAATTCAGAATGCTCTTTGATTATAGGCTATCTATAAATCCCAGCAACTACAACTCCCAAATGAAAAAAAAAAACCCTCCCTCAACCCCACCAGTATTCAAATTTGGGCGTATTAGGTGTTTGTGTCAAATTTGATCCAGTGAATTAAATACATCCTGTGTATCAGATATTTACATTACGAGCCATAGGAGTAGCAGAATTACAGTTATGAAGTAGCAATGAAAATAATTTTATGATTGGGGGTCACCACAACATGAGGAACTGTATGAAGGCGTTGCAGCATTAGGAAGGTTGAGAACCATTCTCTAGAGCACTGTTAAACCCATTATCATAAAATGGAAAGAATATGGCTTGGATGAGAATGCTTAGAGAAGTTAAAGAGGACATTACTCCCATAAGCAATGAAAAGACCAATAGTAATGCTGAAGAATAAGGAGAGTAGGAGGGATCTGCAGCTTAGTTGAAACTGTCCAAATGACAATTATGGGAAAGCGATTGTAGACAGGCGTTGCTAAAAACCCCATATCAAAGTCAACATGAAATAGAAAATATGAGGACAAATGTGGACTTCAAGGCCAAAACTCAATTTTTTTTGTCCTTGCTACAGAACTCTGTGTGGCACAAAACCAAAAACACTCCTTGCTGTGAGAACACCACACCCCTTGATGAAGCATTGTGCTGATAACATAATGTTGAAAAACTGTTTTTTTTTTTCCTGGCAGGCCTTGGGAAACTGATCATGATTTAGGACAAGTGGGTGGAGTAAAATACAATTATATTCTATTATTATGTTTATTTATACCCTGCTTTTTCTCTCCACAAGGAAACTCAAAGTGGATAAAACCTGTTTCTGACTGTGAGGGAACTGAGATTGGGAAGGAGGCTCCCCTTCTAGAAGAACAACGACCCTAAATCCACAAGAACCAGAATACATAAGAATGGCCCAATTAAAGCCAAGACCTTGATCTGATTTAGCATCTATAGCAAGCATGGGAAAACTTGGGCCCTCCAGGTGTTTTGGACTCCAACTCCCACAGTTCCTAACTGTCTACCGGCTGTTAGGAATTGTGGGAGTTGCAGTCCAAAACAGTCCAAGTTTGCCCATGCCTGATCTATAGTAAGACGTTAAAATGGCTGTTTACTAACAGCTGCAACTCAATTTAACACATCTGAAGCAATGTTAACAAAAATGGCTAAAAATTACCATATACAGACACACCAGGCTGATAGAAAATTGTACAAGATTAGCAGCAGTAATTCCTGCAAAAGATGTTTCCACCAAACACTTATGCAACTTTCAAGTGTTTTGCTGTATTAACATTTGTGCCAAAATGCAAATTATCTTTCCTGGTAGCAACCATATCAAATCCATTATAATTCCACCTCGTAACACAACAATCACGAGGAGACAGCAAAGCCTAGAGAAGACAATGATGCTGGGGAAAGTGGAAGGTAAAAGGAAGAGGGGCCGACCAAGGGCAAGATGGATGGATGGCATCCTTGAAGTGACTGGACTGACCTTGAAGGAGCTGGGGGTGGTGACGGCTGACAGGGAGCTCTGGCGTGGGCTGGTCCATGAGGTCACAAAGAGTCGGAGACGACTGAACGAATGAACAACAACACAACAATAGAGCCTGGATCTGGTGCTGCTCCAAGGCAGATTTATACTCGAAGCCCCCGGTAGCACAAAGGTTAAACCGCTGAACTGCTGAACTTATTTATTTATTATTTATTAACTATATTTCTATACCGCCTTTCTCACCCCTGGGGGGACTCAAAGCTGTTTAAAACATAATCAATGGCAAATTCAGTGCCTCACATATATATAAAAATATCACATATCTAAATCAATAACATATAACTGTAGATAACTTGTTGGCCGAAAGCTCAGTGGCTCAAATCTGGGGAGCGGGGTGAGCTCCCACTTTCAGCCCCAGCTTCTGCCAACCTAGCATTTCAAAATCATGCAAATCTGAGTAGATCAATAGGTACCGCTTCGGCAGGAAGGTAACAGCGGTCCATGCAGTCATGCTGGCCAAATGACCTTGGAGGTATCTATGGACAATGCCAGCCCTTCAGCTTACAAATGGGGATGAGCACCACACCCCAGAGTCACGACTAGACTTAATGTCAAGGGAAAACCTTGGAGATTGTCTACCACTTCTTTAAGAAATGGTTGGGATTTTTCAGCTTTACTTACAAATGTCTAACTTTACATCATCTTATGATGGAAAGACTATTTATAGGAAACACAATTACTTTCCTGCAGATGTGGATGTGCCACATAGGAGTATGCTAACTAACAAGCATTCCAAATACCAAACCTGCCCTTCTAAATATCAGACTGACTCTAAAGGTGAAGAAAAATGGAATTACCTGAATGACTCCATCAAATGAGAACTTGCTCCACAGAAATTTGATAGAGAGTACCAGCCTTCCATCACTGCAGGACTCCAGCATGGGGTGCGGGATAGCTCCTGCTGTGCCCACTCTGGAAATGACATTTCCTCTTGACATTCTGAAACCAAAACAACAAATAAAGAGAAATATTAAGTAACTATCAATAGTTCAGGAAGCTGCCTCAAATATATGGCTGTCTGCTAACAAGTCAATCCTGAATTCGGTAGATTTTACAGTAAGCAAGTGTGCACAGGATTTCACTTTCTGACAGTATGACGGTACTTGTAGTGAAATTACTCATTAAAGAAAGCTATATTCAAAACAATAATAGTAATAACAATAACTTTATTCTTATATCCAGCCACCATCTCCTCGAAGAGACTCTGAGATTATACACGGCACAAGGTGCTTAAAAACAGAACATAAAATTAAAACCATTTAAAATACAATTAAATAAAACATAGAATCATAGAATCAAAGAGTTGGAAGAGACCTCCTGGGCCATCCAGTCCAACCCCATTCTGCCAAGAAGCAGGAATATTGCATTCAAATCACCCCTGACAAATGGCCATCCAGCCGCTGCTTAAAAGCTTCCAAAGAAGGAGCCTCCACCACACTCCGGGGCAGAGAGTTCCACTGCTGAACGGCTCTCACAGTCAGGAAGTTCTTCCTCATGTTCAGATGGAATCTCCTCTCTTGTAGTTTGAAGCCATTGTTCCGCGTCCTAGTCTCCAAGGAAGCAGAAAACAAGCTTGCTCCCTCCTCCCTGTGGCTTCCTCTCACATTTTTATACATGGCTATCATATCTCCTCTCAGCCTTCTCTTCTTCAGGCTAAACATGCCCAGCTCCTTAAGCCGCTCCTCATAGGGCTTGTTCTCCAGACCCTTGATCATTTTAGTCGCCCTCCTCTGGACACATTCCAGCTTGTCACTATCTCTCTTGAATTGTGGTGCCCAGAATTGGACACAATATTCCAGATGTGGTCTAACCAAAGCAGAATAGAGGGGTAGCATTACTTCCTTAGATCTAGACACTATGCTCCTATTGATGCAGGCCAAAATCCCATTGGCTTTTTTTGCCGCCACATCACATTGTTGGCTCATGTTTAACTTGTTGTCTACGAGGACTCCAAGATCTTTTTCACACGTACTGCTCTCGAGCCATAAAAATATATAGAAGAGTAACTCCCAATTAAAAACAGTGCTCCTAAACCAATGGCAATAAGGTAGTATAAACATGGCTAGGCAGTAAACAAATGAACTGGGAATGGGATAAATGCAAAGCTGAAGCCCTGGGAAGATGGCATGGGATCAAGTGCAAGGCTGCATAACAACTGCATAGTTAACTAGGGACTAGACCCGGGGTCCACAAACTTTTTAAACGGAGGGCCAGGTCACAGTCCCTCAAACTGTTGGAGGGCTGGATTATAATTTGGAAAAAAATACATGTATGAATTCCTATGGACACTGCACATATCTTATTTGTAGTGCAAAAAAAAAAAAACCACTTAAAACATTACAATAATTAAAATGAAGAACAATTTTAATAAATATAAACTTATTAGTATTTCCATGGGAAGTGTGTGCCTGATTTTGGCTGAAGAGATAGGATTGTTGTTGTTGTGTGCTTTCAAGTCGTTTCAGATTTAGGTTGACCCTGAGCGAGGGCCAGATAAATGAACTTGGAGGGCCGCATCCGGCCCTCGGGCCTTAGTTTGAGGACCCCTGGACTAGGCATTCTCAAAAGCATTAGAAACATTCCATTCAGTTTGGTTCTCATAAAATAGCTCTAATTCTGGAGTAGCAAAACATCAGCATATGTAAAGCTGTGTTAATCTAGGGGTTCTTTGAAAGTTTACTAGGGATGTTTTAAAAATAAGCTTTAAGAAACTTTATTGACATCTCTTGTCATGTTCAGTATTCTAGGTCACACCTTCAAGTCAGGCAGAACAACATAAAACTCGAGTATTCTTGAGTAATGACAACACAGACACTCAATTTTAAAACTCTCTGTAACGTTGACATGGGTGAAACAATACAGGATGATGATGATGATGATAATAATAATAATAATAATAATAATAATAATAATAATCTTTATTTATACCTCGCCACCATCTCTTCGATGGGGACTCGGGGCGGCTAACATGAGGCCAAGCCCAAAAACACAATACAGCACAATAAAATACAGAATGCAGAGAACAAAATATTACATCAGAAAATAGTTACAGTAGCAAAATAAAATGAAGAAAGCAAATTAACACAATATAAAATTGAAGAGGACAGGCAGGCCAAATGGACGAGATACAATGATAAAACCCCTAGGTGAGGTAGGAACAGAAAATATGTAAGTGAGGGGAGCCTAAGAATGATAAAACAGTGGGGTAAGGCTTTCAGTTTAGGACGGGGGAAATGCATCATAGGGGTAACACTATAGCTGGAGCAAACAGAAATGGAATAAATGGCCACTCTCCAAAGGSACATCAGAATAGCCAGGTTTTCAGGTTTTTCTTGGATGGATACCAAGGACAAATCTGAGACTGAAAGTTTTAAACAAACAAGCAAACAAACTCACCAGAACTTCCCATKTGATTTATTTCCAAGTCATCACATCCTTGTTTAAGGACATTGCTCACAATCTCRTGGACACATAAGTCATCATCTTTGGTGACATGACACTCCCCAGTTGTCTGAAGAAGGAATTTCTCCACCTCAGAAGCTTGCTCAGCAGAGAGAATAGAAAGAATTGCGGTAGAATCCGAGATGGAGGAGAAAATTCCAGTGCAGGGAGAAGAGGCTCCAAACTGATAAACTTCAGCAACCTTGAAAAAAGAAAGAAAGAAAGAAAGAAAGAAAGAAAGAAAGAAAGAAAGAAAGAAAGAGAGCAACATTCACACCTAGCTCCAGCAGAAAAGAGTCCTTTCTCCCACCCACGACATTCCACAGATATATAAACCTCATTTTCCTAGTTTCCAACAGACCTCACAACCTCTGAGGATGCCTGCCATAGATGTGGGCGAAACGTCAGAAGAGAATGCTTCTAGAACATGGCCATATAGTCCAGAAAACTCACAGCAATCCAATGTTCACATAAATTACTATTACTTATAGGAATGTCCCTTTTTTTCTTTTAATCTGGATTGACCTTACTGTATTTCAACATTTTTCTATGTAATAACTTATATTTGCCCTACCATTATCAATGTTCTCATTTCATCATTAAATTAAAGCAAAATCCCACTGAAAACTTCTGTATGTACTACTGTACTCATGATAAGTGTTGTTTATAACTGAAAAGGGCACTTACCAGATGTAATCCTTGGGCCAGAATGTATTTCATGAACTGCTGAAACTGCTTAAAGGATTGTCCTGATGATGTCCTGCGCAGAATCCAGCTCTCTGTATGAAAGCTCTGTGTATGCACTGCATTCCAGCCTGTTACAGTGCATTTAAGAGAAATGTTGATGGGACCTTTGAAACACCACTGGCTCAGGGTTAGAGGTTCCAAGGTCACAGCACAGCCCTGTACCTCCCCTATTTCTGTTCAAAGTAAAACATCAGTGTTAGTGTTTAAGAAGAGCTTTGGAAAAGAACAAACAGGTAAGAAAATTAGAGAACAATCACATGAGAATTCTGTAACCATGGATTGATCCAGAGCTTTGTACTTTTGCCTGACTGAAGATAAATTGATAGACTTATCTTGTTGTGCAGGAACAATGTCTTTAAAAGGTTTACATAAGGCATAGATTAGAGTGATAACACTATCCCCAGCTGGAGAAATTATACTGCTTAGCTGGTATTGCACCACCTGACATCCATTGGGAAGAAACGGTCAGTAACGAAAGGACCAAGGCATCGACATCTCCAGTCGATCCTCTATTTGGATATCAGCAAGTGAACGAATGCCTTAAATCATAAAATAGCTTCCTATGATCAACAGAGATACTTGCAGGTACACCTCAGCAAGCAAGAGTCCAAAAGTGGCAGGCTAAAATCCAGAATTTCAATCAGTAGCTGATACCAGATGAGAGAATCCCTCCTGGGCACACAGAAGACTGGGCAACTTGGAAGGCACTGAACAGACTCTGGCACAAGATGCAGAGCCAACTTTAAGAAATGGGGCTACAAAGTGGAGGCCACGACATGTGAGTGTGGAGAAAAACACAGACCACCTACCACAATGCAATATGAGTCCTGCCACATGCACAACGGAGGATCTTCTCATAGCAATACCAGAGGCCATCAAGCATAATGCCAAGTTTTTAACTTTGTGTTTGTAAATACACTATAACTGCACTCTCAATTTGCTTGACACAATAAATAAAATCAACCTAAACAATAAATATTTATGCAAGAATTATAGTGTGCTAAACTTCCCAAATCATAAGTAATTTGTCAATCTGAACCACAGTAAAGTTTTACTTTATATCACGTAGACTGCACACAAAATTTTTAACTGCATATTATTACTTTTCATTACCATCAGTCCTGAGGAACAGCACTCCTTCCAGAGGAGGGAAAGTAGCTTGCAGAACAGAAGGGAGAGAAAACAAACAGTTCAAAATGGAATCGAAAGGCAACGTTTTACTTAATGTTGGTTCAGCGTTCCTGGACTTCACAGGGAGAGCAGATACAGTCCCTGCTCTGTGGTGATTTAAGTAATGGATAAAATGATCAGATGGCAAAATCGTGCCTCCCAAGAGAAGCACCAAGTCAGACAACAGCCTGTAGCCAATACAGTCTGGGGATTCAAGAAGCTGAAACCAAAAAACAAAACAAGAAAGCTCAGTCAGTGGTGATCCAAAACTACAATATATGACATCTGTACTACAATAGGGGCAACTCAATTAAAGTGCAGTCCCTTTACTGGCCAACTAAAATGCACTCCATGCAAACTTCCGACGCCCCATTTTCATCAAACAAAATATGTTAAATAAATAATACAGGAGAACAAAAAAGTGACACCATTGGGATTTTGTTTAAGAAGTTGTTTCAGTTGTTCAGTTGGTCTGTAGGGGCAGATCTCCACGGATCTCAATGCAGGTAGAAACCGCTACCCCAGATGTAGAAATAGAGAGATTTCTTGAGAAATGCAAAGTATTATCTGCCAAAGAAATTGGTTTGCAGCTTCACAAAAGATAGAAACATCCTGGATCCTGAGTGCTGCTAATGGAGTTTACTGTCCCTTGCCTATGCCCCTAGCTGGCCAAAAAGGAGGGGAGTGACCTCTGCCAGCATTGAAATCCCTCAAGATCAACTCAAAAGAAACAACATCTGAAATGAAAGTAGGCCTATGACCCCAGAACAGTCACGTTTTCTTTTCTTTGTCTGTCTTTTTAACCATTCTGCCCAATGGAGAAACTAAGAGAGCTTCATTACATATTTTGTGCATTTTGGTTAACCAATAAAGGCACAGATTTTGAGCAACCATTATCCAGAATTTCCAAATACTCCCAGGTGTACAGTTGGCTCTCCACATTCTCAGGTTTATTATTTTTAAGTGTGTACTTGCTTAATAAGCTCAAGCATTCCCTCCCTCACTAAATTCTTATTGTTAATGTTGTATATTTTATTGTATATGTTTTTATTTCAATTGCTTGTACTGTTGTTATTGTTACTATTGCTTGTACTGTTGTATTTGGGCTCGGCCTCATGTAAGCCGCACCGAGTCCCTTGGGGAGATGGTAGCGGGGTATAAATAAAGTGTTGTTATTATTATTATTGTTAAAAGGTAAAGGTAAAGGTAGTCCCCTGACATTAAGTCCAGTCATGCCTGACTCTGGGGTGTGGTGCTCAACTCCATTTCTAAGCCGAAGAGCCGGCGTTGTCCATAGACACCTCCAAGGTCATGTGGCCAGCATGATTGCATGGAGCGCCGTTATTATTGTTGTTGTTGTTGTTATTATTATTATTATTATGTTCTGTGAAGAGTATCAGTCATACCAGAACTGAAAAAGTTGGCAACCTTTCCTATAGGAGATAATGTTGACTTCAGATGAGGGATATCTAGGTTTAGGCAACAAATAAGGATCACAAAGTATCATGCAAACATTTTTCTCTCTTTCAGCTTAACTTACATCATAGAATCACTGTGAGAGAGAAAAAACAACCCTAATGTATCTATTTAGATGTTTGCTACAGAAAAAAGGAACACAAATTTAAGTGACATAATGTCACTTAGGACAGTACAAGCAGTCCCCAAGTTATGAACAAGATAGGTTGTGTAGGTTTGTTTTTAAGTTGAATTTGAATGTCAGTTAGAACAAGTACATTTTTTTAAAGTAACTCCTGGTGAAAATACATATGTTTTAGCTTTGAATAGCATAGGGAAGCGTAGAGCCCCCTGCAATGTTTGTTTTGCTATCTGAACCCCTGTTCATAAGATTCCACCTCAATTTCTGTCCCTGTGATGATTGGATTTTGAAAAAAAAAGGCTTATTGTAGATACCGTCACAAATGCGACTGACATTGATGAGGGAGAGGGCATTTTCAGTGGTCTCCCCCAACCTGTGGAACACCCTCCCCCCCCCAAAAAAAAATTAAAACAGCTCCCTCCCTTGCTTCTTTCAAGAACCAATAAAAAACTTTCCTGCTTAGGCTTTCAATGAGGTATATTAACCTTGATAGAATTGCCATAATTGGCTCCTGGAGCAGAGTGCAACATATGTGACTATATATTGTAGTTTTTTAAAAAAAGAAATTTGCTTATTTTATGATATTGATATTTATTATTAGTGTATTTGGTCTGTTTGTATGATTTTAAGATTTTGTAAGCCGCTTTAGTCTTGTGAGGAAGAAAAGCAGGATATAAATAAAGATATTATTATTATTATTATTACAAGGATTGTTTGGGGGGGGTTTATGTCAGGAGCAACTTGAGAAACTGCAAGTCACTTCTGGTGTGAGAGAATTGGTCGTCTGCAAGGACATTGCCCAGGGGACGCCTGGCTGTTTGATGTTTTACCATCCTTGTGGGAGGCTTCTCTCATGTCCCCGCATGGGGAGCTGGAGCTAACGGAAGGAGCTCAGCCTGCTCTCTTCTGATTCAAGCCGCTGACCTGTTGGTCATCAGTCCTGCCAGCACAAGGGTTTAACTCATTGCACCACAAGGATTGGTGATTAAATTTCAGTGGAGACACCTTTTCCCCATGAAAACCCTTCTAAGAGTGAATTTCCCTTCCGAGGGGCAAATTTCTCTCACTTCATGTTGTCTCTCCCCCACTCTTAACTATGACTCATTTGTAAGTTGGATGTTTGCCACTCAAGGACTACTTGTAGTCTAGCAATCTGACACTTACCTTCATAGATTCAGTGGTATCCACCCAATAAAGACTGATTTTCTGGCTAAGCATCATTTCCTGAATTCCCTTAGGGATGAATTTTTCCGTCACATCATGAAAAGGAAGCAGTTCATCAGACAAATGAACATAACTTCCAAAAGCAAACTGTAGCAAGTCCCTCTGAGAACGAGGACAGGGAGAAAAGAGGAAAATTGCATTCTCAAAGTCCTCAGAAGCAGAGTTTGCCTGAAGTTTATCCAAGGTTACGGTCAGTTTGCTCTTCTGACTCCTCAAAACGGGCTTCGTTGGCGAGGTTATTTCAGGCCGGTCCCACTGGTAGTCGAGCAAAGTTTCTTTCAGTATGTTCTGAGTAAGGGTGGCTCGAGGTACTGGACCAGGCAAGTGTGGGCTGAGGATCCGGCTGCCAAACCTGGCCTCCGCCGCTTCCTCAAAGTCTTCCCAACTTCGGGATCCAAGCTCATGGAAGCTGCCCACCTGGGAAATCCTGCCCTGGGCACCCAAGGAATCGAAGAATTTGAAGCCCCAACGGACCCTCGACAGGCCAAACTTGCAGCCCAGGAAATTCAAGATCCTCAATACACCCAGAGAAAGATGGTTCTTCTCCAAGGAGCTGGCTGTGTCCAAGAGGAAAACCACATTATGGCAGCCGGTCATGATGCAGCAGAAACCGCTTTGTGCTTCAGCCGCTTAAACACGAAGAGCCAAGATGTGAGGCAAAGATCTGTGGCTTAATGAAGGACCCAAGCGTATCCTAAATGTACCTAAAGAAGAGGAAAATAACTGGAAAAGTGGCATCCCAATAAACATAACATCAGGCAGGCCCCATCGCTAGCAATCTTTAGGAGGAGCTTGAAAACATGGTTGTTCCAGTGTGCCTTTCCAGAATAAGAAAACTCCTAGCGTTATGTCCCAACGCACTTTATCAGAGATCTAGGATATCTGCATGCCCACCCCCCTCCAAAACACTCCACCTGGTCATGCCCAGAACTTTTAATTTTAATTATTACATTTGGCCCGGCCATTGTTTTTAATTGTGTCATTGTGTGTTGTCAATGTTATTGCTTTGTTTTCTGAGTTATTTTGCTGTTTGTTGTTGCAGTTGTTTTTACTATTGTATTTGGGCTCGGTGTCTTGTAAGCCGCACCGAGTCCTTCAGGAGATGGTAGCGGGGTACAAATAAAGGATTATTATTATTATTATTATTATATGGGTGGTTTAAATGCTAAGGAAATGTTGTAAGGTGATAGTGCAGGCCTGGGTAAACTTCAGTCCTCTAGGTATTTTGGACTTCCGCTCCCACAATTCCTAACAGCCTCAGGCTCTTTCCTTTTCCCCCTCAGCCACCTAAGCCTGAGGCTGTTAGGAATTGTGGGAGTTAAAGTCCAAAACATCTGGAGGGAGGGCCACAATTGGCCCATGCCTGATCTAGATACAATCCTCCTCTTGATGGGAGCCTAGAATCGCATTGGCCTTTTTAGCTGCCACATCACACTGCTGCTTTATGCTCAGTTTGAGGTCTACTAAAACCTTAAACAGTTCCGGCCCAGTTTACCTGTCCGAACGTATCTCCCCCTACATACCGTCTAGGACCTTAAAATCATCCAGGGAGGCCCTGCTCTCAGTCCCACCACCATCGCAGTCATGTTTGGTGGGGACGAAAGACAGGGCCTTCTCCGTGGTGGCCTCGCCAGCTGTGGAACTCCCTTTCCAATGAGGTCAGATCTGGCCCCTTCCTCCTGACCTTTCAGAAGGAATTTAAATCCTGGTTATAGGATCAAGCATTCACAGAACAGTTTGTTTACTGGGAAAGACAAGATTTACTGGACCGGACTTGTACTGCTTTGGATGACGATTTTAATTTTGGTGATTTTAATTTTGTGGATGTATTTATTATGTGTTTTATATTATGTCTGGCATTGAATTGTTGCCTGTTTGGAAGCCATTCTGAGTCCCTCCGTGGAGGTCGAGAAGGACAGGGTATGAATGTTTTAAATAAATAAAATAAAAACTAAGGCCTCTTCTACATTGCCATATAATCCGGATTATCAAAGCAGATAATCCACCTGAACATTAGGAAGATGTTCCATCTGAACATGAGAAAGAACTTCCTGACTGTCAGAGCTGTTCAGCAGTGAAACTCTCTGCCACGAGGTGTGGTAGAGGCTCCTTCTTTGGAGGCTTTTAAACAGAGACTGGATGGCCATCTGTCAGGGGTGATTTGAATGCGATTTTCCTCATTCTTGGCTGCTTGGCCCAAGAGGTCTCTTCCAACTCTATGATTCTATGAATCCACATTATCTGTTTTGACACAGTGAAGACATCTGCCCTTGCGCTATGCTACTCTGCTGCTGAGTATGTATGCCCAGTGTGGAACACATCTCAGCTTTGAGATGGTTGAACAGAAGCATTCTGAAGCTCTAGGTGCTCTTACTGACTATTACAGGGAAAACCAGCTGATCCCCAACCCATCTAAAACACAGACATGTGCTTTTCATCTCAAGAACAGACAAGCATCCCGAGCTCTGAGGATGACCTGGGAAGGAATTCCACTGGAGCATTGCAGCGCACCCAAAGACCTGGGAGGAGTCACTCTGGACTGTGCTCTGACCTACAAGAAGCACTGCCTGAACATCAAGCAAAAAGTGGGTGCTAGAAACAATATCATACGAAAGCTGACTGGCACAACCTGGGGATCACAACCAGATACAGTGAAGACATCTGCCCTTGCACTATGCTACTCTGCTGTTGAGTATGCATGCCCAGTGTGGAACACATCTCACCACGCTAAAACAGTGGATGTGGCTTTTAATGTGACATTCTGCATTATCACGGGGTGCCTGTGCCCTACACCACGGGAGAAATTACACTGCTTAGCCGGTATTGCACCACCTGACATCCGCTGGGAAGTAGCAGCCAATAGTGAAAGAACCAAGGCAGTGAAATCTCCAGCTCATCCCTTGTTTGCGTATCAGTCAGCATGTCAACAACTTAAATGTAGACATAGTTTTCCAAGATCTACAGAGACACTAGCTGGAACACCTCAGCAAGCGAGAGTCCAAAAATGGCAGGCTCAAACCCAGAGCCTCAATCCGTGGGTGATACCAGATGAGAGACTCCCCCCTGGGCACACAGAAGACTGGGCGACTTGGAAGGCGCTGAACAGACTGCGCTCTGGCACCACGAGATGCAGAGCCAACCTCAAGAAATGGGGCTACAAAGTGGAATCCACAACATGTGAGTGTGGAGAAGAGCAAACCACTGACCACCTGCTGCAATGCACCCTGAGCCCTGCCACATGCACAATGGAGGACCTTCTTGCAGCAACACCAGAGGCACTCCAAGGGGCCAGATACTGGTCAAAGGACATTTAACCAACGACCAAACTTCACAAATTTTGTGTTTTGTCTGTTTGTTTGCGTTGCTCTTTTAGAAATGTAATACAATAGTCTGGTTGCCCTGACACGATAAATAAATAAATCTGTATTGTTGAAGGCTTTCATGGCTGGAATCACTAGGTTCTTGTGGGTTTTTTCGGGCTATAGGGCCATGTTCTAGAGGCATTTCTCCTGACGTTTCGCCTGCATCTATGGCAAGCATCCTCAGAGGTAGTGAGGTCTGTTGGAAATAGGACAATGGGTTTATATATCTGTGGAATGGCTGGGGTGGGGCAAAGAGCTCTTCTCTGCTGGAGCTAGGTGTGAATGTTTCAACTGACCACCTTCATTAGCATTTGAAGGCCTGGCTGAGCCTGGGAAAATCTTTTGTTGAGAAGTGTTAAGATGTGCCTGGTTGTTTCCTCTGCTGTTTTGCTGTTGTAATTTGAGAGTTTTTTTTAATACTGGTAGCCAGATTTTGTTCATTTTCATGGTTTCTTCCTTTCTGTTGAAATTGTCCACATGCTTGTGGATTTCAATGGCTTCTCTGTGTAGTCTGACATGGTGGTTGTTGGTGTGGTCCAGCATTTCTGTGTTCTCAAAATAATATGCTGTGTCCAGGCTGGTTCATCAGGTGCTCTGCTATGGCTGACTTCTCTGGTTGAAGTAGTCTGCAGTGCCTTTCATGTTCCTTGATTCGTGTTTGGGCAATGAAGACACTGCAGACTACTTCAACCAGAGAAGTCAGCCATAGCAGAGCACCTGAGGAACCAGCCTGGACACAGCATATTATTTGAGAACACAGAAATGCTGGACCACTCCAACAACCACCATGTCAGACTACACAGAGAAGCCATTGAAATCCACAAGAAGCATGTGGACAATTTCAACAGAAAGGAGGAGACCATGAAAATGAACAAAATCTGGCTACCAGTATTAAAAAAACTCTAAAATACAAAGCAAAACAAGAGAGGAAACAACCAGGCACATCTTAACACCTCTCAACAAAAGATTTCCCAGGCTCAGCCAGGCCTTCAAATGCTAATGAAGGTGGTCAGGTGAAACATTCACACCTAGCTCCAGCAGACAAGAGTCCTTTGTCTCACCCTGGTCATTATTCCACAGATATATAAACCCATTTTCCTCTCCAGCAGAGAAGAGCTCTGTGCCCCACCCCAGCCATTCCACAGATATATAAACCCATTTTCCTAATTCCAACAGACCTCACTACCTCTGAGGATGCTTGCCATAGATGCAGGCGAAACGTCAGGAGAGAATGCCTCTAGAACATGGCCCTATAGCCCGAAAAAACCCACAAGAACCTAATAAATAAATCTGTTTTGAACTGGATATGAGTCTACACTGCCATATAATCCAGTTCAAAGTAGATTATCTGGATTGTATATGGAAGTAGAAGAGGCCTAAGACTCCTCAATCCCTCAGAGCCCCACACTCACCATTCCTCTTCAGGAAGCTGGCGCGCTTCCCGTTAGTTAGTTAGTTAGTTGGTTCTTGGCTGATTATGAGCCAGTCTCCGTCCTCCTCGGGCAGCCATGGCATCCGGGCACGGCGCTCAGGAGAAGGCCTCACCACCACAAGAGGCCTCTCGCCATTCTTTTCCTCCGACGTCGCTCTCAATCCAATTGCTGGCGCGCTCGGCGCTCCGCTTCCCCATTGGACGGCGCTCACTCCGACGCCGCTCTCTCATTGGCTAAGACCTCATCTTGGGCTCCTCCCTACTCTCGCGAGATCATGTCAAAATCCCACCCACTACTCCTGTCAGGTTTTTCGAAGGGGATACCAGCTTGTACGCATGCGCGCCATGTTACTGAAAGGATGTCTTGGCCTAGGGAAAAGGAACCAACTAATGCAGTGGTTCTCAACGTGTAGGTCCCCAGATGTTTTGGCCTTCAACTCCCAGAAACCCTAACAGCTGGTAAACTGGCTGGGATTTCTGGGAATTGTAGGCCAAAGCACCTGGGTACCCGCCGGTTGAGAACCACTGAACTAATGCATGGTTTTTATTTATTATTAGCCGTCCCTTTCCGTGCATTTCTATGGCCCAGTCTGTGTGTATGTGTTTTGTGTGTGTGTGTATGTGTATATGTGCAGCTGCAAGACCAAGAACAAGCCACGAGAGTAAAGATGGAAGATCCACCCAGAGGAAAAGTGTTCTCACCATACATCAAGTGAACCACTGACCGCATAGGGAAGCTGATGAGGAAACACAACATACAAACTATCTCCAGACCCACCAAGAAAATCCAACAAATGCTTCGTTCAGCAAAGGACAAGAGGGATCCTCTCACCTCTGCAGGAGTCTCCCGTATACCATGCAGCTGTGGACAAGTCTACAGAGGGACCACCAAACACAGCACCCAAACACACATCAAGGAACATGGAGGGCACTGCAGACTACTTCAACCAGAGAAGTCAGCCATAGCAGAGCACCTGATGAACCAACCTGGACACAGCATTTTATTTGAGAACACAAAAATGCTGGACCACACCAACAACCACCATGTCAGACTACACAGAGAAGCCATTGAAATCCACAAGCATGTGGACAATTTCAACAGAAAGGAAAAGACCATGAAAATGAACAAAATCTGGCTACCAGTATTAAAAAACTTTAAAATTACAACAGCAAAACAGCAGAGAGGAAATAACCAGGCACGTCTTAACACCTCTCAACAAAAGATTTTCCCAGGCTCAGCCAGGCCTTCAAATGCTAATGAAGGTGGTCAGTTGAAACATCTGCAGGAGTCTACCATATACCATGCAGCTGTGGACAAGTCTCCATAGGGACCACCAAACGCAGCAGCAGCATTGCCCAAACACAAATCAAGGAACATGAAAGGCACTGCAAACTACTCCAACCAGAGAAGTCAGCCATAGCAGAGCACCTGACGAACCAGCCTGGACACAGCATATTATTTGAGAACACAGAAATGCTGGACCACACCAACAACCACCATGTCAGACTACACAGGCCAATGGAGACTCCCTCTCAGACATCAGAAGAGCTGCGAGACCAAGAACAAGCCACGAGATTCAAGATGAAGATCCACCCAGAGGAAAAGTGTTCCTGCCATACATCAAGGGAACCACTGACCGCATAGGGAAGCTGATGAGGAAACACAACATACAAACAATCTACAAACCCACCAAGAAAATGCAACAAATGCTACGTTCAGCAAAGGACAAGAGGGATCCTCTCACCTCTGCAGGAGTCTACCGTATACCATGCAGCTGTTGACAAGTCTACATAGGGACCACCAAACGCAGGATTGGCCAAACACAAATCAAGGAACATGGAAGGCACTGCAGACTACTTCAACCAGAGAAATCAGCCATAGCAGAACACCCGATGAACCAGCCTGGACACAGCATTTTATTTGAGAACACAGAAATGCTGGACCACACCAACAACCACCATGTCAGACTCCACAGAGAAGCCATTGAAATCCACAAGCATGTGGGCAATTTCAACAGAAAGGAGGAAACCATGAAAATAAACAAAATCTGGCTACCAATATTAAAAAGTTCTAAAATTGCAACAGCAAAAACAGCAGAGAGAAAAACAGGCAGGGACATCTAATCACCTTTCAAGAAGAGTTTGCTCCAGGCACAGTCAGCCCATTGTATGCTAATCAAGGTGGTCAGTTGAAAAGATTCACACCTAGCCCAACTTACAAAAGCCTTTTGTCTCACCCTGGTCATTCCACAGATATATAAACCCCCTTTTCCCCAGTTCCAGCAGACCTCACCTCTGAGGATGCTTGCCATAGATGCAGGCGAAACGTCAGGAGAAATGCCTCTAGAACATGGCCATATAGCCCGAAAAAACCCACAAGAACTGAGAAACAGAGAAAAGACACAGAGTTTGCAAGCTTGGTAGTTGATTAAATATCCTTTGAGCAGTATCTGCCCCTTGGAGTGCCTCTGGTGTTGCCGCAAGGAGGTCCTCCTTTGTGCATGTGGCAGGGCTCAGGGTGCATTGCAGCAGGTGGTCAGTGGTTTGCTCTTCTCCACACTCGCATGTCAAGGATTCATAGAATCATAGAATTGGAAGACACCTCCTGGGCCATCCAGTTCAACCCCATTCTGCCAAGAAGCAGGAATATGGCACTCAAATCACCCCTGACAGATGGCCATCCAGCCTCTGTTTAAAAGCTTCCAAAGGAGGAGCCTCCACCACACTCCGGTGCAGAGAGTTCCACTGATGAACGGCTCTCACAGTCAGGAAGTTCTTCCTCATGTTCAGATGGAATCGCCTCTCTTGTGGTTGGAAGCCATTATTCCATTGCGTCCTCGTCTCCAAGGAAGCAGAAAACAAGTTCGCTCCCTCCTCCTCCCTATGACTTCCTCTCACATATTTATACATGGCCCTCATCATGTCTCCTCTCAGCCTTCTCTTCTTCAGGCTAAACATGCCCAGCTCCTTAAGCCGTACCTCATAGGGTTTGTTCTCCAGACCCTTGATCATTTGAGTTCCCCTCCTCTGGACACAGTTTTCCAGGTGACCTCAGACAAGTCATTCTCTCTCAGCCCCAAAAGAAGGGGATGGCAAACCCTCTACGAACAAATCTGGCCAAGGAAACTTTAAGGAAGGTTTGCCTTAATGTTTCTCCAAGTCAGACTTGAAATCACACAACAGCAGTCACCTCAGATGAGCAAGCTTTTCGGTTTCCTATCAATAGGTACAGAAGGAAATTCACAAACATCACTGTAAGAATCATAGAATCAAAGAGTTGAAAGAGACCTCATGGGCCATCCAGTCCAACCCCATTCTGCCAAGAAGCAGGAATATTGCACTCAAATCACCCCCGACAGATGGCCATCCAGCCTCTGTTCAAAAGCTTCTAAAGAAGGAGCCTCCACCACACTCCGGGGCAGAGAGTTCCACTGCTGAACTCACCATCATCATCATTTAATAACTTATTAGTCGCCCTCCATCCGAGAATGCTCTAGGCGATTTACAGCTAAATTATAAAAGATAAAATACATACATACAAAAATTAAAAATCAACAGAGATCGAATGCTCTAGTAAAAAGCCAGGTCTTAAGTGCGAGAGTAAAAGGCCCTAAGTCACGCATGGCTCTCATGTAGGGCGGCAAGGAATTCCACAATAAGGCAGGGGCAGAAATAGAGAAAGCCCATCTGTGCCTGGTCCTTTCCAAACGCCCTTCTCTAGGACCCGGTATATGGAGTAAGTCACATTGGGCTGGTCGTTGCGACCTCCAATGATGGGAGAAGGAGAGGCGGTCCCTAAGGTACGATGGACCCTGGCCGTAAAGAGTTTTAAAGGTCAGAA
This sequence comes from Anolis sagrei ordinatus, assembly GCF_025583915.1. Classification (NCBI taxonomy): domain Eukaryota; kingdom Metazoa; phylum Chordata; class Lepidosauria; order Squamata; family Anolidae; genus Anolis; species Anolis sagrei. Next base: position 4,076,265 of record NW_026844367.1, on the reverse strand, counting down.
CTAGCATCTTATACAGGCCACGGTACTCAGTTGGAAGCCAATGTCAATGTTGCAGCACTGGTGTTATATGGCGTTTCATGGGCGTTCTTGTGAGTAGCCTGGCTGCCGCATTCTGAACAATACGGAGCTTTCGGGTCGTAGACATCAGAAGGCCAACATACAGGGCGTTGCAATAGTCCAGCCTAGACGTGACCGTGGCATGGAAGACAGTTGCCAGAGCCTCCTCAGATAGGTAGGGTGCCAATTGCCTCGCTTGTCGTAGATGGAAAAAGGCCTGTTTGCTGGCAGCTTCCATTGTCACCTGCGAATCCAGGATGACACCTAAGCTCTTAACAGTGGTCGATGGAGATAGGGCGGCACCATCGAAGGTGGGCAATGGATGAGTCAGACCTGCTGGCCGGCCATGCCAGAGAATCTCAGTCTTCACTGGGTTCACCTTCAGTCTGCTAGCACGTAACCAGTTCGACAGAGCTTCCAGACATAGGATGAAATTGTCTGGAATTGGCGTTGCTTCAGGCTCCAGACGCAGAAGGAGTTGGGTATCGTCCGCATATTGGTAGCAGTCCAGGCCGAAACTCCGAGCCAAACTAGCAAGGAGTCTAACGTAGATGTTGAAGAGAAGAGGAGAGAGAATTGCACCTTGCCCCACATAGGAGGGAGGATCTATCGGAGACTTGATCCATGTACTCCACGCGTTGACTCCGGTTCCGGAGAAATGAGTTGAACCAATTGAGGGCCTGACCACGAACCCCGGACATGGCAAGACGGTGAATCATTAGATCATAGTCGACGGTGTCAAACGCTGCGGTAAGCAGTGGTTCTCAACCTGTGGCTCCCCAGATATTTTGGCCTTCCACTCCCGGAACCTAGCAGCTGGTTTATTTATTTATCGTGTCAGGAGGAAACCAAATTGTTGAACTGCATATGTATTGTCGAAGGCTTTCATGGCCGGAATCACTTGGTTGTTGTAGGTTTTTTCAGGCTATATGGCCATGGTCTAGAGGCATTCTCTCCTGACGTTTCGCCTGCATCTATGGCAAGCATCCTCAGAGGTACTGAAGTCTGTTGGAACTAGGAAAAAGGGTTTATATATCTGTGGAAGGATCAGGGTGGGACAAAGGACTCTTGTCTGCTGGAGCTAGGTGGGAATGTTTCAACTGACCACCTTGATTAGCATTTGATGGCCTGTCATTGCCTGGAGCAAACTTTTGTTGAGAGGTGATTAGATGTCCTTGTTTGTTTCCTCTCTCTTGTTGTGCTGTTGTAATTTTAGACTTTTTTTAATACTGGTAGCCAGATTTTGTTCATTTTCATGGTTTTCTCCTTTTCAATGCTTCTCTGTGTAGTCTGGCATTGTGGTTGTGAGAGTGGTCCAGCATTTCTGTGTTCTCAAATTATATTCTGTGTCCAGGTTGGTTCATCAGGTGTTCTGCTATGGCTGATTTCTCTGGTTGAAGTAGTCTGCAGTGCCTTTCATGTTCCTTGATTCGTGTTTGGGCGCTGCATACCATGCAGCTGTGGACAAGAAATCTACAGAGGGACCACCAAACACAGCAGCATTGCCCAAACACGAATCAAGGAACATGAAAGGCACTGCAGACTACTTCAACCAGAGAAGTCAGCCATAGCAGAGCACCTGAGGAACCAACCTGGATAATCATCATCATCATTATCATGTTTATTTATACCCCGCCACCATCTGATGGAGACTCGGAGCGGCTTACATGAGGCCAAGCCCAAACAACAAATTACAACAGAGTAAAACCGAAAAGGCAAACTGAAAATGCGAACAATAAACAACAACATCATAATTACATAAAACATGTGAATACATAACAATATAAAATTGCAATAAGCACAATCACAGTAACAATGGGCAGGCTACATGTAATGATTAAAAGAAAACTAATTAAAACTAATTAAAAACTAATTAAAAACTCGGGCGAGATAAAAGAGAAGCAGGTTATAAATTAGTATAAAACTGAAAAAAATAGAAGGTGTGCTGGCTGCTAAATATCTTTTGACCAAAAATGGGCAACAGCAACTGCACTGTCTGTAGCCTCCAACAATTCCTCCTCTGTACATGAGGCAGGGCACAATGGACAAGCATACAGATGCGGAGTTGTCTGTTCTGCTCCACAGTCACACAAGGTGTGGGATTCTTTTAAGTCGTGCCACTTTGCCAGGTTGTCTTTTGATCTGCCCACTCCACTTCTGAGTCTATTCGGGGACTTCCAGGTTGCCCATTCTTGGTTTGCCCCCGGAGGAAGACCCTTGTGGGGGGCCATCCAGTTGGGATTTCCTGGTATAGCTGCCCAGAGGGATACCCTTTCTCTTGCTGGGGGGGGGGGGACGCCAAGAGGAGTGGCAGTTCTCATAAAGCGTTTCCTTGATTTGAGTCTACTGGGAAGAGGTTGGTAGCCATGTAGTGGGTGGCTTTCACAGTGTTCAACCTTATTTCTCTCACATTTAGCAGCAACTTTGGAGGTGGGGGGGGGGGGCAATGCCAGCTAGCTTGTAGAGCAGTGTTTATCAACCTTCCTAATGTTGTGACCCCTTAATACGGTTCCTCATGTTGTGGTGACCCCCAACCATAAAAGTATTTTCGTTGCTACTTCATAAATGTAATTTTGCTACTGTTATGAATCATAATGTAAATATCTGATATACAGGATGTATTTTCATTCACTAGACCAAATTTGGCACACATTTGGGTCGGGACCCCTGGGGGGGTCGTGAGGGGTGTCAGAGGGGTCACCAAAGACCATCAGAAAACACAGTATATTCTTTTGTCATGGGGGTTCTGTATGGGAAGTTTGGCAGAATTGTACCATTGGTGAACTTCAGAATGCTCTTTGATTACAGGTGAACTATAAATTCCAGCAACTACAACTCCCAAACGTCAAGGTCTGTTTTCCCCAAACTCCACCAGTGTTCACATTTGGGCATATGGAGTATTCATGCCAAGTTTGGTCCAGATACATCATTGTTTGGGTTAACAGTGCTCTCTAGATGTAGGTGAACTACAGCTCCCAAACTCAAGGTCAATGCCCACCAAACCCAGTATTTTCTGTTGGTCATGAGAGTTATGTGCCAAGTTTGGTTCAATTCCATTGTTGGTGGAGTTCAGAATGCTCTTTGATTGTAGGTGAACTATAAATCCCAGCAACTACAACTCCCAAATGACAAAATCAATCCCCCACAACCCCACCAGTATTCAAATTTGGGCATATTGGGTATTTGTGCCAAATTTGGTCCAGTGAATGAAAATACATCCTACATATCAGATATTTACATTATGATTCATACCATTAGCAAAATTACAGTTATGAAGTCGCAACAAAAATAATGTTGTGGTTGGGGGTCACCACAACATGAGGAACTGTACTAAGGGGTCACAGCATTAAGAAGGTTGAGAAGCACTGCACTAGACCAAATTGGAATACTTGTGGGGTCGGGAGAGATTGATTTTGTCATTTGAGAGTAGTAGTTGTTGGGATTTATAGTTCACCTACAATCAAAGAGCACTCTGAACTTCACCAACGATGGAATTGAACCAAACTTGGCACACAGAACTCCCATGACCAACAGAAAATACTGGAAGGGTTTGGCATTGACCTTGAGTTGTAGTTCACCTACATCCAGAGAGCACTGTTGACTCAAACAATGATGAATCTGGACCAAACTTGGCACGAATACTCAATATGCCCAAATGTGAACACTGGTGGAGTTTGGGGGAAATAGACCTTGACATTTGGGAGTTGTATTGCTGGGATTTATAGTTCACCTATAATCAAAGAGCATTCTGAACCCCACCAACAATAGAATTGGACCTCATAGAACCCCCATGACCTACAGAAAATACTGTGTTTTCTAATGGTCTTTGGCGACCCCTCTGACACCCCCTCGTGACCCCCCCAGGGGTCCCGACCCCCAGGTTGAGAACCACTGTTGTAGAGTTTATCAACAGATGTAGGTTTAAAACATCCTGTGATTATTCTGCATGTTTCATTCAATGCTATGTTCACCTGCATTGCATTGGCAGACCTATGCCAAACAGAGGAGGCATACTCGGCAGTTGAGTAAGACAAGGCTAAGGCTGATGTTCTTACTAATTTTGGGTCTGCACTAGGCCTGGGTAACAACGGAAAAATTTGTTTCTAAAATCGATTCGTTTTTTGGGGGAGTTTTGCGTTTCGTTATTTAAAATAATTACAAAATTTTCCTTTAAAAAAGTTCGATATTTACAAAATTTCGTAAATGTGAAAAAAAATTCAAAACAATAACGAATCAATTTCCGAAACAATAACGAATCGATTCGTTAATGGCGGACGCGACCGCGCAATACGCTAAAAAGCCTCCAAATGGGACAGGGGGAACTTCTGAAGCTTAATTAAACCAAAAACAACTATAAAAACCCTTAGAAAACCAAAAACAACTATAAAACTTGCCCCAGACATGCGGAAATAATAACGAAACGACCTCAAAACGATAACGAAACGAATACAATAACGAAATACAAACCATTTACGAAACGATTTAAAAATTCGTTTTTTTTTAAAATTGCTCCAGACTGGTTCGTTATCGTTTTGTAATTGAAAAATTAACGAATTTTTTAACGAATTACGAATTAACGAAATGAAACCACCCAGCCCTAGTCTGCACCCCATGTGCTGCCAGTACGTTTCTGCAGGATGTTATTGCGTGAAGCTGAGAAAATGTGACTTTCCCAATGGGTTCCCATGTGCAAGTGGAAATTATAACCCTGGTTTCCCAGAATTATAGTCTAATCCTCAAACCACTACAAATTTGCATTAGGGGTATATTTTAAGAACACTGCTCTCCTGACTCCACTTCTCTTCGACCATGGCAAATGTTTTTATGGTCATTTCACAAATGATTTAGGAGCTGCAATGGCACAATGGGTTAAACCCTGAAGGTCGGCATTCGAATCCATGAGATGGGGTGAGCTCTTGCCTGTCAGCCCCAGCAGAGAAGCCTCCCACAGGATGATAACAAAACCAGGAGCCCCCTGGGCAACTAGCTTCTGACACAAAAAACCAGTGATTTAGCTCTTCTTTTCTTGCCACTAGATGACACTGTTTGCCCACTTTATGAAGATATTACAGTTTCAAAAAAGGTGCCCCTGTTCCTTGTAACAGAAGTCTTTGGCACCTTGAACTAGCTTTTGACAGATTGACATATTTAATGATAAAACAACAAGGAAGAGCACAGAAGGAAACAGTTTGGAGCTTAATAGACAAATATGTGTAAGAGAAGAAGAAATAAATGAAAAAGAGAAGAAGTAAAAGAGAAAGGAAAATATGTATATACACAGACAGGAAGGGAGGGTAGAAAAACATCAAGAAGGAATAAGAGGAAAAAATAAATCATACTGAAGACTACCAGAAGTCAAATGATCTCACTTCTTTAATTTTTTCCTCTTGTCTCTTTTTTCCCTTCCCCATTTTTTCTCTTCTTCCTTTTTTCTTCATATGTTGTTCATTCGTTCAGTCGTCTCCGACTCTTCGTGACCTCATGGACCAGCCCACGCCAGAGCTCCCTGTCGGCCGTCACCACCCCCAGCTCCTTCAAGGTCAAACCAGTCACTTAAAGGATCCCATCCATCTATTCATCATGCCTGTGGTTGGCCCCTCTTCATTTTTCCTTCCATTTTCTCCAGCATAATTGTCTTTTCTAAGCTTTCCTTTCTTCTCTCTCTCTCTCTCTCTCTCTTTCTCTCTGTGGTGGAGGCTCCTTCTTTGGAAGCTTTTAAACAGAGGCTGGATGGCCATCTGTCAGGGGTGATTTGAATGCAATATTCCTCCTTCTTGGCAGAATGGGGTTGGACTGGATGGCCCAGGAGGTCTCTTCCAACTCTTTGATTCTATGATTCTCTCTCTCTCTCTCTCTCTCTCTCTCTCTCTCTATATATATATATATATATATAATTTTCTTTATTTTTCTTTATTTCCATATTTTTTCTTTCCTTTTATTTTTGTTTTTATGTTATATACAATTGAATGGATGAACACTGAAATAATAATAAAGACTATTTAAAAAAAGATAAGGGGACAGGATAAAAATATTACATAAAAAAGATCCCACATTATCTGAGTGTGGACTCGGATAACCCAGTTCAAAGCAGATATTGTGGGATTTTCTGCCTTGATATTCTGGGATATAGGGCTGTGTGGAAAGGCCCTGGGTTATCCGAGTCCACACTCAGATATTGTGGGATTTTCTGCCTTGATTTTCTGGGATATAGGGCTGTGTGGAAGAGCCCTGGGGTTTACAATTACTGTCATCTCTATTCAATGTCTGTGCTAACTAGGGATGATGGAAATAGCAGCCAGGTGCATCCAGAAGATACTTGTTTGAGGAAGACGTATCTTAGGGCCATTCCACACAGCCATATAAACCAGAATATCAAGGCAGATAATCTACAATATCTGCTTTGAACTGGATTATCTGAGTCCACACTGCCATATCATCCAGTTCAATGTGGATTGTATACAGCTGTGTGGAAGGGGCCTTGAAAGGCAAACAACAGGAACCAGAGATGGCACCTTCCTACTGTAAGAATGCAAAACAATGGAACCCAGGGTTGTCTGATAAAGCTAAACGGTGCCAGGTTGAAGATGGATGAATTGCTCAGTTTTATGGCAGAATGCCAAATCTAGCCTAGCATTGATGGTGATAGTAGTGGCTGTTTCTGACTTGTGGTTAGCCTAAGCTAAACCTGTCATTGCATTTTCTTGGCAGATTTGTTTAGAGGATGTTTACTGTTATTGCCTTCAGAAGCAAAGAGAGGGTGACGTACCTAAAATCACCCAGTAGGTTCATTTTGATGAGCAGGGATTCGAACCCAAGTTTGGAAAGTCCTAGTCCAACATTTAGCCCAGTACACAGTGTTTTCTAACTGACTCTTAATGGAAAGATACAATCCATAAAATTTGTCAGTTAACACTGTCGGGTTAACAGGTGATAACATCAGAGCCTCTGGACTGGAGTCTGACCTAACTGGGTTGTTTTGCTTGAGGCAAGAGACGAGACCTCTTTAACTGGTATCTTCTTCCTCATAGTCGTCTTCCTTTGCTCCTTAGTCAGCAATAACATTAGTTGCCAACGTTACCTCTTGAGTTTGCAATGTTCATCAAGAAGTTTAGAATAGGTCTGCATCTAGACCAGCCAGTTTGGGGAAAATTTGAAACATAGAAAAACTATGTAAAGTGACACCATTGTACCATATGGAACGTCTAGTAGGCATGTGTATTAACTGTGTATTAGATTAGGTTGTTAACTGTTTTTATATTGGTGCATTGAATTTTTGCTGTTTTTTGTGTGTTGTGAACCACGGTGAGTCGCCCCCGGGCTGAGAACTGCGGTACGAAGCAAAGTAAATAAATACATAAATAAATAAATGTGTCACTTCAATCTGGCTGAATAGTATCAAGGACATTTTGGTGTCTGAAGCAAAGGAAAACAAACTCTTTTGTTCCGTGTTCAGAAACTGAGCAGATTGACAGTGCTGGTGATGAGACAGTGTCCATCAATCTTGGGTAGCCAATATTTATTTATTTATTTATTTATTTACGGCATTTATATGCTGCTCTTCTCACCCCGAAGGGGACTCAGAGAGGCTTACAATATATATTTTCATACAATATATTATATTATTAGCACAGTGCAATATCAGTATTATATATTACTATATTGCACTATACCATTATATTGTAATATTATTAGTAATATTACATGTAATGTAAATATATAATTATAATTATAGTATTTTATTATTACTAGTATTATATTGTATTACATTATAATATTATAAATATTATATGTACATACAATATACTGTATTACTTATTTATTTATTTATTTAACTTGTATACCGCTACTCCCAATTTGGCTCGAAGCGGTTTACAGAAATAGATTAAAACAATACAATTACAACAATACAATTAAATTAAAACAATACAATTTGATTATTAGTAAAGACTGTATTATATTATATTATTATATTATTATATTATTATATTATACTGTATTATATTATTAATAAAGTGCATAAAGCGTCACAGGACAGGGCTAGCCCCAGGAAAAGCTTGAATGACGTGCAAATCTATGCATGGCAGGTGGGAGATAATGGCTAACAACCTTTTTGACATTATTCTTCATGCCCTAAAACCTGCCACCTGAGGAAGCCCCATCACTGTGTTTCAGGTGGCAGAGTATTCCAGAGTGATGGTGCCACTGCTGTGAAGGCTCTGCGTCTGGTTGCTGTTAGACGCAAGGTCTTGACACTGGGGACTTCCAATAGATCTTGGTCCTCAGAATGGAGGGATCTCTGGGGTTGGGAGGGGGTGAGGCGGTCCCTCAGGTACATCGGCCCCAGACCATGCAAGGCCTTAAAGGTGAGTACCATCCCTTTGAAAGTGATCCGGTGCTCAATGGGTAACCAATGCAGCTGTAGTAAGATTGGTGTTATGTGGCATCTCATCGGAATTCCCGCAAGAAGCCGAGCAGCTGCATTTTGTACCAACTTGAGCTTCCGGATCACCGACAGAGGAAGGCCAATGTAGAGGGCGTTACAGTAGTCCAGTCTTGAGATGACCGTAGCCTGGATCACCGTAGCGAGGTCGTCCCTGGACAGGGAGGGGGCCAGCCGTCTAGCCTGCCGCAGGTGAAAGAAGGCGGTTCTGCTCACGGCGGAGACCTGGGCCTCCATCCTCAGCAGAGGGTCCAAAAGGACTCCCAGGCTCTTGACCAATGATGACGGGTGTAGTGCCTTGCCATCCAGGGTGGGCAGGTGGATATCCCCACTGCCCGGTTGACCCAGCCATAGGATCTCCGTCTTTGCTGGATTCACCCTCAACCTGCTGGCACGCAGCCATCCAGTCACGGCCTCGAGGCACTGATGGAAATAATCAGGTACAGAGTCCGGTCTGCCCTCCATCCTCAGAATGTCAAGGCAAAAAATCCACAATATCTGCTTTGAAATGAATGATCTGAGTCCATACTGCCATATAATCCAGTTCAAAGCAGTTTTGGAGTTGGGTGCCATCTCTACGCAGACGACACACAACTCTACTACTCTTTTCCACCGAACTCCAAGGAAGCCCCTCGGGTGCTGGACGAGTGCCTGGCTGCTGTGGCTGTCTGGATGAGGAAGAACAAGCTGAAGATCAATCCTGACAAGACAGAGGTCCTCCTGGTCGATCGTAAACCGGATCGGGGTATAGGGTGGCAAACTGTGTTGGACGGGGTTGCACTCCCCCTGAAGTCACAGATCCACAGTCTGGCAGTCCTCCTGGACTCATCACTTACACTTGAAGCTCAGGCGTCTGCGGTGGCCGGGATGGCCTTTGCACAATTAAGACTCGTGCGCCAACTGCGACCATACCTCATGAAGGCGGATCTGGCCAGAGTGGTCCATGCCTTAGTCACCTCCAGACTGGACTACTGTAATGCGCTCTATGTGGGGCTGCCCTTGAAAATGGCCCGGAAATTTTAATTGGTCCAGCGGGAGGCGGCCAGGTTGTTAACTGGTGCTCCTTACAGGGAGAGGTCAAACCTCCTCTTTAAGGAGCTCCATTGGCTGCTGTTCATTTTCCAGTCCCAATTCAAGGTGCAGGTACTTACCTACAAAGCCCTAAACAGTTTGGGACCCACCTACCTGCGTGACGGCATCTCTGTATACGAACCCACACGATCTCTTCGATCATCTGGAGAGGCCCTGCTTGTGATCCCACCTCCATCGCAAGCACGATTGGTGGGGACGAGGGAGAGGGCCTTCTCGGTGGTGGCCCCTCGACTCTGGAACTCACTTCCCAAGGACATCAGGCATGCCCAAACTCTGGCAGTCTTTAGGAGGAGCCTGAAAACATGGTTATTCCAGTGTGCCTTCCCAGAATAAGGAAACTCCCAGCAATATGTCCCTAAATGCACTTTATCGATGATCTAGGATTGTCTGCATGCCCTTTCCTCTCCGAAATTCTATCCTAGTTATATATTTCACCTGATCATGCTCAGCATTATTTTTTAAATTTTTAATTATTACCTTTGGTCCAACCATAGGCTTTTAAGCGTTGTTGTGCTATTGTTAATGTTTACTGCTTGTTTTTTTGTTTATGAGTTTCATTTTATTGTTATGTATTGCTGTTGTTGTTGTTTTTGCTGATGTATTGTGGGCTCAGCCTCATGTAAGCCTGCAATGAGTCCCTTGGGGAGATGGTAGCGGGGTACAAATAAATTATTATTATTATGGTGTGAGAGAGCTGTTCATCAGTGGAACTCCCTGCCCTGGAGTGTGGTGGAGGCTCCTTCTTTGGAGGCTTTTAAACAGAGGCTGGATGACCATCTGTCGGGGGTGCTTTGAATGTGATTTTTCTGCTTTTTGGCAGAATGGGATTGGACTGGATGGCCCACAAGGTCTCTTCCAATTCTGTGATTCATTATTTGCACAAAGTCTGTGTTCTCTTATGGGAAACTTCTATGAGAAGAAGCCCTTCCATACAGCCATATAACCCAGAATGTCAAGGCAAAAAATCCACAATATCTGCTTTGAAATGGATGATCTGAGTCCACATTGCCATATAATCCAGTTCAAAGCAGATAATGTGGGATTTTATTCAGCTGTGTGGAAGGGACCCCAATAGCACAGATATCCTTTCAGAACATTTTCTGGCCAAATGGAGATGGATGCTGTTGCAGACGTTTGTTTATACACACACACACACACACACAAAGTAATCCAGTCCAAATGAAACAAGTTACTTTTCCATTATATTAATTGTGTAGGAAAGGTTTCCCATTAGCCAGGTGTTCCAAATTCTTTTCCACCAGTTGTTCAGCATAAGTTCTCTTGATTTCCAACATTTTGTCTACCTCTATTTGAGCTTAGCGTGGCTTAATTATTTCATTTATTCTAATGATGCTGAAGTGTGACTAACTTCTTCTGGATCCAAGCTGTGCATGCAATTCCAGGAAATTTCCCAGTGAGCTCTTAACCACTAATCCTAGGAAATATAAAACATTGCTTCATATTGGATAGAGTCATTAAACAATCTAGTCCAGAAGTGGACACTTGTGCCCCCTCCAGAGGTTTTTGGAGTATATGTCACCATTGACTGTGATGCCTAGTGCCAAAAACATCTGGGTGAATGTAGCTAAGTGCCCTTCCACACAGCCCTATATCCCAGAAAATCAAGCCAGGAAACGCCACATTATTTGAATGTGGATGCAGATAACCCAGTTCAAAGCAGATATTGAGATAGGTCCATCAGGATATAGTTATACGAGGGTTGAATGAAAAGTAATGCCTCCACCTTCGTTACTTGGGTTTGGATTGTTGTTGTTCATTCGTTCAGTCGTCTCCGACTCTTCGTGACCTCATGGACCAGCCCACGCCAGAGC
>NW_026844367.1:4044416-4062239 GCF_025583915.1 Anolis sagrei ordinatus | reverse complement strand
ACACTGGGCATGCATACTCAGCAGCAGAGTAGCATCACGCAAGGGCAGATGTCTTCACTGTGTCTGGTTGTGATCCCCAGGTTGTGCCAGTCAGCTTTCGTATGATATTGTTTCTAGCACCCACTTTTTGCTTGATGTTCAGGCAGTGCTTCTTGTAGGTCAGAGCACGGTCCAGAGTGACTCCCAGGTACTTGGGTGCACTGCAATGCTCCAGTGGGATTCCTTCCCAGGTGATCTTCAGAGCTCGGGATGCTTCTCTGTTCTTGAGATGAAAGGCACATGTCTGTGTTTTAGATGGGTTGGGGATCAGCTGGTTTTCCCTGTAATAGGCAATAAGAGCACCTAGAGCTTTGGAAAGCTTCTGTTCTACCATCTCAAAGCTCCCTGCTTGAGCGGTAATGGCACGATCATCAGCATAGATGAAACTCTCTGTCCCTTCTGGCAGTGGCTGGTCATTTGTGTAGATGTTGAACATGGATGGAGCAAGCACGCTCCCCTGAGGCAGGCCCTTCTTCTGTTTCTGCCATCTGCTTCTCTGGCCCTGGAACTCAACAAAAAATGATCTGGGTTGGGGAAGACTAACACCTCCCAAGAGACCTTCTAAGGATCTCATGAAAAGATGTGCTATAGATCAAGTCAAAAATCCTCCATTTCATGTTTATATATGATCTTAATACCCTGACATTTTGTCCTTTCTCTGTCTTCCTCCAAACTTCCAATTCTGAAAATGCTGGATTAACTTTTCATCTCCAGCTTAAGAGTATAACTACTATCCATATTTAAATGTATTGTATAGAATACACAGTTACACAGATGGAAAAGGAACTCATTTAGTCTAAGGCCAGACAAAGCAGAAAATTGTTTGTTACAACATGCTTGATGGCTGCCCATCCAGTGTCTGCTTAAAAACCTGTAACAAAGGAGAGTGTGCCCAAAATTAATACGAGGGTTGAATGAAAAGTAATGCCTCCACCTTTGTAACTCCTCAACAGATGGCAGTACCGGTATGCGGCAGGTACTGGCTTGTTCAGTAGACTCTCCTCTACAGATCCATTTTGGCAGGAAGCCTTAGCATTGACCGGTTGTGTTGTTAAAGTGCAAAGTATGGAAGCCTGCACAGACGGTTGGTCAATGCGACTTAAGCAACGTGCAGTCATTGAATTCTTGACAGCAGAAGGTGTCACCTCAGCATCTTTAAACTTACTCGCCCAATGACGCACAGTACTCACATCAATAATAATAATAATAATAAACCTTTATTTATACCCCGCTAAAATCTCCCGAAGGACTCGGTGCGGCTTACAAGAGGCCGAGGCCCAACACATCAATAAAACAACAGCATAACAATACAACAATAAATAAACTCAAAAAACAAGCAATAAACATTAAAACAATAGCAATAAACATTAAATCAACATCTTTAAACTTACTCACCCAACGATGCACAGTACTCACATCAACACAATCACCATAAGCAGCTTGCATTCTCTGATGAATCTCCTTTGGGGTGACACCTTCTGCTGTCAAGAATTCAATGACTGCACGTTGCTTAAGTCGCATTGACCGACCGTCTGTGCAGGGTTCCATACTTTGCACTTTAACAACAAAACCGTTCAATGCTAAGGCTTCCTGCCAAAATGGAACTGTAGAGGAGAGTCTACGGAACAAGCCAGCACCTGCTGCATACCAGTACTGCCATCTGTTCAGGAGTTACGAGGGTGGAGGCGTTACTTTTCATTCACTCTATTACATTGAGGTTGGAGCTCTTAATGAGACAATGGGTTAAACCCTTGTGCCTGCAGACTGAAGACTGCCATTCATCTAATCTGGGAGGAACACCTGGTGGCACAATGGGTTAAACCCTTGTGCCGGCAGGACTGAAGACTGACAGGTCAGAGGTTTGAATCCGGGGAGAGCACGGATGAGCTCCTGTCTGTCAGCTCCAGCTCCCCGTGCAGGGACATGAGTGAAGCCTCTCAAAAGGATGGTAAAACATCAAAACATCTGAGCGTCCCCTGGGCAATGTCCTTGCAGACAGCCAGTTCTCTCACACCAGAAGCGACTTGCAGTTTCTCAAGTCACTCCTGACATGAAGAAAAAAATATATTTTGGGTTAGACCTCGATTTTGTTATACTTAAGAGTTAGTGTTACACAAGAAAAAAGAACGGAATGGAAAAATGGAAGCCCTATATGTCCATTTTCATATGGATTTGAGCAGCACTAGGTAACCACAATTCGGTCCCTTCCACACAGCTGAATAAAATTCCACATTACCTGCTTTGAACTGGGATATATGGCAGTGTGAACTCAAACAACCCAGTTTAAAGCAGATATTGTGGGTTATTCCGCCTTGATATTCTGGGTTGTATGGCTGTGTGTAAGGGCCCAAGTCAATTAACCAGTGAAGGGATATTTATTTATTTTTTTATTTATCGGGTCATCAACAACCAGTCAATTATATTACATTTCTAACAGAACAAACAAACAAACAGACAAAATACAAAATTTGTGAGTTTGGTAGTTGATTAAATGTCCTTTGACCAGTATCTGGCCACTTGGAGTGCTTCTGGTGTTGCTGCAAGAAGGTCCTCCATTGTGCATGTGGCAGGGCTCAGGTTGCATTGCAGCAGGTGGTCAGTGGTTTGCTCTTCTCCACACTCTCATGTCGAGGATTCCACTTTGTAGGCCCCATTTTTGAAGGTTGGCTCTGCATCTCGTGGTGCCAGAGCGCAGTCTGTTCAGCGCCTTCCAAGTCACCCAGTCTTCCGTGTGCCCAGGGGGGAGTCTCTCATTTGGTATCAGCCAATGGGATTTTGGCCTGCATCAATAGGAGCCTAGTGTCTAGATCTAGGGAAGTAATGCTCCCCATGCTCTATTCTGCTTTGGTTAGACCACACCTGGAATATTGTGTCCAATTCTGGGCACCACAATTCAAGAGAGATATTGACAAGCTGGAATGTGTCCAGAGGAGGGCGACTAAAATGATCAAGGGTCTGGAGAACAAGCCCTATGAGGAGCGGCTTAAGGAGCTGGGCATGTTTAGCCTGAAGAAGGGAAGGCTGAGAGGAGATATGATAGCCATGTATAAATATGTGAGAGGAAGCTACAGGGAGGAGGGAGCAAGCTTGTTTACTGCTTCCATGGAGATTAGGACAAGGAACAATGGCTTCAAACTACAAGAAAGGAGATTCCATCTGAACATGAGGAAGAACTTCCTGACTGTGAGAGCCGTTCAGCAGTGGAACTCTCTGCCCCGGAGTGTGGTGGAGGCTTTTAAACAGAGGCTGGTGATTTGAATGCAATATTCCTGCTTTTTGGCAGGGGGCTGGACTGGATGGCCCACGAGATCTCTTCCAACTCTTTGATTCACTTTGATTCTATGATTCTATGATTCTATCATTGGTCGAGGTTCTGGGTTTGAGCCTGCCACTTTTGGACTCTCGCTTGCTGATGTGTTCCAGCGAGTGTCTCTGTAGATCTTAGGAAACTATTTCTTGATTTAAGTCATTGATGTGTTGGCTGATACCCAAACAAGGGATGAGCTGGAGGTGTCTCTGCCTTTGCATGCTGCAAGTCGCTTCTGGTTGCTTCTGGAGTGAGAGAATCAGCCGTCTACGAAGATGTTGCCCAGGGGATGCCCGGATGTCCTGCAATCCTGCGAGGAGGCTTCTCTCATGTCCCCCAGTGAAGGGATATAATATTGTGCCTTTCAACTTGGTGCATATTTAAAATAAGACTCTGTCTTAAATATATTTTATTGCACCTGATTTTTGTACTAATTTTATCTCTGATCTCTTCCAATGTTATTTATTATTTCCTTCTGTGATGGTAAACTGAAAGGAGATTCCGGCTGGGGACCTTCAGCAGCCGGTTCCCCCTGTGAAACGGGAAAGGTGAGAGGCCGGGAGCCACTGGACCATGGAGGCAGTTGCCTGAGTTGGGCGCTTGCCCAAAAAAGATCTGATGCTGAAGACTGATAAGAGGGGGAAAAAGAGGGGCAGCAGGAGGGCAAACACACAGCAAGGTGAGAGAGTCTATTTGTTCAGCGGAAAGGACACAACCTGCTTCTCACATGGTTGGAAAAAAGTGGGGGAATAGTAAGACTCTTTATTTGATTTCCAATGGGGAAAATGGAATTAACTGTTTATAAATGGCTTGATCATAGAATCATAGAATCCTAGAGTTGGAAGAGACCTCCTGGGCCATCCAGTCCAACCCCATTCTGCCAAGAAGCAGGAATATTGCATTCAAAGCACCCCTGACAGATGGCCATCCAGCCTCTGTTTAAAAGCTTCCAAAGAAGGAGCCTCCACCACACTCCCTCCGGGGCAGAGAGTTCCACTGCTGAACGGCTCTCACAGTCAGGAAGTTCTTCCTCATGTTCAGATGGAATCTCCTTTCTTGTAGTTTGAAGCCATTGTTCCAGTGTGTCCCACTGGATGTTCCAATGTGCCTTCCCAGAATAAGGAATCCCAAGCAATATGTCCCAAATGCACTTTACGAGAGATTTAGAATTGTCTGCATGCCCACCTATCCCTAAAATATCCATCCTATTTCCCCTGGACATGCCCAGCATTTTTTAAAAAATTTAATCATTACATTTGGCCCTGCCACAGGTTTTTAATTGTCTTGTGACATTATTGTTATTGTTTTGCTTTGTTATGAGTTATTTATTGGTGTATTGTTGTTGTTATGTGTTATTGATGTATTTGGGCTCGGCCTCTTGTAAGCCGCACTGAGTCCTGCGGGAGATGGTAGCGGGGTATAAATAAAGGTTTATTATTATTATTATTATTATTATTATTATTATTATTGGAGCCCCCAGTGGCGCAGTAGGTTAAACCACTGTGCTGGCAGGACTGAAGACCGACAGGTCGCAGGTTTGAATCCGGGGAGAGGCGGATGAGCTCCCTCTATCAGCTCCAGCTCCTCATGCGGAGACATGAGAGAAGCCTCCCACAAGGATGATAAAAACATCAAATCATCCAGGTGTCCCCTGGGCAACGTCCTTGCAGACGGCTAATTCTCTCACAACAGAAGCGACTTGTAGCTCCTGACACGATCAAAATTATTATTATTATTATTATTATTATTATTATTATTATTATTATTCCTTGTCCTAATCTCCATGGAAGCAGTAAACAAGCTTGCTCCCTCCTCCCTGTGGCTTCCTCTCACATATTTATACATGGCTATCATATCTCCTCTCATCCTTCTCTTCTTCAGGCTAAACATGCCCAGCTCCTTAAACCGCTCCTCATAGGGCTTGATCAAGCTTTAGTAATCTCATTAAGTCAGTGGTTCCCAACCTGTGGTCCATGGACCACCAGTGGTACCAGTGGTCTGCAAGAACAAAAATATGGTCTGTGGCCTCACCATTACTACACTGTTGCTTTGAAACCATGTGTCAATGAGAGTGACTGGTCTCATCAAACCCTCTTATAGTGCTAAGGGTGTTGGGAGGACTACACATGGAAGATTACTGTATATACTCGAGTATAAACCTAGTTTTTCAGCTCTTTTTTTAGGCTGAAAAGGTCCCCCTCGGCTTATACTCGAGTCAAGGTTATTTATTATTTTACTCTGTTATTACTATTATTTGTAATACATGTATAATTTTTCTCTATTAGTAGTATTACATTTATTATTTTACTTTATTATTGTTATTACATTTATTATTTACTTTTATTATTTTGCTTTGTTATAACTCTTATTACTACATTTACATTATTTTAATCAATAATAATAATAAAAGTAATAATTTATTTTTATTAATAAGTTATTACATGTATTATCTTGTTCTCAAAATGCACTTTATTGTTGATGTAGGATTGATTGATTTGCATGCCCTTTTCTCTCCGAAAATTTCCATCCCAGTTATATCCTACCTTGCTCATGCCCAGCATTATTTTTTATATATATTTTTTAATTTTAATGTTACATTTGGCCCAGCCACAGGTTTTAAATGCTTGTTGTGTTACTGTACTGCTTATATTTTATTTTATTTTTGTTTATGAGATGTATTTTAACTGTTTTGTATTGTTTGTTTGCTATTGTTTTATTATTGATGTATTGTGGACTCGGCCTCATGTAAGCCGCACCCACATGTCTCATGTGAGCAGTTGTAGATTACAAACACAACCTCCTCCTCCACAAACCAACCATAAACCAAACACGTAAAATTCAACGGCATAACAAACAGTTATGTGTACCCTAGCATCTAAAACAGGCGCCACGCAACACGCACACGCTCACACTCCACTCCGCGACAGCCGAGATATACATACTGTCTGTATTATGCTATGGGAGATACCCTTGGGGAGATAATATAAAGTTTATTATTATTATTATTATTATTATTATTATTATTATTATTATTCTCTTTATTATTATTGCAAGGATACATAAGCACATTTACATTGAAGAAGATGAAAATAATGGTTTCATCAGAATTGGACAGTCTTATCTTAAATTACAGTTTTATGTAAATATTCAAAAACATTGGACCTACCGATGCCTCAATTAATGTAATTTTATTGGTATCTATTTTCATTTTGAGATTGACCAGTCCCTGCTGCATTTCCCACCCTCGGCTTATACTTGAATCAATACGTTTTCCCAGTTTTTGGGGGGTAAAATTAGATACCTCGGCTTATATTCGGGTCGGCTTATACTTGAGTATATATGGTAATACTACCACATTTATTTTATTTATTTACAGCTTTTATATTCCGCCCTTCTCACCCCGCAGGGGACTCAGGGCGGATTACAGTGTACACATATATGGCAAACATTCAATGCCAATTTTTTACAAACATATACAGACATACACAGAGGCTATTTAACTTTTTTCTGGCCGCCAGGGGAGCTGTCGCTTTCATCGTCCATCTGCGACGCTGATGAAGCACTTCCGCATTCCCCGCATGCTTCCCCGCTGGAATGCTTTGCTGGAGTCTTCTTTATGGCCTCATAAATCAGTTAATTTAGCCTCCCCACACTTTAAGGTGGTACCTAATTTTCCTACTTGACAGATGCAACTGTCTTTCGGGTTGCAAAGGTCGACAACAGGCTACACAATTGGTTGGAAACCCACTCCAACCTGGGCTGGCTTCGAACTCATGACCTTTTGGTCAGAGTGATCTTAATGCAGCTGACACTCAGCCAGCTGCGCCACAATGAGGAATGATACCAACAAGAACTGCTTCTGTGATATCAACAGAGGTTTTGACTGAAATCTCAGGATCTAGGACAATCCTATCCTGGCAGCCTTATCTCCTCAATGCTGTCTTATATCTCTCCATATAAATGGTTGCAAGACTATATAACGAAGTCTGAAAACGACTGGAAAGAGCTAGGAATGTTCCTCGGAAAGCTAGGGCTTTACTTTATTTCCCCTGAGGCTGAAGTTTCTGGATGGAAAGCAGATTGGCTGGTTTGCAATGTGCAGTCCTACAAATTGGCAAGGAAGCGTGGGAAAGTTGGGAGAATACCAGGGGGCTGGACAAGGGGACCGAGGAGACACACTGAAGAAGCTGTTTTCAAGCTGGAGAAATCGTGGTACGTGCCATTGGCCCTCTGCGCTGTTTTGTAGCCAATCTAGGCTACACATTGTTGCAAAATATTTGTGTCTCTTAATTGAGATAGTTTCTGCAGACTTACCAGGGAGGGCTGGAAGGACGGTGGCAAGGCCAGTCTGCAGCAAACAAGGGGCCGCCTCTTCCATCCATCACACACAATCACAAAACCACAACTAAATGGACAGTTGTTGAATCTTTCTTTGAGAATAGCAATGGGAGACAGCAAAGCCTAGAGAAGACAATGATGCCGGGGAAAGTGGAAGGCAAAAGGAAGAGGGGCCGACCAAGGACAAGATGGTTGGATGGCATCCTTGAAGTGACTAGACTGACCTTGAAGGAGCTGGGGGTGGTGACGGCCGACAGGGAGCTCTGGCGTGGGCTGGTCCATGAGGTCACAAAGAGTCGGAGATGATTGAACGAATGAACAACAACAACAACAAAGCAATGGGCAGCCTCCTATACCACACCTGAAGCAGGTTATGTTAACTAGGTCAGTTTGTGGTCTTTTACAGCTTAAAATAGGACACAGAGCAAAAACACAAAACAAAATAAAAACGAAAGAAAAAAACACCATAGCGTGGTCCAGATAATACAGGCATGCGCAAGCTCAGGCTCAGAGGCCGGATGCGACCCTTGGGCTCTTTTCTCAGGTCCTCCTCTCTCTCGCCATCCTATCCTTCCTTCCTTCTCTCTTCCCTCCTTCTCTTCCACCCTTTCGCCCTTCCTTCCCTCCTTCCGCCCTCCTTCCCCTCCTTCCTTCCATCCTTCCCTTCCACCCTTTTGTCCTTTCTTCTTTCCCTCTTTCCTTCTTCCCTTCCTTCTTCCTTCCTTCCTTCTTTTTTCCCTCCCTCCTTTCCCCTTCTCTTCCACCCTTTTGCCCTTCCTTCCCTCTTTCCTGCCTCCTTCCCCTCCTTCCTTCCATCCTTCCCTTCCACCCTTTTGTCCTTTCTTCTTTCCCTCTTTCCTCCCTTCTTCCCACTCTCCCTCTTTCTCCTTCCTTCCTTCTCTTTTCCCTCCCTCCTTTCCCCTTCTCTTCCACCCTTTTGCCCTTCCTTCCCTCTTTCCTCCCTCCTTCCCCTCCTTCCTTCCATCCTTCCCTTCCAACCTTTTGTCCTTCCTTCTGTCCCTCTTTCCTCCCTTCTTCCCACTCTCCCTCTTTCTCCTTCCTTCCTTCTCTTTTCCCTCCCTCCTTTCCCCTTCTCTTCCACCCTTTTGCCCTTCCTTCCCTCTTTCCTGCCTCCTTCCCCTCCTTCCTTCCATCCTTCCCTTCCACCCTTTTGTCCTTTCTTCTTTCCCTCTTTCCTCCCTTCTTCCCACTCTCCCTCTTTCTCCTTCCTTCCTTCTCTTTTCCCTCCCTCCTTTCCCCTTCTCTTCCACCTTTTTGTCCTTCCTTCCCTCTTTCCTCCCTTTTCTCCACTCTCCCTCTTTCTCCCTCCCTCCCTCCTTCCTTCCTTCCATCCTTCTCTTTTCCCTCCCTCCTTTCCCCTTCTCTTCCACCCTTCCCTCTTTCCTCCCTCCTTCCCCTCCTTCCTTCCATTCTTCCCTTTTACCCTTTCGTCCTTCCTTCTTTCCCTCTTTCCTCCCTTCTTTCCTCCCTTCTTTCCACTCTTCCTCTTTCTCCCTTCCTTCCTTCCTTCCTTCTCTTCATTTCCTCCTGGGGGATGTTTAGCTGGGAGAAAAGAACCTAGAGAGGGAACATGAGAACCAAGTTTCAGGCTTTCAAAGAGTGTCCCATTGAGAAGGAGGGAAAAACTGATTTTCTGCTGCTCTAGAAACCAGAGTACTAGGGAGCAATGGGTTCAAAAGCCAGGGAAATAGAGTCGACTGAAAAGATTAGGAAGAACTTCCTGGAGATTGGAATAGGCTGCCTGGGAGTGTGGTGGAGTCTCCTTCTCAGGATGCTTTTCTGAAGAGGCTGTCTATTGGGAGTGCTTTCATTGTGCCATCCTGCATGGCAGGGGGTTGGACTGGATGGCCCTTAGGCTCTCTTCCAATCCTAGGTTTCTACACCAAGAGTAGGCAATATGGGGTCTAATGGATATACTTTTTCAGACCAAGACAAAACCTTCTGGGATCCAAACATTTCCTGTCTTTCCTTCACTTTCTGTCTCCAAAAGAGAAGACAAAGGGGAGGACCCCCTCGCAACCCGCTCACTCGCTCCAGCTTGCCATGCGGCCCCCAAGTTAGAAAGTTTGCCCATGCCTGAGAGAGAATAATGAAGAGACAAACTAGGCTGAAGCAGACAGTTCACACAAGATGAGATGCCTGGGAAGGGCAGGATTTGGACCCTTTATGATCCGCCTAGTCAAAGCCATGGTATTCCCTGTAGTCACCTACGGATGTGAGAGCTGGACCTTAGGGAAGGCTGAGCGAAGGAAGATCGATGCTTTTGAGCTGTGGTGTTGGAGGAAAGTTCTGAGAGTGCCTTGGACTGCGAGAAGATCCAACCAGTCCATCCTCCAGGAAATAAAGCCCGACTGCTCACTGGAGGGAAGGATACTAGAGACAAAGTTGAAGTACTTTGGCCACATCATGAGGAGACAAGAAAGAAGGATGCTGGGGGAAAGGAAAGGGAAAAGGAAGAGGGGCCAACCAAGGGCAAGATGGATGGATGGCATCCTTGAAGTGACTGGATTGACCTTGAAGGAGCTGGGGTAGTGACGGCCAACAGGGAGCTCTGTCATGGGCTGGTCCATGAGGTCACAAAGAGTCGGAGATGATTGAACGAATGAACAACAACAACAACAAAGCAATGGGCAGCCTCCTATACCACACCTGAAGCAGGTTATGTTAACTAGGTCAGTTTGTGGTCTTTTACAGCTTAAAATAGGACACAGAGCAAAAACACAAAACAAAATAAAAACGAAAGAAAAAAACACCATAGCGTGTTCCAGATAATACAGGCATGCGCAAACTCAGGCTCAGAGGCCGGATGCGACCCTTGGGCTCTTTTCTCAGGTCCTCCTCTCTCTCGCCATCCTATTCTTCCTTCCTTCTCTCTTCCCTCCTTCTCTTCCACCCTTTCGCCCTTCCTTCCCTCCTTCCGCCCTCCTTCCCCTCCTTCCTTCCATCCTTCCCTTCCACCCTTTTGTCCTTTCTTCTTTCCCTCTTTCCTTCTTCCCTTCCTTCCTTCCTTCCTTCCTTCCTTCCTTCCTTCTTTTTTCCCTCCCTCCTTTCCCCTTCTCTTCCACCCTTTTGCCCTTCCTTCCCTCTTTCCTGCCTCCTTCCCCTCCTTCCTTCCATCCTTCCCTTCCACCCTTTTGTCCTTTCTTCTTCCCCTCTTTCCTCCCTTCTTCCCACTCTCCCTCTTTCTCCTTCCTTCCTTCTCTTTTCCCTCCCTCCTTTCCCCTTCTCTTCCACCCTTTTGCCCTTCCTTCCTCTTTCTCCCTCCTTCCCCTCCTTCCTTCCATCCTTCCCTTCCAACCTTTTGTCCTTTCTTCTGTCCCTCTTTCCTCCCTTCTTCCCACTCTCCCTCTTTCTCCTTCCTTCCTTCTCTTTTCCCTCCCTCCTTTCCCCTTCTCTTCCACCCTTTTGCCCTTCCTTCCCTCTTTCCTGCCTCCTTCCCCTCCTTCCTTCCATCCTTCCCTTCCACCCTTTTGTCCTTTCTTCTGTCCCTCTTTCCTCCCTTCTTCCCACTCTCCCTCTTTCTCCTTCCTTCCTTCTCTTTTCCCTCCCTCCTTTCCCCTTCTCTTCCACCTTTTTGTCCTTCCTTCCCTCTTTCCTCCCTTTTCTCCACTCTCCCTCTTTCTCCCTCCCTCCCTCCTTCCTTCCTTCCATCCTTCTCTTTTCCCTCCCTCCTTTCCCCTTCTCTTCCACCCTTCCCTCTTTCCTCCCTCCTTCCCCTCCTTCCTTCCATTCTTCCCTTTTACCCTTTCGTCCTTCCTTCTTTCCCTCTTTCCTCCCTTCTTTCCTCCCTTCTTTCCACTCTTCCTCTTTCTCCCTTCCTTCCTTCCTTCCTTCTCTTCATTTCCTCCTGGGGGATGTTTAGCTGGGAGAAAAGAACCTAGAGAGGGAACATGAGAACCAAGTTTCAGGCTTTCAAAGAGTGTCCCATTGAGAAGGAGGGAAAAACTGATTTTCTGCTGCTCTAGAAACCAGAGTACTAGGGAGCAATGGGTTCAAAAGCCAGGGAAATAGAGTCGACTGAAAAGATTAGGAAGAACTTCCTGGAGATTGGAATAGGCTGCCTGGGAGTGTGGTGGAGTCTCCTTCTCAGGATGCTTTTCTGAAGAGGCTGTCTATTGGGAGTGCTTTCATTGTGCCATCCTGCATGGCAGGGGGTTGGACTGGATGGCCCTTAGGCTCTCTTCCAATCCTAGGTTTCTACACCAAGAGTAGGCAATATGGGGTCTAATGGATATACTTTTTCAGACCAAGACAAAACCTTCTGGGATCCAAACATTTCCTGTCTTTCCTTCACTTTCTGTCTCCAAAAGAGAAGACAAAGGGGAGGACCCCCTCGCAACCCGCTCACTCGCTCCAGCTTGCCATGCGGCCCCCAAGTTAGAAAGTTTGCCCATGCCTGAGAGAGAATAATGAAGAGACAAACTAGGCTGAAGCAGACAGTTCACACAAGATGAGATGCCTGGGAAGGGCAGGATTTGGACCCTTTATGATCCGCCTAGTCAAAGCCATGGTATTCCCTGTAGTCACCTACGGATGTGAGAGCTGGACCAGAGGGAAGGCTGAGTGAAGGAAGAGAGATGCTTTTGAACTGTGGTGCTGGAGGAAAGTTCTGAGAGTGCCTTGGACAGCGAGAAGATCCAACCAGTCCATCTTCAGGAAATAAAGCCCGATTGCTCATTGGAGGGAAGGATAGTAGAGGCCAAGATGAAGTACTTTGGCCACATCATGAGAAGAAAGGAAAGCTTAGAGAAGGGAATGATGCTGGGGAAATGGAAGGAAAAAGGAAGAGGGGCCGACCAAGGGCAAGATGGATGGATGGCATCCTTGAAGTGACTGGACTGACCTTGAAGGAGCTGGGGGTGGTGACGGCCGACAGGGAGCTCTGGCGTGGGCTGGTCCATGAGGTCACGAAGAGTCGGAGACGACTGAACGAATGAACAACAACAAAGGATGATTTGTATGTGGTGAAAAGAGTGACCTTGAAGGAGCTGGGGGTGGTGACGGGCGACAGGGAGCTCTGGCGTGGGCTGGTCCATGAGGTCACGAAGAGTCGGAAACGACTGAACGAATGAACAACAACAAAATTTTCCCAAGTGTGAAATCATTTTTTGTTCCTGGGTAAAAAATGTCATTTCCTAATTGGCTTTATCATAAAAATATGGGAAAAGTTTATTAAACTGTAAAAACTTTGTCTTTGCGGGAGGGGCATCCTAAAGCATATTTTGTTATAGCTTTTCATTGAATATCTCATCAAGTCTCAACCAATTCAACATAGTTTGGGGCAGCCACAAAAATGAAGAACACCTACTTTCAAAGTAAGTGAAGGTAAACCTTTCCCTGATATCAAGTGTAATAATCTCCATTTCTAAGCCTAGGAGCCGGCGTTGTCCATAGACACCTCCTAGTCATGTGGCTGGCATGACTGCATGGAGAGCCATTACCTTCCCACCAAGGCGGTACCTATTGATCTACTCACTGCTAGGGTGTCAGAAGTTGGCCCTAACAGCAGGACTTCAAATGATAACACTGGTGGAGTGAGGAAAATAGACCTTGACATTTGGGATTTGTAGTTGCTGGAACTTATAGTTCACGTACAATCAAAGAGCATTCTGAACTCCACCAATGACGGAATTGAACAAAACTTCACACAGAACTCCCCTGCCCAACAGAAAATACTGGAAGGGTTTGATGGACATTGACCTTGAGTTTTGGAGTTGTAGTTCACTTATATTCACTGTGGACTCAAACAATGATGGATCTGGACCAAACTTGGCACGAATACTCAATATGCCCAAATGTGAACACTGGTGGAGTTTGGGAAAATAGGCCTTGACATTTGGGAGTTGTAGTTGCTAGGATTTATAGTTCACCTACATCCAGAAAGCATCAAACCAATGATAGAATTGGGGCAGACTTCCCACACAGAATCCCCATGACTAACAGAAAATACTGTATTTTCTGATGGCCTTTGGTGACCTCTGTGACGGTTAGTTAAGCGATCCCTCATTGTCCGAGTAGGATAGTCTTCCAAGATCAGTGTACTGGCGATGGATCCATAGGTGACTGTGGAGCTCTTTTCTTGACCTGCATGTTCTCCTGCAGTGAGGGCATTGGTTTCCAGGTGGAAGGCAGTCCCAGTCGGGGTTGGCTTGATGCCTTCCTCTTGGCACGTTTCTCTCTTTCGCCCTCCATTCGTGCCTCTTCAAATTCTACAGCACTGCTGGTCACAGCTGACCTCCAGCTGGAGTGCTCAAGGGCCAGGGCTTCCCAGTTCTCAGTGTCTATGCCAGAGCTTTTAAGGTTGGCTTTGAGCCCATCTTTCAATCTCTTTTCCTGCCCACCAACATTTGGTGACCCTTCTGACACCCCCCCCCCCCCCCATGACCCCTCCAGGGATCCTGACCCCCAGGTTGAGATCTAAGCAGAGGCTGGATGGCCATCTGTTGGGGGTGCTTTGATTGTATGTTCTTGGCTGGGCCGGGGTTGAGTTGGATGGCCCTTGTGGTTTCTTCCAGCTCTATGATTCTATTATTCTATGCTTGTGTCCAATGATGTTTTTGGACTCATGCCCAATTATTTAGATATCCTCCATAATCAGGGTCACGGATGGCTACAAGGTCAGGAGGAAGTAAAAGAAGCAGTCGTGCCCAAAGAATACAAAAGAAATTAGGAACAGATTGTGACAGGTGTATCCAAATGTATACACTGGATACAACAAAGTGTACTTTTCTTAACTAGGGTACACACTGTAGCTGACTCCTAATCAGCACAACATTTGCCTCCTCCAAAGATCTTTTGTCACTGGGTTGTTGTAGGTTTTTCTGGGCTATATGGCCATGTTCTAGAGGCATTCTCTCCTGACGTTTCGCCTGCATCTATGGCAAGCATCCTCAGAGGTAGTGAGGTCTGTTGGAACTAGGAAGAAGGGTTTATATATCTGTGGAATGATCAGGGTGAGACAAAGGACTCTTGTCTGCTGGAGCTAGGTGTGAATGTTTCAACTGACCACCTTGATTAGCATATAATGGCCTGACAGTGCCTGGAGCAAACTTTTGTTGAGAGGTGATTAGATGTCCTTGTTTGTTTCCTCTCTTTTGTTTTTCTGTTGTAATTTTAGAGGGTTTTTTTAATACTGGTAGCCAGGTTTTGTTCATTTTCATGGTCTCCTCCTTTCTGTTGAAATTGACCACATGCTTGTGGATTTCAATGGCTTCTCTGTGTAGTCTGACATGGTGGTTGTGAGAGTGGTCCAGCATTTCTGTGTTCTGATAAAATGCTGTGTCCAGGTTGGTTCATCAGGTGCTCTGCTATGGCTGATTTCTCTGGTTAGAGTCCACTGAAATCCATAAGCATGTGGACAATTTCAACAGAAAGGAGGAAATCATGAAAATGAACAAAATCTGGCTACCAGTATTAAAAAACTCTAAAATTACAACAGCACAACAACAGAGAGGAAACAAACAAGGACATCTAATCACCTCTCAACAAAAGTTTGCTCCAGGCACTGTCAGGCCATTATATGCTAATCAGGGTGGTCAGTTGAAACATTCACACCTAGCTCCAGCAGACAAGAGTCCTTTGTCCCACCCTGGTCATTCCACAGATATATAAACCCTTTTTCCTAGTTCCAACAGACCTCACTACCTCTGAGGATGCTTGCCATAGATGCAGGCGAAACATCAGGAGAGAATGCCTCTAGACCCGTGATGGTGAACCTATGACATGCGTGTCAGCACTGACACGCATGGCTTTTTGATGACACATGCGGCCACATACAGAGAAATACACCTTATAAGAGCCAATCTAATTCCATCCTTAAATTTGTAAAAGGCTCTACAAATTTAACATCTGCACGTTTGAGCATTGTTCACTCCATAATTCAGCATGGATTATACATTTTTCTTATTTAAACTATAAATATTGCAAAATTATGTGTTTTTTTTCTCAAAGTTGACACTCTACCCAAGTTATGCTCAGGTTTTTGGCAAATTTTGACACACCAAGCTCAAAAGGTTGCCCATCAAAGGCCTAGAGTGAGGAGCCTCTTCCAACTCTTTGACTGTATGATTCTATTATTTATTTATTTACTTTACTTTACTTTACTTGTATACCGCAGTTTCTCAGCCTAACCGGCGACTCAACGCGGTTTACAACAAGGATAAAATCAATCACGATATACAATTTAAAACCACAAGAGCACAATATACAATATTACACAACAATAACAACGCAATGCATCTCATAACTAGAGTCGTGATCCAATTCGTCGTCCATATTTCCATTCCTGTAATCGTCACATTCATTGCACTGATTAACCAAGCCCGTTCAAACATCCAAGTTTTTAATCTTCTTCGGAACACCATTAGCGAGGGGGCTGATCTTACCTCCATGGGAAGGGCGTTCCACAGCCGAGGGGCCACCACAGAAAAGGCCCTGTCTCTCGTCCCCGCCAGCCGCACCTGTGAAGCAGGCGGGATAGAGAGCAGGGCCTCCCCAGAAGATCTTAGGGTCCTGGTGGGCTGATAGGTCGAGATACGTTCGGATAGGTAAGTTGGGCCAGAACCGTTTAGGGCTTTAAAGGCCAACGCCAGCACTTTGAATTGAGCCCGGTAGCAAATCGGCAGCCAGTGGAGCTGGTGCAGCAGAGGAGTTGTATGCTCCCTGCGCCCCGCTCCTGTTAGTATCATGGCTGCCAGTTGGACTAGTTGGAGCTTCCGAGCCGTCTTCAAAGGCAACCCCACGTAGAGAGCGTTGCAGTAGTCTAAACAGGATCAACAGTATAGTTGATTTTGCCCAGGGGCACTCTTGGGGTGCTCTTGGGGGAAAATAGACCTTGACATATGCAAATTGTAGTTACTGGGATGTATAGTTAGTTGTAGTTATTGGGATGGATCAGGACCAAACTTGACATGAATACTCAATATGCCCAAATGTTAACCCTAGCGAAGTTTGGGGAAAACAGACCTTGACATTTGGGAGTTGTAATTGCTGAGATTTATAGTTAACCTACAATCAAAGAGCATTCTGAACTCCACCAAGGATGGAATTGAACCAAATGTGGCACACAGAACTCCCATGATGAACAGAAAATATATATCAGTGATTGGGTGGGGGGTGCCAAAATATTGTTTGCTTACCATTGAAAATTACCTAGGGCCGCCTCTGCATATAGCCCAAAAAAACCCTACAACAACATGAAAGCCTTCAACAATACATTGATCTTTGGTCGGCTTGCAGTTTCCTCTGTCCATACTGCCACAAAGTAGAACTTGGAGTCTACCTGGCTCTTTGTCATTGGTGATGCTGAGCCCAAGGAATGTATGTGGTTCCTAACAGGAGTCCACCCTAAAGCATGGGCCCCACCTTTTTCCTTGTTCCTGGTGTGAGAGAGAGTGCACAAAACTCAACCTCAAGGAACTTGTTGCTACTGTCCTGGTGTGACAAGGATGACTGACAGCCCTGTGGTCCCGCCCACCTCTCCCCAGATTACATAAAATGAATGAGCGTCCCCCAGCAGTCAGGACTTCTCAGCTAACTCCTGCTTCCCACCATTTCCCTCTGGACTAGCCAGCAAGAGAGGGAACCATGGTGAGGACTAACCTGTTGGTGAGGAACACCGACATGCGCTGGCGCCTGCCATTGGTTTGCCTTGTCTGGCAGATAGCCATGATTATCCTCTTTGGCATCTTTGTGCGCTTCAACCCTGAATCCGATGCAGCCGGGTGGCAGAAGGAGAAGCAGGACAAAAACATCACCAGCGATGCTGAGAATGACTTCTATTTCAGATACCCATGTGAGTACGAAAAGGATGCTCGGCAAAGATGGAACATTGGTTTATTAGCCACGTCTGTAGCGCACCCACTGTCCAAGCAATTCAGGTGGCTACATATGTGCAAGCTAGGAGTGGGGAGGGTGTACCTGTTCTCCAGGTATCGTTGGACTGCAGGTATTCCGCTCCCAAAAGTCAGCATAGCCAATGGTGAAGAATGATGGGAGCTTCAGTATAATCATTACTCAATCGTGCTTTGTAGATTACACTCAACAGGAGCAAGAAAGGGCTGTATGGCCATGTTCCAGAAGCATTCTCTCCTGACGTTTTGCCCACATCTATGGCAGGC
>NW_026844367.1:3976198-4031855 GCF_025583915.1 Anolis sagrei ordinatus | reverse complement strand
GGTGAGATGTGTTCCACACTGGGCATGCGTACTCAGCAGCAGAGTAGCAAAGCACAAGGGAATATGTCTTCACTGTATCTGGTTGTGATTCCCAGGTTGTGCCAGTCAGCTTTCGTTATGATATTGTTTCTAGCACCCACTTTTTGCTTGATGTTCAGACAGTGCTTCTTGTAGGTAAGAACACAGTCCAGGGTAACTCCCAGGTATTTGGGCGTGCTGCAAATGCGGACCTCCTGCTAAGTGTGATATGAATTCAGCAAGGGGAAATTGGTCTGGGGAGGCCCGCCTTTCACCCCTTCCTTTTTCACAGGCAAGACTTGTGAGAAAGAGGGAGAAAGCCTTCTCCGCTATGACCCCCCCCCCCCCCCAATTTTGGAAGTAACTACTTGGTGAGATTAGGCAAGCCTTCACCTTAGCAGCCTTTAAGAAAAACCTGAAAACTTGGCTCTTCCAACGTGTCTTTGGAGAGTGACCATTTGTCCCAGTTCTGTTTGTTCCATCTACAGTGTTGCCCCTATGATGCACTTTCCCCCGTCCTAAACTGAAAGCCTAACCCCACTGTTCATCCTTTTGGGCTCCTCCCAAATACACTACTTCTATTTCTACTTCATCTGGGTTTTATCATTTTACCATATCCATTTGGCCCATCCATTGTGTTTTATATATGTCTATCTCCTTTGTTTATTTTATTTTGCTACTTTATGTATTTTATTCTGATGAATTTTTTGTTGCCTGCATTTTGTATTTTATGTTGCTGTATTGTATCTTTGGGCTTGGCCTCATGTTAGCTGCCCTAAGTCCCCTTTGGGGAGATGCAAATAAAGATTATTATTATTATTATTATTATTATTATTATTATTATTATTTTTGAAACACAACAAGATGAGTCCACAGCAGACACTCTGCTGGCTGTTGTATTGGATCACATATCGGACACTTCCCAAGTGTCTAGGACTGTGTGATGTATCGGCGAATAATGCGTGCAGATCCCAGTAAGGTGGCCTTTGCAGCTGGCAGATGGTAATTTTGTCAGCGCCAATTGTGTTTAAGTGCAGGCCAAGGTCTTTAGGCACTGCACCCAGTGTACCGATCACCACTGGGACCACCTTGTCTGGCTTGTGTCAAAGTCTTTGCAGTTTGATCTTTAAATCCTCATATTGTGTCATCTTGTCCAGTAGTTTCTCTTCAATCCTGCTGTCACCTGGGATTGCAACCATATTATTATTATTATTATTATTATTATTATTATTATTATTATTATTATTAACACAGCAAGGTGAGTCTACAGCAGACACTCTGCTGGCTGTTGTATTGGATCACACGTTGGACACTTCCCAAGTGTTTAGGACTGTGTGATGTATCCCAGGAAGGTGGCCTTTTGCAGCTGGCAGATGGTAATTTTGTCAGCGCCGATTGTGTTTAAGTGCAGGCCAAGGTCTTTAGGCACTGCACCCAGTATGCTGATCACCACTGGGACCACCTTGACTGGCTTGTGCCAGAGTCTTTGCAGTTTGATCTTTAAATCCTCATAATGTGTCAGCTTTTCCAGTTGTTTCTCTTCAATCCTGCTGTCGCCTGGGATTTCATCATCATCATCATCATCATCATCATCATCATCATCATCACAGCAAGATGAGTCCACAGCAGACACTCTGCTGGCTGTTGTATTGGATCACACATTGAACACTTCCCAAGTGTCTAGGACTGTGTGATGTATCGACGAAGAATGCGAGCGGATCCAAGTAAGGTGGCCTTTTGCAGCTGGAAGATGGTAATCTTGTCAGTGCTGATTGTTTTTAAGTGCAGGCCAAGGTCTTTAGGCACTGCACCCAGTGTACCGATCACCACTGGGACCACCTTGTCTGGCTTGTGTCAAAGTCTTTGCAGTTTGAGCTTTAAAACCTCAGATCGTGTCATCTTTTCTAGTTGTTTCTCTTCAATCCTGCTGTCACCTAGGATTGCAACATTATTATTATTGTCGAAGGCTTTCATGGCCGGAATCACTGGGCTGTTGTAGCTATATGGCAATGGTCTAGAGGCATTCTCTCCTGACGTTTCGCCTGCATCTATGGCAAGCATCCTCAGAGGTAGTGAGGTCTGTTGGAACTAGGAAAAGGGGTTTATATATCTGTGGAATGACCATGGTGGGACAAAGGGCTCTTGTCTGCTGGAGCTAGGTGTGAATGTTTCAACTGACCACCTTGATTAGCATATAATGGCCTGACAGTGCCTAGAGCAAACTTTTGTTGAGAGGTGATTAGATGTCTTTGTTTGTTTCCTTTCTGTTGTGCTTTTGTAATTTTATAGTTTTTTAATACTGGCAGCCAGATTTTGTTCATTTTCATGGTTTCCTCCTTTCTGTTGAAATTGTCCACGTGCTTGTGGATTTCAATGGCCTCTCTGTGTAGCCTGACATGGTGGTTGTGAGAGTGGTCCATCATTTCTGTGTTCTCAAATAAAATTCTATGTCCAGGTTGGTTCCTCAGGTGATTTGCTATGGCTGACTTCTCTGGTTGAAGGAGTCTGCAGTGCCTTTCATGTTCCTTGATGCGTGTCTGGGCGCTGCGTTTGGGGGTCCCTACGTAGACTTGTCCACAGCTGCATGGTATACAATGGTAGACTCCTGCAGAGGTGAGAGGATCCCTCTTGTCCTTTGCTGAACGTAGCATTGTTTGGATTTTCTTGATGGGTCTGTAGATAGTTTGTATGTTGTGTTTCCTCATCAGCTGCCCTATACGGTCAGTGGTTCCCTTGATGTATGGCAAGAACACTTTTCCTCTGGGTGGATCTTCATCACCCGTAGCTCCATCAGACAAGAGTCCTTTGTCCCACCCTGGTCATTCCACAGATATAGAAACCCTTTTTCCTACTTCCAACAGACCTCACTCCCTCTGAGGATGCTTGCCATAGATGCAGGTGAAGCGTCAGGAGAGAATGCCTCTAGACCATGGCCATATAGCCCGAAAAAACCTACAACAACCCATTATTATTATTATTATTATTATTAATTAAATAATAAAATTATTATTATTATTAAAAATTAATAATTATTAATGGCGAGTTATGGCAATCTCACCAGAATACATGTAGTGTGTGTGGCATTAACAGGGTCACTACAGGGCCAATGAAGCGCAGGAATATGCTGTTTTCATCATTGTCGTGGAGCCCATTATCGAGTCTCCCCTCTTTCACTAATCCTTTTATACAAGGATTGCTGCCTCTTTGCTTCCAACATAACAGACTCTTAACAAGGGCAGAAATGCTCCAGAACAGAAGATCCAGCCTTTCACAGACTCACTCTTCTTCATTTTAGCCTGGCATTTTGCCACAGTGTGCTAACTGTGCCTTGCTTCATTTCTCAACTGCCACTGTGGGAATGAAGTGGGGACAAACTACGTTTTTCTGTTAGCCAACACCTCCCCCCCCCCCAAAGTTTTACCAGTCATGCAGGACATTTACAGCCGTGTTGACGCTTTGTTATGAGTCCCAAATGGTTGCGCTTGGGAAAAACATGCACTCTCTAAACAAAATGCCTCACTTCATTAAACACGGATTTGAGATGAGAATCGGTTGGTTCCATCAGTCCCTGGAAAGCTTTGCGGCCCGCTCTCATGGTAATAATTACATAACTTCTGGATTAAGCCAGACACTGTTTAATCATTAAATGCCTTCAGGTGATGGCAATGTCGTTTCAGCATTATTCTTCCTCTTTCTTCTTTCTAATTTAATGTATCATGCAATTTGCTCAGAGACAACTATCTTGTGCCTTTCCACTGTCCTGATTTTGCAGGGTCAGACTGGGGATTAATCCTCTTTCATCCCACTTTTCAGCTGCTTTTAAAATGTTTCCATTTTTTCCCCTCTCACTTTGAAATCGAGGTGGAATTTAAAAGGGTCTGGCCCTGAAGGAGAGACTATGCGGACCCACCAAAGAGGGCTCGCTACAATTTTGAGCAAAGAGAAGCCCAATTTAAAAGGTTTTTCCTAAGTTCCCAAAAGAAATCTCACCAAAGTTGAAGGAAGCGCCACCGAACAGATTTTATTGCGATTCAGCTGAAAAGGATGCAAAGCAGCAATATTTCGCCAAACTAAGCATGCATGAGTACAAATAAAAGCCATTTTTATAGAAAAACAGAGTTGTCTGGTTTGAATCTCCCTCTCCCCGCCCTCCGCCTGGCTTGAAGGTGATTGGCTGGTGCTTCAACAGCTGGGAGGAGGCTCGGCCACCTCTTGAGCGCCTGGGCCAATCACCGGGCTTCAGCCACCTCAGCGCTTCAGCGAATCAGGAGAGAGGGAGGTGGGATAAGGGAATACAATGCATTCTTGAGTGGATTATGGAAATTCATAATGTAAAGGGAGATGGTCTCTCAGTAATAAATGTGCTACCTACTGCTATCTAACATGGGAACGGTCCTTGTTGTTGTTAGTGTCTTGGCAAATTGACCAAGGCTTAACCCTTATTATCCAGTCTGGTGTCCTTGTCCTTAGCAAAACTATAAGTTCCTATCTTTTATTGGGGGGGGGGGTGTTCAGGGTGCCTCCTTCTTTATCCTCATCTTAGTTGATGTTCTAGTACCCCAATTTTTCTGCTGGTTCTCAACCTTCCTAATGCCGTGACCCCTCAATGCAGTTCCTCATGTTGTGTTGACCCCCAACCCTAACATTATTTTTTTTGCTACTTCATAACTCTAATTTTGCTACTGTTATGAATCGTCATGTAAATATCTGATATGCAGGATGTGTTTTCATTCACTGGACCGAATTTGGCACAAATACCCAATATGCCCAAATTTGGATACTGGTGGGGTTGTGGCAGGATTGATTTTGTCATTAGAGAGTTGTAGTTGCTGTGATTTATAGTTAACCTACAATCAAAGAGCATTCTGAACTCCACCAATGATGGAATTGAACCAAAGTTGGCACACAGAGCTCCCATGACCAACAGAAAATACTGGAAGGGTTTGGTGGGCATTGAGTTTTGGAGTTGTACTTCACTTACATCCAGAGAGTGCTGAGGATCTTGACCAAACTTGGCACAAGTACTCAATATGCCCAAATGTGGAATACTGGTGAAGCTTGGTGAAAATAGACCTTGACATTTGGAAGTTGTCATTGCTGGGATTTATAGTTAACCTACAAAGAGCACTCTGCACCAAACTTGGCACACTACATACACTCTGAGGAAGCTTGCCATAGATGCAGGCGAAACGTCAGGAGAAATGCCTCTAGAACATGGCCATATAGCCCAAAAAAACCCGCAAGAACTGAGTGATTCCGGCCATGAAAGCCTTCGACAATACATTCAACATTGAATACTTTTGTATTAATTTGTTTACATAAGAATTTTCAAGTTATAACTGGGTGCCACTTAGCATATATTTTGTCCTCTCTAAATTTAGTAAAAACCACAGAAGTGACTATTACATTTGATTGAATGAAATAACCCCCAAGAAGCCTGATGAAGAGAATTTATTCTTGAAACAAGGACACAAAACACCCAGGGAACCTTGTTGTGTACTCCCAAGTTTGCTGAACACAACATGAATTGTTTCCAAGTTTGATACATTCGATGTGAACTATACTCCCAAGTTTGTGGAACACAACATGAACATTTGTGGAAAACATTATGGACATATTGAAAGTTTATTCTCAAGTTTACTGAACACAATGTGAACCGTTTTCAAGTTTGATATATTCATTGATATATATGTCCTATGAAATTATTTTGTAAACCTTATATATTTTGTTTGTTTCACTATTGAGGTTTGTCCTGCATGTATTATGAAAGTTACTTAAACTTGTATCTGTACTGAAGCTCATTTCAATAGGACAATTGCATATTTACAACTCTTTTATAGATATCTGTGTTATTAGAACACTACATACATGGCCAACATTGAATACCTATGGGAGAAAAGCAGGATAAAAACAATAAATAAATAAATAATACTTAAAGCAGTGGTTCCCAACCTGTGGTTCGTGGACTGCCAGTGGTCCCCAAGAATGAAAGTATGGTCTATGGCTTCACCATTACTACACTATTGCCACATGGCAATAGTGAGTGACTGGTCTTGCAAAATCCTCTTATAGTGCCAAGGCAACGGGGATGTTGGGAGGGGAGAGCCTGACTACCCACGAAAAATTACTACTACCACATTACTCTATATAATTAAATATGATTTTCTATGGGCAAGCAGGTAGCGACTACTGGATGGCATATGTTCTGTATCAGAAACTAGAGCTAATGTGGTCTATCCAATGCAATTTTCTGAATCAGCATCCCAAATAACCAAACCAAATCTAAAGTTGATCAAAAACTGATTCATAGCCCTTTTGGTACTTGGTTGCTGTGAGTTTTCCAGGCTGCTTGGCCATGTTCCAGAAGCATTCTCTCCTGACATTTCACCCACATCTATGGCAGGCATCCTCAAAGGTTGCGAGGTCTGTCAATAACTAAGCAAGTGAGGCTTTTATATCTATGGAATGTCCAGAGTGGGAGAAAGAACTCTTGTCTGCTTGAGACAAGTGTGAATGTTGCAATTGACCACCTTGGTTAGCATTTAATGGCCTTGCAGCTTCAAAGCCTGGTGAGGATGCTGCCTGAGGGAGTCCTTTGTTGGGAGGTGTTAGTTGGTCCTGATTGGTTCTTGTCTGGAGTTCCCTTGTTTTTTGAGTGCTGCTCTTTATTCACTGTCCTGATTTTAGAGTTTTTAAAAAATATTGGTAGCCAGATTTTGTTCATTTTCATGGTTTCCTTCCTTTGGTACTAATGTTAGAGAATGGTCTCTGGTCAAAAAAAAAGGTTGTGAACTACTGACTTAAAGCAAACGTGAAGAAATGGCTATTCTTGTATATACTAGTTCACGATATAAAACAAATTATTTGCTACGAAGCATGCAGCACCATAACATGGAGATGGGCAAGGTGAGCATGCGCATATGGACCAATTTTGAATGAAACTCTTTTCTTTGACACAGCTTTCCAAGATGTCCATGTGATGATCTTTGTGGGCTTTGGCTTCCTCATGACGTTCCTTCAGCGCTATGGGTTTGGTGCGGTGGGGTTCAACTTCCTCCTTGCGGCTTTTGGGATCCAGTGGGCCCTCCTGATGCAGGGCTGGTTCCATACCTTGGAGAATGGGAAGATCCTTATTGGAGTACAAAGGTAAGCTTGTGTGCACAGAACTTTGGAAGGATGCAAATGAAGGCTTCAGGAGCAACTCGGCCTCCTATTTGAGGGACATCATCTCTCAACTAATTGCATTGGCTGAATGCTTTGCAATCCTGGAATTTGTAGTTTGGTGAGGCATCAGCATTCTGTGGCAGCCCCAAATGATCCCAAACGACAACCTCCATTACCCCATACCATTGTGCCAGGGCAGTTAAAGTGGATTAATTCTACATCATAGATGGATCCAAGGGGTTTTTCCCCCATTGCTGCAAGCTTTGGTGTGCAAACACTTTTGTTTTTAAAGAAGGAATTCTAAGCAGGGAGCAACTGTAGTGACCAAATTACAAAGAGTCCATTTTTTGCCCCTGCACATTACATTTGGCAGCAAATACTTGCTTTGGTTTCAGGGTTTTGAAAATTGTGATGCGCATTAGAATACATGGCACATTAGACTGGAGTAAATATGGTCTTATCAGCAGCAGCTGCAAACATATGTGACCGAGTCTGATCATCTTCCAGGAGGTTTTTAAAAACTGTTTTTATTATATCATATATAGAAACATACCATCTTCAAAAGTTACACTCCCCCTGAAGCCACAGGTCCGCAGTTGGGGAGTCCTCTTGGATTCATCGCTCACGCTTGAGGCTCAGGCGTCGGCAGTGTCCGGGAGGGCTTTTGCACAATTGAGACTCGTGCGCCAACTGCGACCGTACCTCGCAAAGGCTGATCTGGCCGGGGTGGTCCATGCCTTGGTCACCTCTATATTGGATTACTGTAATGCGCTCTATGTGGGGCTGCCCTTGAAAACGGCTCAGAAATTCCAACTGGTCCAATGGGCAGCAGCCAGGATGTTAACTGGGGCTCCTTACAGAGAGAGGTCAACCCTCCTGTTCAAGGAGCTCCACTGGCTGCCGTTTATTTTCCGAGCCCAATTCAAGGTGCAGGTGCTTACCTACAAAGCCCTAAACGGTTTGGGACCTGCCTACCTGCGTGACCGCATCTCTGTTTATGAACCCACGCGCTTCGCTTCGTTCATCCGGAGAGGCCCTGCTCGTGATTCCGCCTGCGTCACAAGCGCGTTTGGTGGGGACACGAGACAGGGCCTTTTCTGTGGTGGCCCCCCGACTCTGGAACACCCTCCCAAAAGATCTTAGACAGGCCCCTACATTGGCAGTCTTTAGAAAAAACTTGAAGACCTGGCTGTTCCGATGCGCTTTTCCAGAATAGGAAATCTCCAACACCAAGTCCCAGAAGCACTTTCGTAGAACTAAGATTGTTGCACACTGCACACTGCACTTGCCCTATAATCCTTAACATCACCTGTAACATCAGCACTTTTAATCCTCTACCCACTACTCTGGCCTGGTCCAGTTTTTATAGTGTTTTGATGTATTGTTTATTGCATGTCGTTATATTGCTTTAACTGTTTTTAATTTGCTTTAGGTGTTGTATTGTTGTGTTGTGTTTTGAGGCCTCGGCCTTTGTAAGCCGCATCGAGTCCTTCGGGAGATGCTAGCGGGGTACAAATAAAGATAATAATAATAATAATAAAAGCATACATGAATGTATACATTTCAGTGCTTGTAAAGTACATACAATTTATGCATAAATAAATATCTATTTTTGCATACATGAATGTATACATTTCAGTGCTTGTAAAGTACATACAATTTATGCATAAATAAATATCTATTTTTCCAATATCTCCTCATCACCACCACATGTGGGTGTGTGTTCCAGTTTTCCCACAATTATGCCAACATAGTTTTGGGCATGTTCTCGTAATATGTGCCAATTGCACAGGCGTTCTATACCATTTTGTCAGTATTTTCCATTGCATTTCCTTTAACTTTAGATGTTCTATTTTATTGATTGAGTTAATCCAATTGTCTATTTCTCTCTTACTGCAACTTAATTCCTCCTTCCAGACTTCTATCAGGGTAGATTTTGTGTTGTATTGTATTTCCGTGATTATTTTGGAGTTGAGTCTTAGCGATGGGTGTGTAAGTGGCTGTAGATGGTAGTGAGTCATTGCTTCTTTTATTGTCTTTTATGGAACTAAAATATATGCACATTTTGGCATTTCATAGAATCATAGAATCAAAGAGTTGGAAGAGACCTCATGGGCCATCCAGTCCAACCCCATTCTGCCAAGAAGCAGGAATATTGCATTCAAAGCACCCTGACAGATGGCCATCCAGCCTCTGTTTAAAAGCTTCCAAAGAAGGAGCCTCCACCACACTCCGGGGCAGAGAGTTCCACTGCTGAACGGCTCTCACAGTCAGGAAGTTCTTCCTCATGTTCAGATGGAATCTCCTCTCTTGTAGTTTGAAGCCATTGTTCTGCGTCCTAGTCTCCAAGGAAGCAGAAAACAAGCTTGCTCCCTCCTCCTCCCTGTGGCTTCCTCTCACATATTTATACATGGCTATCATATCCCCTCTCAGCCTTCTCTTCTTCAGGCTAAACATGCCCAGCTCCTTAAGCCGCTCCTCATAGGGCTTGTTCTCCAGACCTTTTATCATTTTAGTCGCTCTCCTCTGGACACATTCCAGCTTGTC
The DNA here is from genome assembly GCF_025583915.1 of Anolis sagrei ordinatus. Classification (NCBI taxonomy): domain Eukaryota; kingdom Metazoa; phylum Chordata; class Lepidosauria; order Squamata; family Anolidae; genus Anolis; species Anolis sagrei. The sequence goes on along the minus strand of NW_026844367.1, from coordinate 4,022,126 downwards.
AATATCTCTCTTGAATTGTGGTGCCCAGAATTGGACACAATATTCCAGGTGTGGTCTAACCAAAGCAGAATAGAGGGGTAGCATTACTTCCTAGATCTAGACACTATGCTCCTATTGATGCAGGCCAAAATCCCATTGGCTTTTTTTGCCGCCACATCACATTGTTGGTTCATGTTTAACTTGTTGTCCACGAGGACTCCAAGATCTTTTTCACACGTAAAGAGGCAAAGTAAATGTCAGGAATGCTATAACGTGGCATTGAAATTTGAAGTAAGGCGGGCCCTGTTTACACTGCCATATAATACAATGTCATAATGCAGTTAAATGCAGTAAAACTGTATTATGAAACTGCATTATATGGTAGTGTTGATGGGGCCTTAGGAAAATTATCTGCTCACTGCTTCTCCTTGGCCCCATCCACACTGCCTTTATATCCCAGGATCTGATCCCAGGTTGTCTGCTTATCCCAGATTATCTGGCAGTGGAGACTCATTTTTGTTGTTCATTCATTCAGTCGCTTCCGTCTCTTCGTGACCTCATGGACCAGCCCACACCAGAGCTCCCTGTCAGCCGTCACCACCCCCAGCTCCTTCAGAGTCAAGCTAGTCACTTCAAGGATGCTATCCATCCATCTTGCCCTTGGTTGGCCCCTCTTCCTTTTTCCTTCCTTTTCCCCCAGCATCATTGTCTTCTCCAGGCTTTCCTGTCTTCTCATGATGTGGCCAAAGTACTTCATCTTTGCCTCTACTATCCTTCCCTCCAATGAGCAGTTGGACATTATTTCCTGAAGCATGGACTTGTTGGATCTTCTCACGGTCCAAGGCACTCGCCGAATTTTCCTCCAGCATCACAGTTCAAAAGCGTCTCTCTTCCTTTGCTCAGCCTTCCTTATGGTCCACCTTTCATATCCATACGTTACTACAGGGAATACCATTGCTTTAATTATGTGGATCTTTGTTGCCAGTGTGATGTCTCTACTCTTCGCTATTTTATCAAGATTGGTCATTGCTCTCCTCTCAAGAAGTAAATGTTTTCTGATTTCCTGGCTGCAGTCTGCGTCTGCAGTAATCGTCACGCCTAGAAATACAAAGTCTGTCACTGCCGCCAGTTATAAATCAGTCCTGTTGCCATAATCTTGTTTTTTGATGTTTAGCTGCAACCCAGCTTTTGCGCTTTCTTCTTTCATCTTGGTTAGAAGGCTCCTCATCTCCTCCTTGCTTTTGGCCATCAAAGTGGTATCATCTGCATATCTAAGATGGTTAATGTTTCTTCCAGCAATTTTAACCCCAGCCTTGCATTCGTCAAGCTCCATATGCCGCATGATGTGTTCTGCATACAAGTTGAATAGGTTGGTTTTAACCTACAAAACCCTATACAGTTCGGGCCCGGTTTACCTGTCGAAATGTATCTTCCCCTATAAACCATCAATTAAATATGGTTCATGCAATTAAATCCTTCCTCATCCCAGTTTCCCCTTCACGAAGATTTTACATTGCTTATCTCCCAGTGTTTTTAATAATTTTAAACTTTTATTCTTGAATTGGCCCTGCCATTGAAACCCACAAGAAGCATGTGGACAATTTCAACAGAAAGGAAGAAACCATGAAAATGAACAAAATCTGGCTACCAGTATTAAAAAAAACATCTAAAATTGCAACAGCAAAAACAGCAGAGAGAAAAACAGGCAGGGACATCTAATCACCTCTCAACAAAAGTTTGCTCCAGGCACTGTCAGGCCATTATATGCTAATCAAGGTGGTCAGTTGAAACATTCACACCTAGCTCCAGCAGACAAGAGCCCTTTGTCCCACCCTGGTCATTCCACAGATATATAAACCCCTTTCCTAGTTCCAACAGACCTCACTACCTCTGAGGATGCTTGCCATAGATGCAGGCGAAACGTCAGGAGAGAATGCCTCTAGACCATGGCCATATGGCCCGAAAAAACCTACAACAACCCAGTGATTCCAGCCATGAAAGCCTTCGACAATACATACTTACAGAAGTAGTTCATTCCCAAAATATTCTACAATGGGATAAGTCAAAAACATAGGAGCATCATATGTGATTTTTGCCTTGCGTTGACTGTTTCTCTTTCTCTCCCTCTTCCAGCCTGATTGGTGCTGACTTCTGTGTGGCTTCCGTCTGCATTGCCTTTGGAGGCGTCTTGGGCAAAGTCAGCCCCGTTCAGCTGCTTGTCATGACGCTGTTTCAAGTCACCCTTTTCTCTGTGAATGAATACATCCTGCTGGATCTACTCCATGTAAGATTGTTCAGCTTGGTCATAAACATCCAGAAACTTCTGTCTTTTGTACAGTGTGTAATATTCAAATGGGTGTATCATTGGGTTTTTAACATATTGTAATATATTTCTGCACTTTGGACTAAAATATCCCACTGATGGAATAGCGGGTTAAACTGCTGAGCTGCTGAAGTTGCTTAACAAAAGGTCAGCGGTTAAAATTGGGATAGCGGGGTGGGCTCCCACTATTAGGCCCAGCTTACTCTATCATATTGAAATGGCAGGAACAAGGTTTGAGGAAAAGAGACAAAGAGAGTTCCAGAGGTCTCAAAAGCACGGGTTTTATTTCCAGCTGGGGCTCTGGAGTGGAGCTGTGTCCAAAAGCACCAGAGCCCCGATATAGGTGTTGACGGACTTTTTATACCCTCCAATTACAGGCAAACAAAGAACATGCTTCTACATACATTGACGTCATTCTCTATGTCACTTTAGCATCATAGGAATATCAAATTCCATCTTCTAACATACAAAAGGCATGTTTCTGTGTATTTCGTTGTAGCAGCAGCTTACAGTTTACATTCATCAATCAAGGGGCCTATTTTGACCTGTCATGAGGGAGGGGCATTGGCTCCTTTCCTAGAAGGAAGGCACTGGGCTATGTTGTACCAGTCTCTGTTGCTACTATGACAGGCTTATCTCTCTCCTGGAATGCCCCCCCCCCCCCGCTTGCTGTGCCTGGACATAGCTTGCTTGTCCTGTTAGCATTCTTTCTGATACAGAGAGAACTTGATTTTTCTATACATTTCAGTGCTTGTAAAGTACATACAATTTATACATAAATCAATATCTATATTTCCAATATATCCTCATCAATATCATACAGAGATAGTCCAGCAGCTGTAAAAGAAAGAAGAATTAGAGCAATTGAAGCATTACTTTTTGACCCACCTGTGTGTGTATGTGTGTGTATTTTTGTGTGTATTTATATGTGTGTGTGTGTGTGTGTACACACACACACACACACACATGGGCCCCCTGGTGGTGCAGTGGGTTAAACGTCTGAGCTGCTGAACTTGCTGACTGAAAGGGGTGAGCTCCCACAATTAGCCCCAGCTTCTGCCTACCTAGCAGTTCGAAAACATGCAAATGTGAGTAGATCAATAGGTACTGCTTCTGCAGGAAGGTAATAGCGCTCCATGCAGTGATGCTGGCCACATGACCTTGAAGGTGTCTATGGACAATGCTGGCTCTTTGGCTTAGAAATAGAGATGAGCACCACACCCCAGAGTCGGACACGTCTTGACTTAATGTCAGGGGGAACCTTTACTTTTACTTTTTCTCCCATTGAAGCATCCCATTTGTACCTTCCTCTGTTCTGCAATGTAGATGGGGCTGAACCTGCCCTTCCCAAAACCAAGGCATTTCAGATGTGTTGGGAGATTTATTTATTTATTTACAGTATTTATATTCCACCCTTCTCATCCCGAAGGGGACTCAGAGCATATCACAGAACACATATACAGTAAACATTCAATGACATTATACACTGACAAGAAAGACATAGGTAGTGGTATATATATATAACCTTTCCCATCTTCGGCATCTTGGAGGCTGTGCTCAGTTCCGGCCACTGGGGGGTGCTGTCGCTCCATCTTCCTTGCCAAAGAGCTTTGTTTGTAAGCTTCCTCCTTGATCGAATTGCAGACATTTTTCTGGCACTTTGAGTGGCTTAAATACCTCCCCACTTTAAAGTGGTACCTATTTATCTACTCACATTGCTGTTTTCAAAACTGCTAGGTAGGCAGAAGCTGGGTTAAACACCAGAAGCTCACCCCACTAGGGCTTTGAACTGCCAACCTTTTGATTGGCAATATTTACTGCAGCTGGCGGTTAACCTGCTGTGCTAAAGCTCAGCCCATGATAATTCCCATGATGCCCAAATGGCCTCACTAGGGTTATTCAAAACTTTTGATTGGCACCAGGTTGGAAACGTTGATTTAATAACTCTGAAAGAAGAATGTAAAGAAGACCTATCATGGATCAAACCAAAGGCTTTTCCATTCCAACATTGTGTTCCCATTTTGCCATAGGCAGGCCAGTAGGATCCTCATGCTTCTTCTAATTGCTGTTGCTGTTGTCATTTGCCTTCAATATGTTTTCAGTTTATGGTAACTCTTAAGGAAAACCTATCATGAAGTTTTCTTGGCACAAGTCATAAAGATGGTCCCAGCGGTGATCGGCACATTGGGTGCAGTGCCTAAAGACCTTGGCCAGCACTTAAAAACAAGCAGTGGTTCTCAACCTTCCTAATGGCGTGACCCCTTAATACAGTTCCTCATGTGGTGGTGACCCCCAACCATAAAATTATTTTAATTGCTACTTAATAACTGTATTTTTGCTACTGTTATGAATTGTAATGTTAATATCTGACATGCCGGATGTATTTTCATTCTCTGGACCAAATTTGTCACAAATACCTGATACGCCCAAATATGAATACTGATGGGGTTGGGAGAGAGGGATTGATTTTGTCATTTGGGAGTTGTAGTTGCTGGGATTTATAGTTTGCCTACAATCAAAGAGCATTCTGAACTCCACCAATGATGGAATTGAACCAAACTTGGCACACAGAACTCCCATGACCAACAGAAAATACTGGAAGGGTTTGGTGGGCATTGACCTTGAGTTTGGGAGTTGTAGTTCACCTACAGCCAGAGAGCACTGTGGACTCAAACAATGATGGATCTGGACCAAACTTGGCACAAATACTCAATATGCCCAAATGTGAACACTGGTGGAGTTTGGGGAAAACAGACCTTGACATTTGGGAGTTGTAGTTGCTGGATTTATAGTTGACCTACAATCAAAGAGCAACTTAAATCCCACAAATGATAGAATTGGGCCAAACTTCCCACATAGAACCCCCAGGACCAACAGAAAATATTGTGTTTTTTTATGGTGTTTGGTGACCACTCTGACACTCCCTCACAACCCCCCCCCCCCAGGGTTCCTGACCCCCAGGTTGAGAAACGCTCATCTAGTGCAGTGGTTCTCAACCTGGGGGTCGGGACCCCTGAAGGGGTCGCGAGGGGGTGTCAGAGGGGTTGCCAAAGACCATCACAAACAGTATTTTCTGTTGGTCATGGGAGTTCTGTGTGGGAAGTTTGGCCTAATTCTATCGTTGGTGGGCTTCAGAATGCTCTTTGGTAGTAGGTGAACTATAAATCCCAATAACTACAACTCCCAAATGTCGAACTTCCCCAAACTTCACCAGTGTTCACATTTGGGCATATTGAATATTCGTGCCAAGTTTAATCCAGGTCCATCATTGTTTGAGTCCACAGTGCTCTCTGGATGTAGGTGAACTACAATTCCAAAACTCAAGGTCAATACCCACCAAACCTTTCCAGTATTTTCTGTTGGTCATGGGAGTTCTGTGTGCCAAGTTTGGTTCAATTCCATTGTTGGTGGAGTTCAGAATGCTCTTTGGTAGTAGGTGAACTATAAATCCCAATAACTACAACTCCCAAATGTCGAACTTCCCCAAACTTCACCAGTGTTCACATTTGGGCATATTGAATATTCGTGCCAAGTTTAATCCAGGTCCATCATTGTTTGAGTCCACAGTGCTCTCTGGATGTAAGCGAACTACAACCCTAAAACCCAAGGTCAATGCACACCAAACCCTTCCAGTATTTTCTGTGGGTCATGGGAGTTCTGTGTGCCAAGTTTGGTTCAAGTCCATTGTTGGTGGAGTTCAGAATGCTCTTTGAATGTAGGTGAACTATAAATCCCAGCAACTACAACTCCCAAATGACAAAATCAATCCTCTCATCCCAACCCCATCAGGATTCAAATTTGGGCGTATTGGGTATTTGTGCCAAATTTGGTCCAGTGAATGAGAATACATCCTGCATATCAGATATTTACATAACGATTCATAACAGGAGCAAAATTACAATTATGAAGTAACAACGAAAATAATTTAATGGCTGGGGGTCACCACAACATGAGGAACTGTATTAAGGAGTCGCGGCATTAGGAACGTTGAGAACCACTGGTCTAGTGGGTCTGAACCCAACTTGGCTCAACTGAATTGCTGAGACGTCATCCAGCCATGCCACTGCAGCAGAATGCAAATGGGGAGTATAGCCAGCCCCGGGGCTAGGAAGAGAAGTGTCAGTCTGGACCAGACCCAGATTTGGTGACCCGTGAAGGCAGAATAATAGAACCATAAAGTAAGAAGAGATCACAAAGGCCATCTGGGGCCTCAGACCCAAAGTCCCTTTCTGTACGTGCATGGGGAAGAACTGGCCTTTGTATCCTGATTCCTCGCCCCTGGTCCCCTGCCTAGAGCCAAAATATCTCTCAGAGATAAGGATGACCTTTGCAGAATGTGGTTGCACAAGCAGGGGTGAACTTCGACCAATTGGGCAGAAAGGTTAAAGTCCAAGAGATCCTTCAAACTGTCAGATAGTCCTTATCAGTTAAAGAAATCAGATTGTATTCAGTGGTTCGATTACAAGAAACAAGCTTAAAATAGATTTGCTGAGATCTATACTAAAGGGAATTACAAGGGTTGAATGAAAAGTAATGCCTCCACCTTCGTAACTCCTCAACAGATGGCAGTACTGGTATGCGGAAGGTACTGGCTTGTTCAGTAGACTCTCCTCTACAGTTCTATTTTGGTGGTAAGCCTTAGCATTGAACCGTTGTGTTGTTAAAGTGCAAATTATGGAATCCTGTGCAGACAGTTGGTCAATGCGACTTGAGCAACGTGCAGTCATTGAATTATTGACAGCAGAAGGTCTCATCCCAAATGAGATTAATCAGAGAATACAAGCTGCTTATGGTGATTGTGTTGATGTGAGTACTGTACGTTGTTGGACAAGTAAGTTTAAAGATGTTGAGGTGACACCTTCTGCTCTCAAGAATTCAATGACTGCACGTTGCTTAAGTTGTATTGACCGACCGTCTGTGCAGGGTTGCATACTTTTCACTTTAACAACACAACCATTCAATGCTAAGGCTTCCTGCCAAAATGGAACTGTAGAGGAGAGTCTACTGAAGAAGCCAGTACCTGCCACATACCAATACTGCCATCTCTTGAGTTACGAAGGTGGAGGCATTACTTTTCATTCAATCCTTGTATATCCCTATTTGGATATCCCCAGGTTCTAGTAACGTCTATATCGGGTATGGGCAAACTTGGGCCCTCCAGGTGTTTTGGACTTCAACTCCCAGCATTCCTAACAGCCGGGAGGCTGCTAGGAATGGTGGGAGTTGAAGTCCAAAAACACCTGGAGGGCCCAAGTTTGCCCATGCCTGGTCTATATGTTTTATGTTTTATATGGTTAATTATTACATAGTCTTATATTGATGCTGTTTCGAGCCCCTTTGGGAGATGGGACAGGATATAAAGACAGCTTCTTTCAATCATCTAAGATTAGCTTTTTAGCCCATCCGGTTTTAGATGTACTAAGGTACAGCCTTCCTCAGTATTTGGTATTATAATTCTTATGACCCCTAGCCAGCAGGCCACCTTTTAAAAAATCCCTTTTATAAAGGGAATGGTTGGGCTTTAGCACATTATAATGTAATGCAATATAATACTACTACTAATAATATGATATTATAATTATATATTTATACTAGCCGTCCCCTGCCACGCGTTGCTGTGGCCCACGTGGGGCTTCTGTGCGGGAGGTTTGGCCCAATACTATCGTTTGTGGGGTTCAGAATGCTCTGTGATTGCAGGTGAACTATAAATCCCAGCAACTACAACTGCCAAATGTCAAGAATCTATTTTCCCCAAACTCCACCAGTGTTCACATTTGAGCATATTGAGTCTTCATGTAGAGTTTGGTCCAGACCCATCATTGTTTGAGTCCACAGTGATCTCTGGATGTAGGTGAACTACAACTCCAAAACCAAAGGACACTGCCCACCAAACCCTTCCAGTATTTTCTGTTGGTCATGGGAGAACTGTGTGCCAAGTTTGGTTCAATTCCATCATTGGTGGGGTTCACAATACTCTTTGACTGTAGGCGAACTATAAATCTCAGCAACTACAACTCCCAAATGACAAAATCATTTATTTTTTTTTAGTGAAGGACATAGATTGGGTTGTTAGGTGTCTTGTGTCCAAATTTTTGAGTGAAGGACATACATTGGGTTTTTAGGTGTCTTGTGGCCAACTTTGGTGTCAATTCATCCAGTGGTTTTTGAGTTCTGTTAATCCCACAATCGAACATTACATTTTTATTTATATAGATTGCATGTAATATTACTAATAATATTACAATATAATGGTACAATAGAATATAGTAATATTTAATACTGATATTGTACTATGCTAATAATATAATATATATATTGTGTGTGTGTGTGTGTGTAAATACATAAATAAATAAATGCCAGCTGCAGAAAATTGTGCTGATCGAAAGCAGCTGAAAAGTTTAGAGGATAGGAGGCTACCTGGGATAGTTTCTGTAAAATCCAGGGAGGAGGAAAGCATAGATAAAACAGCCCTCTTTAACAGCACTTCCATTGGGAACTGTCCAGAATACCTGTGGTCCTGAAATCCTCATCCATGCATTAACTAGTTGTAATGTGGACAATTTAGGGGCAGAAAAGAGTCTTTCTATGTGTTCTGGAATGCTTATCACAGCGGGTTAAACCGCCAGCTGCAGAAAATCTTGCCAATTGAAAGGTCGACAGTTCAAGCCCGGGTTGGCGTGAGCCCCCGACTGCTAGTCCAGCTTCTGCTCACCTAGCAGTTCAAAAACAACAATATGAGTGGATAAATAGGTACTGCTTTGGTAGGGAGGTGGTACAGCAGGTTAAACCATTGGGCTGCTGAACTTGCTGACTGAAAGCTTGGCAGTTCAAATCAAATGAACATGGTCATACAGCCCAGAAAATTCACAGCAACCCAGTGATTCCGGCCATGAAAGCCTTCGACAACACAATAATAGGAATAACAATACTAACTTTGTAACTTAGAAGAAACTTAGAAGAAACTAACTTTGTAACTTAGAAGAAACTTAGTGAAGGACTGCATCCCTGCATGGAGAGGGAACCTTTTTTGGAAGCTGAAACCCTTTTTTGTTTTCTATTGACACAGGTTAAAGATGCTGGTGGATCCATGACCATCCATACCTTTGGTGCTTACTTTGGGCTAACAGTGACTGCTGTTTTGTATCGACCCCATTTGGACCAGACCAAAGATAAGCAGGGTTCTCACTACCACTCAGACCTCTTCTCTATGATTGGTGAGCTTTAGCTTCTATATTCCTGCTCCCCCCCCCCAAAAAAACAGCAACAACAACAACAACAACAACAAGTGTATTAGACTTTTGTGATGTTGGTCAGGCCTAGGAAAGTTCACGTATGGACAAACCCAGGGCTGGGGGCCCTTGGGTTCTTTTCTGAGGCCCTCCTCTCTCTCACTATCCTATCCTTCCTTTCTTCTCTCTTGCCTTCCTCCCTCCCTCCCTCCCTCCCTTACCTTCCTCTTTCTCCTTCCCTCCTTCCTTCCCTTCCACCCTTTTCTCCTTCCTTCCTTCCTTCCTTCCTTCCTTCCTTCCTTCCTTCCTTCCTTCCTTCCTTCCTTCCTTCCTTCCTTCCTTCCTTTTGTCTTTCATCCTTCTCTCCATTTCCTCCATTCCACCTCTGCCCTTCCTTCCATCCATCCATCCTTCTCTTCCTCTCTCCCTTCCTTCCTTCTCTCTTTCCTTCTTGCTTCCTTCCTCCCTCCCTCTCCCTCCCTCTTTTTCCCTCCTCCTTCCTTCCCTTCCCCTTTTCCTCCTTCCTTCCTTCCTTCCTTCCTTCCTTCCTTCCTTCCTTCCTTCCTTCCTTCCTTCCTTTCTTTCCTTCCTTCCACACAGTCCTATAACCCTGAATATCAAGGTAGAAAATACCACAATATCTGCTTTGAGCTTGTTTATCTGAGTCCATACTGCTCCTTCCCTCTCTTTCCTTCTCTCTTTTTCTTCTTCCTTCCTTCCTCCTTCTTCCTCCTTCCCTTTTGTTTTTCTCCCTCCCTCCCTCCCCCTCCTCCCTCCATTCCCTTCTACCCTTCCTTCCTTCCATCCATCCATCCATCCATCCTTCTCTTCCTCTCTCCCTTCCTTCCTTCTCTTTCCTTCTTCCTTCCCTCTCTCCTTCCTTCCTTCCCCTTTTTCCTTCCTTCCTTCCTTCCTTCCTTCCTTCCTTCCTTTTGTCTTTCCTCTCTCCTTCATTCCCTTCTATCCTTCCTTCCATCTTTCTCTTCTTCTCTCCCTTCCTTCCTCCTCTTTTTCCTTCCTCCTTTCCTCCTGGGAGATGTTTAGCTGAGAGAAGAGAAGATAGAGAGGGAACCAGGGCACAAGGGAGCAATGGTTTCAAATGGCGGGGAAAGACTGAAGAGAGTAAGACTTGTTGGAGAGTGGCATAGGCTATCTTGGATTGTGGTGGAGTCTCCTTCTCAGAGGTTTTCTGTCGGAAGTATTTCGATTGTGCCTTCTTACATGGCAGGGGGTTGGACTGGATGGCCCTTGTGGGCCTCATAGAATCATAGAATCAAAAAGTTGGAAGAGACCTGATGGGCCATCCAGTCCAAGAAACAGGAATATTGCATTCAAATCACCCCTGACAGATGGCCATCCAGCCTCTGTTTAAAAGCTTCCAAAGAAGGAGCCTCCACCACACTCCGGGGCAGAGAGTTCCACTGCTGAACGGCTCTCACAGTCAGGAAGTTCTTCCTCATGTTCAGATGGAATCTCCTCTCTTGTAGTTTGAAGCCATTGTTCTGCGTCCTAGTCTCCAAGGAAGCAGAAAACAAGCTTACTCCCTCCTCCCTATGACTTCCTCTCACATATTGATACATGGCTATCATATCTCCTCTCAGCCTTCTCTTCTTCAGGCTAAACATGCCCAGCTCCTTAAGCCGCTCCTCATAGGGCATGTTCTCTAGACGTTTGATCATTTGAGTCGCCCTCCTCTGGACACATTCCAGCTTGTCAGTATCTCTCTTGAATTGTGGTGCCCAGAACTGGACACAATATTCCAGGTGTGGTCAAACCAAGGCAGAATAGAGCATGGGGAGCATGGCTTCCTTGGATCTAGACACTATGCTCCTCTTGATGCCGGCCAAAATCCCATTGGCTTTTTTTGCCGCCACATCACATTGTTGGCTCATGTTTCTCTTCCAGCTCTAGGATTCTATATCAGGAATAAGCAGTATGGAGTCTCATTGATACACATTTTCTCTCCCGTCCACCATCTCATCCTAACCAAGACCAACCGTTTTTGGATAGGATCCAAATGTTTCCTATCTTTCCTTTACTTTCTGCCTCCGAAAGAGAAGAGGAAGGGAAGGAGAGGGCAGGGAGGGGCCTGCTCGCCATGCTCCAACCTGCCACGTGGCCCCCAAGTCCCCCAAGTTAGAAGAATTTGCCCATGCCTGCTCTAGTTACCAGTGTGAGGTCTTTTTTCTCCTGTTGAAGCAACAGAGATCCCTCAGATATTTCTGGAGTGCACTTCCCATCGTTCCAAAGACGACTGGTGTCTTTCCGTACCTCCTTGTATCCTGTTGAAGAATGTTTGAGAGACCATGTGTTGCAGCAAATAAGTTCTCGCCTTCTCTTCTAGGCACGTTGTTTCTATGGATGTACTGGCCCAGCTTCAACTCAGCCATTTCCGACCATGGGGATGCCCAGCACCGAGCTGCCATCAACACTTATTGCTCCCTAGCAGCCTGCGTGCTCACCACAGTGGCCTTCTCCAGCATGTTGCAAAAGAAGGGCAAGCTGAATATGGTGAGCAAAGGCTGGTGCTCTTCGTGTTTACCACAATTTGCATAATTAATGATATTCATATGTTATTATTCTTGCAGTATGCACAAGGCAGAGTTTCATGGGACCTTAGCAGCCATTGGGAGGCATATATCAATGCTTTTGTATGGTCAGAACCCCCAGTGGCACAGTGGGTTAAACCGCTGAGTGGCTGAACTTGTCAACTGAAAGGTCCCAGGTTCAAATTCGGGAAGCAGCGCGAGCTTCTGCTGTCAGCCCCAGCTTCTGTCAACCTAGCAGTTCAAGCAATTGAGGCATTACTTTTTGACCCACCTGTGTGTGTGTGTGTGTATTTGTGTGTGTATGTATATGTGGTGGTGCAGTGGGTTAAACCTCTGAGCTGCTGAACTTGCTGACTGAAAGGGGTGTGCTCCCGCTACTAGCCCCAGCTTCTGCCTACCTAGCAGTTTGAAAACATGCAAATATGAGTAGATCAATAGGTACCGCTCCGGTGGGAAGGTAACGCCACTCCATGCAGTCATGCCAGCCACATGACCTTGGAGGTGTCTATGGACAACACCAGCTCTTCAACTTAGAAATGGAGATGAGCACCAACCCCCAGACTCAGACTAGACTTAATGTCAGGGGACAACCTTTACCTTTACTCTTATGGTAAGGATATATGTTGAGATGAGTGATAATGGAGGTGCTATTATCACAGAGAGAGAGAGAGTGCACCAACCTCCTTAAGCATCAAATGCTGGAGGTTAGCAAAGACAATAACAGCCTTCCAGAGTTCCTCCTGAGCCTCAGAGGCATCTTCTTCGAATGGAGGGTATAGTTTTGTGTGTACCATGCCATTCAGTGCCTCTTGAACCAGTTCATTGCCCTTAGTTATGATGAAATATACTATCCAATAGGAGCCACTGATGGCGCAGTGGGTTAAACCACTGAGCTGCTGAACTTGTTGGCCATAAGGTCGCAGGTTTGAATCTGTGGGACGGGGTGAGCTGCCGTTATCAGCCCCAGCTTCTGCCAATCAAGAAGTTTCAAAACATGCAAATGTGAGTAAATCAATAGGTACTTCTCCAAAAGGAAGGTAATGCAGTCATTGCTCAATTCAGTCATGCTGGCCACATGACCTTTAAGGTGTCTGTGAGTAGATCAATAGGTACTTCTCCAAAAGGAAAGTAATGCAGTCATTGCTCCATGTAGTCATGCCAGCCACATGACCTTTGAGGTGTCTATGAGTAACAATAACACCATGACGCATTAAAAACCTATGGCGGGCCAATTGTAATAATTAAAATTTTAAAAATACTGGGCATGACAAGGTGACCTATAACTAGGATAGGTATTTGAAGAGAGATGGAGCGAGCAGACAGTCCTAGATCATTAGTAAAGTGCGATTAGGGACATGTTGCTTAGGGTTTCCTTATTCTGGGAAGGCACACTGGAACAACCACGTTTTCAAGCTCCTCTTAAAGACTGCCAAAGTTGGGACATGCCTAATGTCCTTGGGGAGCAAGTTCCAGAGTCGAGGGGCCACCACCGAGAAGGCCCTGTCCCTCGTCCCCACCAATCATGCTTGCGATGGAGGTGGGATCGTGAGTAGGGCCTCTCCAGATGAATGAAGAGATCATGTGGGTTCGTACACACAGGTGCGGTCACACAGGTAGGCGGGTCCCAAACCGTTCAGGGCTTTGTAGGTAAGCACCTGCACCTTGAATTAGGACCAGAAAATGAATGGCAGCCAATGGAGCTCCTTAAACAGGAGGGTTGACCTCTCCCTGTAAGGAGCACCAGTTAACAACCTGGCCGCCGCTTGTTGAACCAGTTGAAATTTCCAGGCCGTTTTCAAGGGTAGCCCCGCGTAGAGTGCATTACAGTAATCCAATCTGGAGGTGACTAAGGCATGGACCACCCTGGCCAGATCCGCCTTCATGAGGTACGGTTACAGTTGGCGCACGAGTCTTAGTTGTGCAAAGGCCCTCATTTGCATTTATTGGCTTCTTCTGCTCACTTGGGTTGTTTAGGCTTTGACGGTGATTGGGCCCAGATCAACCCAGAGTCCTGCTTCAGCCAGTGTGACAATAGAGCAGCTACGCATTAGTAAGGGTCAGTAATGATCCAAAAATCTCACACTCTTCACCAGCTGCAAGTTTTGACAGCAATGGACAGGCCAAACAAAGGTCTCCACTGATCAGGAAGGGAAGAATGCTGCCAAAAAATAGATGTGGTGGTAAAACTTCTTCAGGACTGAAAAAACGATGTTGTTTGCACAGGTCCACATTCAAAATGCCACTCTGGCTGGCGGTGTGGCTGTAGGGACCGCTGCAGAGATGATGCTGACTCCATATGCCTCTCTCATTGTTGGCTTCATCTGCGGTATTGTGAGCACCGTTGGATTTGTTTACTTCACGGTAAGTCAACATGCAGCCCTCGTAAAGCCTCTTTCTTATTGTATTGTCGAAGTATTTCATTGCCAGAATCAATGAGTTGCTGTGAGTTTTCCAGGCTATATGGCCATGTTCAAGATGCATTCTCTCCTGACGTTTCACCCACATCTATGGCAGGCATCTTCAGGAAATGTCAGGAGAGAATGCTTCTGGAACATGGCCATACAGCCCGGAAGACTCACAGCAACCCACTCTTCCTGATTTTTGCAGACCCCAAAACCCTCGTGTGTTTAAACCAGGACTCTTCAAACTTTTTATTTATTTATTTGTTTGTTTATTTATTTATTTATTTGGTTTACTTTTACCCCGCCCTCACCCCGAAGGGGACTCAGGGCGGCTTACACATCCAAGGCACAATTCAATGCCCATAACATACAACAACAATAAAATAGAATAACGCAAATTAGCAAACAATAACAATACATTACATCTAAGCCCGCTAAAAACCAATAAAACCAATAAAATTTCATACAAACAGAGGGCCAGGTCACAATCCCTCAAACTGTTGGAGGGCCGGATTATAATTGGAAAAAAAAATGAATGAATTCCTATGCATGCTGCACGTATCTTATTTGTAGTTCCAAAACACTTTAAAACAATACAATAATTAAAATGAAGAACAATTTTAACAAATATAAACTTATTCGTATTTCAATGGGAAGTGCGGGCCTGATTTTGGCTGATGTGATAGGATTGTTGTTGTTGTTGTTGTTGTTGTGTGTTTTCAAGTCATTTCAGATGTAAACTGACCCTGAGTGAGGGCCAGGTAAATGACCTTGGATGACCATATCCAGCCCTCGGGTCTTACTTTGAGGACCTCTGGTTTAAACCATAGGAAATCATGTTCCAAGAAGTATGCCGCTTCTTTAAACGGAGGTGCAGCACCCCTTCACACCCCTTTGCTTTCCCTAGCACAGTGGTTCCAACCTGGACACAGCATATTATGTGAGAACACAGAAATGATGGACCACTCTCACAACCACCATGTCAGACTACACAGAGAAGCCACTGAAATCCACAAGAAGCATGTGGACAATGTCAACAGAAAGGAGGAAACCATGAAAATGAACAAAATGTGGCTACCAGTATTTAAAAAAACTCCAAAATCAGGGCAGTAAATCAAGAACAACACTCACACAACGGGGGAATTCCAGACAGGAAACAATCAGGACCAACTAACACCTTCCAACAAAGGATTCCCTCAGACAGGAAGCAACCATTCAATGCTAATTAAGGTGGCCAATTGCAACATTCACATTGAAACTATGCTCCTGGTGGTGTGTGCGGGTGCCCTCAAGTCAACTGCTGGTTTGTGGCGATGCCATGAATTTAAAAGGATTTCCTTAGACAAGAAATACTTTGAAATACACTCTCACAACCACCAGGTCAGACTACACAGAGAAGCCACTGAAATCCACAAGCATGTGGACAATTTCAACAGAAAGGAGGAAACCATGAAAATGAACAAAATCTGGCTACCAGGATTAAAAAAAACTCTAAAATTACAACAGCACAACAACAGAGAGGAAACAAACAAGGACGTCTAATCACCTCTCAACAAAAGATTCCCCCAGGCACTGCCAAGCCATCAAATGCTAATCAAGGCGGTCAGTTGAAACATTCACACCTAGCTCCAGCAGACAAGAGCCCTTTGTCCCACCCTGGTTATTCCACAGATAGATAAACCCTTTCCCCAAGTTCCAAAAGACCTCACTACCTCTGAGGATGCTTGCCATAGATGCAGGTGAAACGTCAGGAGAAAATGCCTCTAGAACATGGCCATATAGCCCAAAAAAACCTACAACAACCCAGTGATTCTGGCCATAAAAGCCTTCGAAAATACAAAGACATAAATGTTATTTTTTTTCTTCCTGCCAGCCTTTCTTAGAGTCCAAGTTGCGCATTCAAGATACATGTGGCATCCACAACCTACATGGCATGCCAGGGCTCATTGGGAGCATTGTGGGGGCTGTCACTGCTGCCGCTGCCACCGAAGGAGTGTATGGAAAAGAAGGGTGAGCTGTTTTGGATTTTACCTAAATGGCCTGATTGTTTGGAGAAAGATGAATGATGCAGATAGTAGTTTGCCTACCTGATTTCAAGTACAGGCAGTTCCCAAGTTACAAAAAGATAGGTTCTGTATTTTTATTCTTTAGTTGAATTTGTATGTTAGTTGGAACAGGTACATTTTAAAGCCATATATATTTATGAGAGGGTTGAATGAAAAGTAATGCCTCCACCTTAGTAATTCCTCAATAGATGGCAGTACTGGTATGCGGCAGGTACTGGCTTGTTCAGTAGATTCTCCTCTACAGTTCTGTTTTGGCAGGAAGCCTTAGCATTGAATGGTTGTGTTGTTAAAGAGCGAAGTATGGAACCCTGTGCAGACAGTCGGTCAATGCGACTTAAGCAGTACTGCCATCTGGTGAGGAGTTACGAAGGTGGAGGCATTACTTTTCATTCAACCCTTGATCTATGGCTTTTTATTCAACCCTTGTATCTATGTCTGTTTGGTTTTTTTTAAATAACCTTCAATTTATTTTAAAAAAGAAGGTGGAGGCATTACTTTTCATTCAACCCTCATAGATCGATCGATCAATCGCTAGATAAACATATGGAAAGGTTAACACCCCTGTGCTGTTAGTTTTGCTGTCTGTGCCTCTGTTCAGAAGATTTCACTTCACTTTCTGTCTCTGTGATAATTGGATTTTGACTATTTTGGCTTGTTGTGGAAACAAGAATTGATGAGAAAGCTTCAGTAGAGACACCATTTCCCCATAATAACTCTTCCAGGAGTCGATTTCCCTCCCTAGGGGTAGATTTATCTCACTTCCTGTTGTCTCACTCCCGTTCTTAACTAGGAGTAATTTGTAAGTCGGATGTTTGTAACTCAAGGACTGCCTGTATACTGTATTCCGGAAGGGCCAGGCTTTAGCACAGCTGGTTAATCACCAGCAGCAATAAGATCACACCAGTTGAAAAGATGGCAGTTTGAGGCCCAGGTAGGGGTGAGCACCTGACCTTCAGCCTAGCTCACTCTCTACCTAAGCAGTTCAAAAACAGCTGTGAGTAGAGAAATTAGGCAACGCTCAAGTGGGGAGGTATTTTACGGCACCATAAAAAGGACGCATCAGAAAATGCCGGCGATCAAAGAATGGAGGAAGTCTGTGATCAAGGGCTCTTTGTCATAGAGGATGGAGCGACAGCACCTCCTTGTGGCCAGACTCCAGCACAATCTCCAGGACGCCGAAGTTGGGAGGGAAAATAAGCTCTATTTGTTGTCTGTCCTGTCTGTCTAAAGGCATTGAATGTTTGCCGAGAATATGTTCTATGATCCACCCTGTCTCCCCTTTGGGGTGAAAAGGGCAGAATATAAATGCTATAAATCTATATATATATATATATAAATGCTCTGTGCGTAATGAGTGCCTTAAAAACAAAAGAACCAATGAACGAAATCACACCAAATTTGGCAACAAAACGTCTCACAACACAAGGAGTGACCATCACTCAAAAAATTATGATTTTGTCATTTGGGAGTTGTAGTTGCTGGGATTTATAGTTCACCTACAATCAAAGAGCATTCTGAACTCCACCAATGATGGAATTGAACCAAACTTGGCACACAGAACTCCCTTGACCAACAGAAAATACTGGAAGGGTTTGGTGGGCATTGACCTTGAGTTTTGGGAGTTGTAGTTCACCTACATCCAGAGATTACCATGGACTTAAACAATGATGGATCTGGAGCTAATTTGCCATGAATATTTCATATGCCCAAACATGAACACAGATGGAGTTTGGGGGAAATAGACCTTGACATTTGGGAGTTGTAGTTACTGGGATTTATAGTTCACCTACAATCAAAAAGTGTTCTGAACCCCACCAATGACAGAATTGGGGCAAACATCCCACATAGAACCCTCATGACCAACAGAAAATGCTTAAGGCTATCCAGTCCAACTCCCTTCACCAGGGCAAGAAAACATAATCAAAGCCCTCCTGACAGCCATCCAGCCATAGATACAGATAAATATATATGATTCACACATGCACACAGAGATATAGTATCATAGATTTGAAAGGGGACCCTAAAGAAGGACAATGATATGTTGCATATTCCAGAGTAGGCAAACCAGACACTCTCCACATCAACACTGAGAAAGAAACAGCAAGAAATACTGTTTACTCACAAGTATAAAGAAATTACATATATTAGAAACCAACACTTTCTCATTACTTTATTTCCCAGATCACCAGACTAGCCACAGCAACGTGTGGCAGGGGACAGCTAGTAAATAAATAAATCATGAAATATCTTGGATCATACTTTATCATCATGGAACGGAAGGCAACCTGACCTTCTCTCCTTCCCTTTTGCTTCCCTTCTGTTACAGGCTCATCCTTGCTTTCGACTTTACAGACGAATTTGCACATAGGACCCCGAGTGTCCAAGGCGGGTTCCAGGCAGCTGGCATGGCCGTGTCCTTGGGCATGGGCTTGGCCGGAGGGGCCGTGGTTGGTGAGTGAAGACCCTTGGTTCAACGGCACATCACCTGCACAAGACACATAGCTGGGAGAGGGAGGTGCACACAAAAAATGACAATTGTGTTATTTGCATTGTCAACAAAATACTACCACACACTTTCTAGAATTCCACAAGGCAATTGAATGTATAAGAATTAGTTATGCAATATCTTTGTTCAGCATTTTACTGCCTGTGAAATACTAAGCCCATGAATTCTGTCCCCAAGAAAGGGTTTGTGGTGTTGTGGTGTCTCATAGCCTTTGATGACACTCAAGTCCCCTTCCACATAGCCATATAACCAGAATATCAAGCCACCAGTGGTGAAGCAGGTTAAACCACTGAGCTGCTGAACTTGCTGACTGAAAGGTTGGTGGTTTGAATCCAGGGAGTGGTGTGAGCTCCCATTGTTAGCACCAGCTTCTGCCAACCTAGCAGTTCGAATGCAAATATGTGATCAATAGGTACCACTTTTGTGGGAAGGTAACTGCGCTCCTTGCAGTTATGCTAGCACATGACCTTAGAGGTGTCTACGGACCACGTTGACTCTTCAGCTTAGCAATGGAGATGAGCACCACCCCGCAGAGTTGGACCCAACTTGACTTAATGTCAAGGGGAAATATTTACCTTTACCTTTTTATCAAGCCTGATAATCCACAATATCTGCTTTGAACTGCATTATCTGAGTCCACACTGCCATATAATCCAGTTCAATGTGAGTTTCATATAGCTGTGTGGAATGGACCTAAGAGGACAAGCAATGTTTAGTTTGGAGAAGAGAAAGTTTGGGGGGGGGGGGACACATGATAGCCATGTTTATGATGCTTGGCTACTGCCATCTTGTGGCATGTTGTGGGGCTGAGGCACTGTCCCATTCCCCCCTCCCCACTACATCTCCTAATTCAATCATCAAAACTTATCTGCAAGTTAGCGTCATCATTAGCTTTCTCTTGGCACAGAACAAGGCTTTCCCAGCAATTCCTGCCCTTAACATCTTTTCAGGCAATCTGGCATCTAGGGCTGGGCAACCACGGAAAAATTTGTTTCTAAACCCGATTCGTTTTTAGGGGTTTTTTGCGTTTCGTTTTTTAAAAGAATTCCGAAATTTTTATTTAAAAAAGTTCGAAATATACGAAATTTCGTAAATTACGAAACAATTACGAAACAATTACGAATCGATTCGTTAATGGCGGACGCAATTGTGCAATATGCAAAAAAAACACCCCTCCAAATGGGAGAGGGGGAACTTCTGAAGCTTCCCTCTCCCTCTGTTGTTGACTGTTGGTGTGATAATTTATTTTTTATCACTGATAAAACAAACAACAACCCTAAAACTTGCACCAGACATACGGAAACAATTACAAAACAATTTCGAAACAATTTCGAAACAATTACGAAACAATTACAAAACAATTATGAAATAAATTGAAAAATGTGTTTCGATTTTTAATTGCTCCTGCATGGCTCAATATCGGATCGTAAGCTAATTTAAATACGAATTAATAACGAATTACGAAATTAACGAACGAAACTGCCCAGCCCTACTGGCATCCCATCCCCACAGCCACCCAACTGCTATGACGGACGAGTGAATCTTACTGGCTTTGGGGATGGGATGCCAGATTGCCTGAAAAGAGCAGGTTGTAGTATGTTCATATGATGCGTATTTAAGAAGGATGCCACCAACATGAAATATTTGGAAAGCTGTGCCTTACTGAGTGGTGGAAGAATGAAAACTTCCACTTTGTAAAAGATCACAATTCTGTGTTCTGTAGGAACGCGGGATGCTGTCGTGTTTTTGTTTTGGAACAGCTATTAGTAATGAACCTTTATTATAAAAGGGTAACAGTGAAAGTATCATAGAAACATCATACATAAACAGAGGTTGCATTTTGTTTTCTTCCTTTAAGGTGGCATTTTGAAACTACCCTTCTTCGGAGACCCCACGGATGAAAACTGCTTTGAGGATAATGTTTACTGGGAGGTATGTCCTTTAGGCAATTGGGGAGGGATTCCCATGCAATGCTGTCTTTCCAAATTATGACACATCTTCCATGACTCCTCAACAAGGGTGTGGATTAAGACTTGAGAGTGGAAAATGGCCAAGGGCCAGTTTACTGGACAGTAGGTCAGATGAACTAGAGAAGACAATTATGCTGGGGAAAGTGGAAGGCAAAAGGAAGAGGGGCCGACCAAGGGCAAGATGGATGGATGGCATCCTTGAAGTGACTGGACTGACCTTGAGGGAGCTGGGGGTGGTAACGGCTGACAGGGAGCTCTGGCGTGGGCTGGTCCATGAGGTCACGAAGAGTCGGAGACGACTGAACGAATGAACAACAAAGGTCAGATGAAACTGCACTGAAGCAGAGTCCCGCTCAGCCTAGTGTTCTTGGAAATCAGAATGATTCTCATCCCATCCTAATCTCATGCATGGTCTGTGACTCTCTTCCTGAATGGGAGGATGTTTCGACCTGGTGCCACTTGGCTGTATAACAAGTGAAGCATGAAAAATAAACCAGATTTGCCTTGTCTCGGGGCATCACAAACCATTTAGATGCATGAAGTAAAAGACAAAATGCCCCACATCCACTACCAATCTTTAATATTGGCAACACGGTGCCATCTTCCATCACACTTGAAGGTCGTCGTATTGTTTAGGCTTTTGCAGTCCAGGGAAACCTTGACCTGTTTTTTGTCCTGGCTTTAAGTGTGGGCCCTGATCTATTTTTTTGGGAGCCTCCCAAAATCGGGAAGGCAGATATCTGTTTTTGCTCTGGGCTGATGAAAGATCTGTTTTCTATCAGTCCATTGTAGGGAGGGGGCTTCCAAGGCTCCCCTTCCCATCATTTTAGACATTTAGGCTGTTTCTACTCTAGAGGAGAGGCACTCAACTGCAGGCAGGTGTGTGCTATAAGAAGACTTCTCTGACCTGTTTCTCTAGAGGAGAGGTGCTCAACTGCAAGCAGGTACATATTTTAAGGAGGCTTCTCTTACCTGTTTCTCTACTCTAGAGGAGAGGCACTCAACTTCAGGCAGGTGCAGGCATGTAGCTGGGGGGGGGATTGGGGTGAGGGGCTTCAGCCCCCCCCCCCTCCAAATTCTACCCCCCACCCCTCGCCACGCCCGGGGCCGCAACCCCCCCCGCCCCCCCCGCCTTCTCCCCCACCCCCCCCCCCCCCCCCCCCAAATTCTCATGGTGGTCTGTGAAAAGGCCTTACTGGTACATTATTTAAACTGTTATGTTTATTCATATCATGATCTGATCACCATGCTCAATATATCTCATATGCATGGGGGTATTGGGGTAACGATACAAAAGGTTTGCTAGGGTAGACCCTCTTTCACTCAGACTCAGCCCCCCAAATCAAACTCAGCCCCCCTCCCCCCGAATCAAAATCCTGGCTACCTCTTACCCATGTCTCTACTCTAGAGAAGAGATGCTCAACTGCAGGCAGGCAGGCATCAGTTTTAAGGAGGCTTCTCTTACCAGTTTCTCTACTCTAGAGGAGGGACACTCAACTTCAGGCAGGCGCATGCTTTAAGGAGGCTTCTCTTACCTGTTTCTCTCCTCTAGAGGAGAAATGCTCAACTGCAAAGCAGGTGCATACTTTAAGGAGGCTTCTCTTACCTGTGTCTCTACTCTAGAGAAGAGATGCTCAACTGCAGGCAGGCAGGCAGGCAGGCAGGCATCCGTTTTAAGGAGGCTTCTCTTACCTGTTTCCCTACTCTAGAGGAGGGGTGCTCTGCTGAAGGTAGGTGTGTGTTTTAAGGAGGCTTCTCTTACCTGTTTCTCTCCTCTAGAGGAGAAATGCTCAACTGCAAGCAGGTGCATACTTTAAGGAGGCTTCTCTTACCCATGTCTCTACTCTAGAGAAGAGATGCTCAACTGCAGGCAGGCAGGCATCAGTTTTAAGGAGGCTTCTCTTACCTGTTTCCCTACTCTAGAGGAGGGGTGCTTGGCTGAAGGTAGGCGTGTGTTTTAAGGAGGCTTCTCTTACCTGTTTCTCTCCTCTAGAGGAGAAATGCTCAACTGCAAGCAGGTGCATACTTTAAGGAGGCTTCTCTTACCCATGTCTCTACTCTAGAGAAGAGATGCTCAACTGCAGGCAGGCAGGCATCAGTTTTAAGGAGGCTTCTCTTACCAGTTTCTCTACTCTAGAGGAGGGACACTCAACTTCAGGCAGGCGCATGCTTTAAGGAGGCTTCTCTTACCTGTTTCTCTCCTCTAGAGGAGAAATGCTCAACTGCAAGCATGCACATGCATTAAGGAGGCTTCTTTTACATGTTTCTCTACTGTAGAGGAGAGGCACTCAACTACAGGCAGGCTCAGGCTTCTGTTACCTGTTTCTCTACTCTAGAGAAGAGGTGCTCAAAGGCTGGCAGGCAGGCATCTGCTTTAAGGAGGCTTCTGTTATATGTTTCTCTATTCTAGAGGAGAGGCGCTCCACTGCAGGCAAGTGCATGCATTTTCGAGGCCTGCATGCCAAGGCAAGGAAGCAAGTTCTGTTTCTTACTCTAGAGAAGGTGTCTGGCTGCAGGCAGGCACGCACACTTTCTGGGCCTGCATGCTACAAATGCACTCTTTCCAAGGCAAGGAGATTGCTCACAAAAAGCAGGTGAGAAGCCAGGATTGGCTCCCACTTGCTTTCGTGTCAAGCTGATTTTTGTACCAGGAGGGAAATAACGAAAGAACGGGTGTAATGAAGGAAAACGGATCTGCACACAACTCTAGTGTTGTCTTGGTTGTTTCTCAAAAGAAAAACTATGATTGATTATTAAAGAATAAAAATAACATAATATCTGTACTTACTTTTACCTTAAGGAGGGGAATATTTTTTAAAAAAAAACTTTCACCCAAAATATCTCAATTTCTGCTTTTCCCTTCCATAGACTGTAACTTGCTCAGACAAAATCTACTTTTACAAATGGTAGGGGAAAAGAACGATGTACGGAACAGGTTTCCTAGTGAAAAGAGGTACCTAAATATGAATTTCTCATTTAAAAACAAGGAAGAGCAAACAGTAGTTGTGCAGAAATTGGCAGGAGCCAAGGATGGCATACTCAGAAATGTGTAGCTAACTTTTCCTCCACCAGATGGTGCTGTTGTCTGTCATATGAAGCCTTCATTGCATACAGGTTTAAGTTGCCACAGAGAATATCCTGTCAACTGAAGTAACAGACATAATTACACCCAATTGCTCCTCTTGTCACCCCACTTTTCCCATTATTGACATTTTGCTATGTTTGTGAAGGTACCTGGAGATGAGGAAAGCAGCCTGTACTGTATGCACGATTCCAATGCCAAACCTGTGACTGATCACCAAGCCGCCTGAAAAATACCCAAAAGATAAAGGTGGGTCTGCATATACTCCCTGAGCAGTTCTGGAACATTTCATTTTTTTTCTGAGATTTTGGCCTGCATCAATAGGAGCCTAGTGTCTAGATCTAGGGAACTCATGCTCCCCATGCTCTATTCTGCCTTGGTCAGACCACACCAGGAAACACATTGTGTCCAATTCTGGGCACCGCAATTGAAGGGAGATGTTGACAAGCTGGAATGTGTCCAGAGGGGGGCAACTCAAATGATCAAGGGTCTGGAGAACAAGCTCTATGAGGAGCGGCTTAAAGAGCTGGGCATGTTTAGACTTGCAGAAGAGAAGGCTGAGAGGAGACATGATAAGGGCCATGTATCAATATGTGTGGGAAAGTCATAGGGAGGAGGGAGCAAGCTTGTTTTCTGCTGCCCTGGAGACTAGGATGCAATGGAAGAATGTCTTCAAACTACAAGGAAGGAGATTCCATCTGAACATTAGGAAGAACTTTCTGACTGTGAGAGCTGTTCAGCAGTGGAACTCTCTGCTCTGGAGTGTGGTGGAGGCGCCTCCTTTGAAGGCTTTGAAACTGAGGCTGGCTCAAGAGTAGAACGTGTGAAAAAGATCTTGGAGTCCTCATGGACAACAAGTTAAACATGAGCCAACAATGTGATGCAGTGGCAAAAAAAAACCCAATGGGATTTTGGCCTGCATCAAGAGGAGTATAATGTCTAGATCTAGGGAAGTCATGCTCCCCATGCTCTATTCTGCTTTGGTCAGACCACATCTGGAATCACACTGTGTCCAATTCTGGGCACCACAATTGAAGGGAGATGTTGACAAGCTGGAATGTGTCCAGAGGAGGGCAACTCAAATGATCAAGGGTCTGGGGAACAAACCCTATGAGGAGTGTCTTAAAGAGCTGGGCATGTTTAGACTTGCAAAGACAAGGCTGAGAAGAGACATGATAAGGGCCATGTATAAATATGTGAGAGGAAGCCACAGGGAGGAGGGAGCAAGCTTGTTTTCTGCTGCCCTGGAGACTAGGACACAATGGAACAATGGCTTCAAACTACAGGGAAGGAGATTCCACCTGAACATGAGGAAGAATTTCCTAACTGTGAGAGCTGTTCAGCAGTGGAACTCTCTGCCCTGGAGTGTGGTGGAGGGTTTGAAACAGAGGCTGGATGGCCATCTGTTGGGGGTGCTTTGAATGTGATCTTCCTGTTTCTTGGCAAGGGATTGGACTGGATGGCCCATGACATCTCTTCCTACGATATTATTGTATGATTCTTATGATTATAATAATTTATTTATTTACGATATTTATAGCCCACCTTTCTTAGCCATACGGCGACTCAAGGCGGGTTACAGCTTGGCACAATTTGATGTCAGGCATTCATAAAAGTGCCACTAAAAACAATCAACATTGCAATATAAAACATAAATAAAACTGTTAAAGCATACAATCATCAGTGTCATCCTGTTAAAAACGTTATCCAGTAACATCGTCTGGCCATTCCATGTTTATCATTCATAGTTCCATGTTATCTATTCCGCTGCATTCTGAAAAGCTTGCTCAAAGACCCAGGTCTTTACTTTTTTCGGAAAGTCAAGAGGGAGGGGGCTGATCTAATATCCCTGGGGGGGGGAGTTCCATAGCCAGGGGGCCACCGCTGAGAAGGACAGGGCCTTTTCAGCGGTGGCCCCCCAGCTATGGAACTCCCTCCCCAGGGATTTTAGATCAGCCCCCTCCCTCCTGACTTTCTGAAAAAAGTTAAGACCTGGCGGGATCGAGAGCAGGGCCTCCCCAGACAATCTTATATATTGGATAYAGCATATTCACAACCTCTGGGGATGCCTGCCATAGATGCAGGTGAAACGTCAGGAGAGAATGCTTCTGGAGCATGGCCAGACAGCCTGAAAAACTTATAGCAACCGAGCAAGAGCATTGATAGGTATCAATTAAGTGGGCCAGTCTAAACAAATATTTTTGTAACCTCATTTGCTGATTCTTGCATGAGACCCATCTGGAGGTCAGTTGATTATTTCGTCTCTATTTGACCCTTTGACCCCCTGGGATCAGAAAAGCTTAAACAGAGTACCAAAGTGAACTCCCAGTCAAGCAACTTTCTGGAGCCAATGTTGTTTAGTGTGAATTCATCCTGGGTCTTGGAACCCACAAAACGGAGGAATTTAACTTGTTGTCCTCGTGGACAACAAGTTAAACACGAGCCAACAATGTGATGTGGCAGCAAAAAAAGCCAATGGGATTTTGGCCTGCATCAATAGGAGCCTAGTGTCTAGGTCCAGGGAAGTCATGCTACCCATGCACTTTGGTTAGACCACACCTGGTCCAATTCTGGGCACCACAATTCAAGAGAGATATTGACAAGCTGGAATGTGTCCAGAGGAGGGCGACTAAAATGATCAAGGGTCTGGAGAACAAGCCCTATGAGGAGCGGCTTAAGGAGCTGGGCATGTTTAGCCTGAAGAAGAGAAGGCTGAGAGGAGATATGATGGCCATGTATAAATATGTGAGAGGAAGCCACAGGGAGGAGGGAGCAAGCTTGTTTTCTGCTTCCCTGGAGACTAGGACGCAATGGAGCAATGGCTTCAAACTACAAGAGAGGAGATTCCATCTGAACATGAGGAAGGACTTCCTGACTGTGAGAGCTGTTCAGCAGTGGAACTCTCTGCCCCGGAGTGTGGTGGAGGCTCCTTCTTTGGAAGCTTTTAAACAGAGGCTGGATGGCCATCTGTCAGGGGTGATTTGAATGCAATATTCCTGCTTCTTGGCAGAATGGGGTTGGACTGGACGGCCCATGAGGTCTCTTCCAACTCTTTGATTCTATGATTCTGTTGTGGTCTTGTCTCAGCTACTGACGACTCTCTTTTTCTTTTCTTCCAGAGCACTACAGAAAACCAGAGATAGAATCACTGCCCCCCATTTGGGATAACTTTGGGTGGCGTTTGGTCTCCCTTTCCATGTTCAAGTTCCTACAAAAGGAGTTGGGTGGCTTTCTGGGAAACACACCAGATCACCTCATTCACTGTTCTGAATGAAAATATGTTATTATTCATGAGATACAATGTGTTTTAAAGAGCTCTCATATCAGTTTTCGAATCTGGGAGACAGAAAATGCCTGAACTAGACCTAATCCAAAGGGAAAAAAATTCTCACCTGTTAAATGCATGAGAATAAACTGGAAAGTGTTAACACAGTCCAGTAGGCTTGGTTAATCAAAAAAAAAAAGGTTCAAAACTCTTTTCAGATGTAGGGGGTGCTGGTGGTTCAATTCTAAAGTCAATTCCAATTTTCACAGAAAAAAATGTTCAAAACTTTTCGAAACTTCTGAGACTTCCAAATCATTTCGTTAATGGTTTGAAAGTATTATTTTCTGTTTCATTGGGTGGTCTTTACTTTAAAAGTAGTTGTTTTACTCCAGAAGTGAGGAAAAGCAAGCGGAGGAAATTCCTTCCTTTTCTGGTTTAAAACTGGCTTGGCTTGAGCTGAGGCCAGGGACCAGAAGCGGGGAAAAGCAAGAGGAGGAAATTCCTTCTTTCTCTGGTTGAAAACTGGCTTCTCTGGATTGAGCCAAAGCCGGGACCAGAAGCTGGGAAAAGCATGCAGAGGAAATTCCTTCCTTTTCTGATTTAAGACTGGCTTTTCTGGCTTGAGCTGAGGCTAGGAAATTCCTTCCTTTTCTGGTTTAAAACTGGCTTCTCTGGCTTTAAAACTGGCTTTTCTAGCTTGAGTCGAGGCTAGGAAATTCCTTCCTTTTCTGGTTTAAAACTGGCTTCTCTGGCTTGAGCCAAAGCCAAGGACCAGTAGCTGGGAAAAGCATGCAGAGGAAATTCCTTCCTTTTCTGATTTAAGACTGGCTTCTCTGGCTTTAAAACTGGCTTCTCTGACTTGAGTCGAGGCCAGGAAATTCCTTCCTTCTCTGGTTTAAAACTGGCTTCTCTGGCTTGAGCCGGGTCCAGGAAATTCCTTCCTTCTCTGGTTTAAAACTGGCTTCTCTGGCTTCAGCTGAGGCCATGGACCAGAAGCGGGGAAAAGCAAGTGGAGGAAATTCCTTCCTTCTCTGCTTTAAAACTGGCTTCTCTGGCTTGAGCTGAGGCCAGGAAATTCCTTCCTTCTCTGGTTTAAAACTGGCTTCTCTTGCTTGAGCCAAGGCCAGGGACCAGAGCAGGGAAAAGCATGCGGAGGATTTTTTTTCCTTTTCTGATTTAAAACTGGCTTCTCTGGCTTTAAAACTGGCTTCTCTGGCTTGAGCTGAGGCCAGGAAATTCCTTTCTTCTCTGGTTTAAACTTCTCTGGCTTAAAACTGGCTTCTCTGGCTTGAGCCGAGGCCAGGAAATTCCTTCCTTCTCTGGTTTAAAACTGGCTTCTCTGGCTTTAGCCGAGGCCAGGGACCAGAAGCAGGAAAAAGAATTTTTTTCCTTTTCTGATTTAAAACTGGCTTCTCTGGCTTGAGCTGAGGCCAGGAAATTCCTTCCTTTTCTGGTTTAAAACTGGCTTCTCTGGCTTTAAAACTGGCTTCTCTGGCTTGAGCCAAAGCCAGGGACCAGAGCAGGGAAAAGCATGCAGAGGAATTTTTTTCCTTTTCTGATTTAAAACTGGCTTCTCTGGCTTGAGCTGAGGCCAGGAAATTCCTTCCTTTTCTGGTTTAAAACTGGCTTCTCTGGCTTGAGCCGAGGCCAGGAAATTCCTTCCTTCTCTGGTTTAAAACTGGCTTCTCTGGCTTGAGCCGAGGCCAGGGACCAGAAGTGGAGGAAATTCCTCCCTTCTCTGGTTTAAAACTGGCTTCTCTGGCTTGAGCCAAGGCCAGGGACCAGAAGCAGGGGAAAACTGAATAATTTCTGACTCACTTCATGAGTCATAACAAAAATGGCGGAAAAAGCTTTGGAAGAGCAAAGGGACTTCCAGTTTTCTTAAAAACTTCAAAATTGCTTTGAAAAGGTAATTTTTCCGACTTTATTCCGAATTATGAAGATTCCAATGGTACCTAACCATACCTACTGTCCAGAAATACCAAATGCACCCAAATGCTATTATTAGCACAATGGGAGGTTACAAACATATGTGTTCAATCTCTCCCCCTAAAATCAATGGATCTGAAAAACACTTAAGGTGGCCTAGTTCATGTCCCCAGCTTGGTTATTTAAAATATTTTCTGCAAAGGCACTATTTTGTTCTTGTGGTGTGTCCCTTTCTTCTTTCCGCACAGTCCCCGCCTTTATAATGTCTCTCTCCTCTGCTACTTTAAAGCACTTCAAGGCTGTTTGACTCCCACCTCTCCTGTAAGAGGATCTGAATGAGCTCCAAATGGCGCTAAAAGCAAACACGGCCACGAGCATTCAGTACTAATATTGTATTTAGTAGAAATGTTTTATGCCTTTGTTTTGGAGTTTATCAGTTGCAGTGGTTCCCAGATATTGCCATACGGCTAACCTCATCCCTAACCCCAGCAGCTGATGCTGATGGGAAGTATGGTTCAAAACTTGCACCTTTGTAATTCAGAAACTGGGTTTCTTTGTGCCTCTCCTGCATCACTAGCTATTAGCAAAGTTATATAATACAAAAAATAATGTAGGATTCTGGCGATTCTTCATTCCCTGTTGTATGACATGCATGGTTTGCTGATATGCTCTGTGGGTGTAAATCAGTAATTTTGCTTATTTGGATGCGGTAGATGCCGGATAAAAACAGAAGCTTAGCAGAAGCAGGCTGGTTTGTTATGAACCCCCCGGATCCCTCTTACAGAGATTAGTGCCCCCATCCTGGGGCCTCCATTTAGACCAATCCTTCCTGAATCTGTAAATGTTGTAAATAAACAGGTTTTCACAAAAAATGGAACAAAGTCTTCTGTGTTTTATCTCCGAAGGAAGCGGAGCTCATGACTACACCTTACCTAATGGGTAATTGGGGGAAGGAACAATATCTAGATAGAGATTGGGTTTCTTGTTCATTATTTTTCCTGAGCCATCATTCATATTTATATCTCTCTATCTCTATCTCTATCTCTATCTCTATCTCTATCTCTATCTCTATCTCTATCTCTATCTCTCAATATCAATATCAATATCAATATCTATATCTATATCTATATCTATATCTATATCTATATCTATATCTATATCTATATCTATATCTATATCTATATCTATATCTATATCAATATCAATATCAATATCAATATCAATATCAATATCAATATCAATAAAAATGTAATGTTCGTTTGTGGGATTAACAAAACTCAAAAACCACTGGACGAATTGACACCAAATTTGGACACAAGACGCCTAACAACCCAATGTATGTCCTTCACTAAAAAAAAAATGATCTTGTCATTTGAGAGTTGTAGTTGCTGGGATTTATAGTTCACCTACAATCAAAGAGCATTCTGAGCCCCACCAAAGATGGAATTGAACCAACCTTATCACACAGTTCTCCCATGACTAACAGAAAATACTGGAAGGGTTTGGTGGGCAGTGTCCTTTGGTTTTGGAGTTGTAGTTCACCTACATAAAGAGATCACTGTGCACTCAAACAACGATGGATCTGGACCAAACTCTACACAAATACTCAATATGCCCAAATGTGAACACTGGTGGAGTTTGGGGGAAATAGATTCTTGACATTTGGGAGTTGTAGTTGCTGGGATTTATAGTTCACCTACAATCACAGAGCATTCTGAACCCCATCAACAATAGAATTGGGCTAAATCTCCCACATAGAACCCCCATGTGGGCCACAGCAACGCATGGCAGGGGACATCTAGTATGTGTGTTTGTGTGTGTATATACATACATACACACACACATACACACACACACAAGATAAAGGTTTCCCCTGACATTAAGTCTGGCGGTTGGTGCTCAACTCCATTTCTAAGCTGAAGAGACAGTGTTGACCATAGACACCTCCAAGGATATGTGGTCAGCATGACTGCATGGAGCACCGTTACTTTCCCACAGAAGTGGTTCGTATTGATCAACTTACATTTGCATGTTTTCGAACAGCTAGGTAGGCAGAAGCTGGGGCTAACAGTGAGAGCTCACTCCTTTCGGTCAGCAAGTTCAGCAACTCAGCAGTTTAACCCACTGTTCCACCAGGGGGCCTGTGTGTGTGTGTGTGTGTGTGTGTGTAGATGCATATACGTACACACACAGACACACAAATACACACACACACAGAGGTGGGTCAAAAATAATGCCTCCATCACTAATTTTCCTTTCTTTCACAGCTGCTGGACTATCTATGCAGGATATGATAGAGGTAACCGTACTCTACTGATAGAGTCTTTTATTGTTCAGATTGATTGATTAGGACCATGAACCTGAAGCTAAAAAAAAAGAGTTGTCATTGAATTTCTGGCAAAACAAGGTTGTGCACATAAGGAAATCCATAATTGCTTGAAGAATGTTTATGATTTGCCCCCTTCTGACTTGTATCTGTTTTGATCTCTGAAAGATAACCTACGTGGTTTCAGATTCAATGACTTCAATGACGCCAAAACTGCTTTAAAATCATGGGTCACAAAGCAAAACCCTGAATTTTTCCAAAATGGGTTGTTGTAGGTTTTTCCGGGCTATATGGCCATGTTCTGGAGGTAATTTTTCTCCTGACGTTTTGCCTGCATCTATGGCAAGCATCCTCAGAGGTAGTGAGGTCTGTTCGACAATACATTTTCCAAAATGGTTTTGATGCCTGGGTTAAATGATGGCGCATATGTGCACACATTGTACAGAGGACAGTTCAGGCTAGGATCTGGAGCTACTTCTGCTGTTATATGTTCATTCACAACTTTTTTATGACACAGGAGGCAAAACTTTTTGACCTCTGTGTGTGTGTGTATGTGTGTAATAATCATGTGCATTTGGGGTAAACCTTGATTCGTTTCGTGTCCCAGCTTTCAGTGGGGCCTCCAATCCGCTTCTACTAAGTCTCCCAAAACCGGGAGGGCAGATATTTGTTTTTGGTTTTCAGGTGCCAAAATATTCATTTTATTTTGGCCCATTTTTGGGTGGAAGGGGGCTTCCCACCCAGGCTCCCCTTCCCACCATGCACTTTTGGACAGGATTTGCCTCACCTTCATCTGGGGAGTAAAGGGGCTCCCTGGCTGGGGCTGAAGACCCATCGTGTTTGCTGCCGGTGGCCTTGCTCTTCAACCCAAAGTGCAGGCCCAAAGTGCCAGGGCTGCCCTCGAGCACTGAGTAAGCAACACTTCCTACTTGGCACTCAGCTGCAGGCCCTGGTTGGCCCAGGTGCTTTGCGTCTATGGGTGCAGCAATCGATACGAAAAGCAGGCTTGGAGCCGGTACCCAATCGCACCTGCCTTTTGTGCCGAGTATATTTTCATTCCAGGAGGGGACTTCCCATTCTGAGCTATCCAAATGGATGGAACGAAACGAAAACACAAAGCAAATGAATGATATAGATGCCAGGCCCATGATTAGTGTGTGTGTGTGTGTGTGTGATAGAGAGAGAGAGATACAATGACAAGAGGCAAAACTCTCACTAATGGCCAATATAAGATGTCTAACTCCACTGTTCCATCCCCTACGAGCTCCTCCCCCACAAATATACCTTTTTCATTGCTATACCGAAAAGAATCCCACACCTTGTGTGACTGTGGAGCAGAACACACAACTCCACATCTGTATGCTTGTCCACTATGCCCTGCCTCATGTARAGAGGAAGAATTGTTGGAGGCTACAGACAATGCCATTGCTGTTGCCCATTTTTGGTCAAAAGATATTTAGCCACCTGTGTTCCTTCTATATTTATTGGTTTTATATGAATTTATGCAATGCTTTCTATACGAAATAAACAAATTGCTATCTCATTCAGAGTTTTATCATTTTATGTCTTGCATATGGCCCGCCCATTGTATTTGATTTTCCATTATGTTATTTTGCAGTGCTTATTTTACTTGAATGGCTTATTTAGTGTATAGTGATGTTATTTTTGTTTATATTTTATTTTTCTGTAATGTATCACTGGGCTTGGCCTCATGTAAGCCGCTCCAAGTTCCCTTTGCGGAGATAGTGGCGAGGTATAAATAAACATCATCATCATTTGAAACACAACAAGATGAGTCCACAGCAGACACTCTGCTGGCTGTTGTATTGGATCACACGTCGGACACTTCCCAAGTGTTATTATAATCTATCTATCTATCTATATAAAAATGCTCTGTGCATAATGAGTACCTTAAAAACAAAAGAACCAATGAACGAAATCACACCAAATTTGGCAACAAAACGTCTCACAACACAAGGAGTGACCATCACTCAAAATTATGATTTTGTCATTTGGGAGTTGTAGTTGCTGGGATTTATAGTTCACCTACAATCAAAGAGCATTCTGAACTCCACCAATGATGGAATTGAACCAAACTTGGCACAAAGAACTCCCATGACCAACAGAAAATACTGGAAGTGTTTGGTGGGCATTGACCTTGAGCTTGGGAGTTGTAGTTCACCTACATCCAGAGAGCACTGTGGACTCAAACAATGATGGATCTGGACCAAACTTGGCACAAGGACTCAATACGCCCAAATATGAACACATATGGAGTTTGGGGGAAATAGACCTTGACATTTGGGAGTTGTAATCACTGGGATTTATAGTTCAGCTACAATCATAGAGCATTCTGAACCCCACCAATGACAGAATTGGGGCAAACTTCCCACACAGAACCCCCATGACCAACAGAAAATACTCAAGGCCATCCAATCCAACTCCCTTCATCAGGGCAAGAAAACATAATCAAAGCCCTCCTGACAAAGAGCCATCCAGCCAGAGATATAGATAGATAGATATGATTCACACAGAGAGAGATATAGTATCATAGATTTGAAAGGGACCCCTAAAGAAGGACTATGATATGTTGCATGTTCCAGAGTAGGCCAACCAGACAAACTCCACATCAACACTGACAAGAAACAGCAATAAATACTGTTTACTCACAAGCATAAAGACATAACATATATAAGAAACCAACACATTCTCATTACTTTATTTTCCAGATCAACAGACTGGGCCACAGCAACACTTGGCAGGGGACAGCTAATAATATTATAAAAATTATTACTATTATTACTATTATTATTATTATTATTATCATTATTATGTCACAACAGTAGCACAGCAGGTAAAAGACACCTGACCAACGGAAAGGCATTCGACGCTTTAAATGAATGGGAAGTATGTCAAGATCTCATGCTACGGCTTAATCGTAAACAAAAGAAGATGGACGTATCCTTGGCATTTTTGTGTGAAGCATCAGTGGGCCAAAACCCATCTCTGATAGAAATAATCGGGGGCAACGAACAGACAACATCAGTATAAAAGCAAGCATGGGAAACCACTGGATTTTTAAAAATGTGCAAATAAGTGGTGTGAGAAAGAAAATAAAAAGCAGAGAAAGCGATCTTGCAAATGAATTTACCGTGTCATTAAAAATAAAGAAAATTCTGCAGGCCTTGGGTTTTTAATTATATAATGTGTTTTTAATTACATTCCCCTAACCCCTTATAAAAATGCATATTTGGGGGTCTGTTTGCACATTTCAAAAAGCCTTGATTGTAGAAGAAGGGAGGGTGGGGGGGGGGGGAAAGCAGATTGAAGTGTCAGAAGCGGTGGCTGCCCTTTTCTGTGGCTCCTTGTACTTCTCACACCTGAGGAGAGGGCTGAATGTAAGCTATTCATGTCCCCTTGGGACATAACAAGCACCCCCCCCCCCCAATTTTCCATGCAGTATAAAACACATACAAAAAAAACCCTCCCTCTTTACAACATGTCCCTGGAATTTGTCAGCAGCTGCCAGAAGCAGCATCTTAATTAACTGTCGGCAAAGATGGAAGTAAAGAGACCTGGTTCTAATTGGACAGTTTGCTTAGCGGAGGGGGAAATGAAGCAAGGAGGGAGGGATGGGACAAAAGCAGAGGCTCCGCATTGATCTGTTCCCACTAAAGGCAGTCCTCGGGTTACAAACAAATATCCGACTTGCAAACGACTTCGAGTTAAGAATGGGGCTGAGACAACAGGGAAGTGAGAGAAATCTCCCCCTCGGAAGGAAACATGTATTGCTATGTTCCAGAAGCATTCTCTCCTGACGTTTCGCCCACATCTATGGCAGGCAGGGGTGGCTCAACCCATTACGCAAAGTAAGCATTTGCAGTATAGTTGATTTTGCCCAGGGGCGCTCTTGAGGCGCTCTTAGGGGAAAATAGACCTTGACATATGCGAGTTGTAGTTACTGGGATGTATAGTTCACCTACAATCAAAGAGCATTCTGAACTCCACCAATGATGGAATTGAACCAAATATGGCACACAGAACTCCCATGACGAACAGAAAATATATATCTGTGATTGGTTGGGGGGGGGGGGCAAAGTACTGTTTGCTTGAAAATTCCTAGGGCCGCTTCTGATGGCAGCCATCCTCAGAGGTTGCAAGGAGAAATGTCAGGAGAGAATGCTTCTGGAACATGACCATACAGCCTGGAAAACTCACAATAATCTGTTGTGACGTGTGTTGGAAACTAGGCAAGTGAGGTTTATATATCTGTGGAATAATGTCCAGGGTGGTAGAAAGAACGCTTGTCTGCTGGAAGAAAGTGTGAATGCTGCAATTGGCCACCTTGATTAGCATTGAATGGCTTTGCAGCTTCAAAGCCTGGCTGCTTCCTGCCAGGAAAGGAAGCGGCCAGACATATAAACCCCACTTGTCTAGTTTCCAACAGACGTCACAACAGGTTGTTGTGAGTTTTCCAGGCTGTGTGGCCATGTCCCAGAAGCATTCTCTCCTGAAGTTTCTCCTACATCTATGGCAGGCATCCTCAGAGGTTGTGAGGTCTGTTGGAAACTAGGCAAGTGAGGTTTATATATCTCTGGAATAATGTCCAGGGTGGGAGAAAGAACTCTTGCCTGTGAATGTTGCAATTGATCACCTTGATTAGCATTGAACAGCATGGCAATTTCAAACCGCACTTGCCTAGTTTCCAACAGACCTCACAACTTCTGAGGATGCCTGCCATGGATGTGGGTGGAGCCCCTGGTGGTGCAGTGGATTAAACCCCTGTGCAGGCAGGACTGAAGACCAACAAGTTAAAGGTTTGAATCCGGGGAGAGCGCAGATGAGCTCCCTCTGTTAGCTCCAGCTCCCATGCGGAGACATGAAAGAAGCCTCCCACAAGGATGGTAAAACACAAAACGAATCTGGAGATGGCCAGTTCTCACACCAGAAGTGACTTGCAGTTTCTCAAGTCGCTCCTGACATGACCAAAATGGATGTGGGTGAAACGTCAGGAGAGAATGCTACTGGAACATGGCCATAGAGCCCAGAAAATTCACAGCAACCCAGTGATTTCAGCCATGAAAGCCTTCGACAACACAAGATACAATAGAGTTGTGCTTATCCAACCTTGGCTGATCCAATGTTTTGTATTATCCAATGCAGTGTGCGTTTTTGTAGTCGATGTTTTCAATACATTGTTTTGGTGCTAAATTCATAAATAGAGTAATTGCTACAAAGCGTTACCATGTACTGAACTACTTTTTCTGTCGATTTGTTGTCAGATGTGATGTTTGGGTGCTTAATTTGTAAAATCACAACGTAATTTGATGTTTAATAGGCTTTTCCTTAATTAGAATCATAGGATCATATAATCATAGAGTTGGAAGACACCTCCTGGGCCATCATCCAGTCCACCCCATTCTGCCAAAAAGCAGGAATATTGCATTCAAATCACCCCTGACAGATGGCCATCCAGCCTCTGTTTAAAAGCTTCCAAAGAAGGAGCCTCTACCATACTCCAGGGCAGAGAGTTCCACTGCTGAACAGCTCTCACAGTCAGGAAGTTCTTCCTAATGTTCAGATGGAATCTCCTTTCTTGTAGTTTGAAGCCATGGTTCCGTGTTTTAGTCTCCAGGGAAGCAGAAAACAAGCTTGCTCCCTCCTCCCTATGACTTCCTCTCACGTATTTATACATGGCTATCATGTCTCCTCTCAGCCTTCTCTTCTTCAGGCTAAACATGCCCAGGTCAGCTGTGACCATCAGTGCTGCAGAATTTGAAGAGGCACGAATGGAGGGCGAAAGAGAGAAATGTGACAAGAGGAAGGCACATCAAGCCAACCCTGACCGGGACCGACTTCCACCTGGAAACCAATGCCTTCACTGCAGAAGAAGATGCAGATCAAGAATAGGGCTCCACCATCACCTATGGACCCACCACCAGGACACTGAACTTGGAGGACCATCATCCTCGGACTACAAGGGATCACCTAAGTAAGTAAGTAAGTAAGTAAGTAAGTAGTAAAGTAATGTTGTGAGACTCTACTTGCCCTGGTTGTTTTTTCTCTTCTTCCATGTTACTTTGGCATCCTTTCATCATCCCCTCATCCCCAGAAAATGTCAGTTATGAGCTTAGGAGGAAAAAGCCAGCATCCCCCTACTCTGCTTTGAGGGTTGTAGAGAGCAAAAGTCTATCCTGTTGCAGAGGGCAAAGTGCATATGGGGTGCCCCCCCCCTCCCTGCCCTGCCCGGAGCCTGCAGGGAAAATAGCCATTGAAACCCCAGAGCTAGTCTTTGAGGGAGATTAGGAGGTACAAATTGAATGGGAAGGGATGAAGCCATTGACCAGAGCTGTCCAGAGACAGGTTCCCATGGGGTGGTGGGAGGGAGGGGGGTAGCGGGCAGGCTTGACACAAGCTCTGTTCAAGTGGGCTCTCAGGACCACTAATCCCCTGGGAGCTGCGGGCCAAGAAGCAGGAATGAGGTTACAAACATTACCATGAAAAGGTGGCAGCTTACCCCAGGGGAGGGTGTTATGTTAGTTAGTCCCGGAATAGGGGAAAGAGGCGGGGACGGAGAGCAGCAACCCTTAATCCTACGGTGAGTAGGAAGGCAGGTGGGCTTCGACCGTGACCTCCCCCTTGAAAGGGCGGCTGCAAAACTACTCAGAAAGAAATCATAGAATCCAAGAGTTGGAAGAGACCTCATGGGCCATCCAGTCCAACCCCATTGTGCCAAGAAGCAGGAATATTGCATTCAAATCACCCCTGACAGATGGCCATCCAGCCTCTGTTTAAAAGCTTCCAAAGAAGGAGCCTCCACCACACTCCGGGGAAGAGAGTTCCACTGCTGAACGGCTCTCACAGTCAGGAAGTTCTTCCTCATGTTCAGATGGAATCTCCTCTCTTGTAGTTTGAAGCCATTGTTCCGCGTCCTAGTCTCCAAGGAAGCAGAAGACAAGCTTGCTCCCTCCTCCTCCCTGTGGCTTCCTCTCACATATTTATACATGGCTATCATATCTTCTCTCAGCCTTCTCTTCTTCAGGCTAAACATGCCCAGTTCCCTAAGCCGCTCCTCATAGGGCTTGTTCTCCAGACCCTTGATCATTTTAGTCGCCCTCCTCTGGACACATTCCAGCTTGTCAATATCTCTCTTGAATTGTGGTGCCCAGAATTGGACACAATATTCCAGATGTGGTCTAACCAAAGCAGAATAGAGGGGTAGCATTACTTCCTTACATCTAGACACTATGCTCCTATTGATGCAGGCCAAAATCCCATTGGCTTTTTTTGCCGCCACATCACATTGTTGGCTCCTGTTTAACTTGTTGTCCACGAGGACTCCAAGATCTTTTTCACACGTACTGCTCTCGAGCCAGGCGTCCCCCATTCTGTATCTTTGCATTTCGTTTTTTCTGCCAAAGTGGAGTATCTTGCATTTGTCACTGTTGAACTTCATTTTGTTAGTTTTGGCCCATCTCTCTAATCTGTCAAGATCGTTTTGAATTCTGCTCCTGTCCTCTGGACTATTGGCTATCCCTCCCAATTTGGTGTCGTCTGCAAACTTGATGATCCTGCCTTCTAGCCCTTCATCTAAGTCATTAATAAAGATGTTGAACAGGATGTTGAATGGCCCTTCAGTCAGTCCAATGGTCTTCTGTCTTGGTGATTATTTCGTCTTCAGACATAGAATGGGAGCAAGAAGCTGCTGGAGTGTTCACACTTGCATGCCCATTCCCGACTCTGTGCCTTTAAAACAATGACAATAACAGAACTTCTACGAGGGTTGAATGAAAAGTAATGCCTCCATCTTCGTAACTCCTCAACATATGGCAGTACTGGTATGTGGCAGGTACTGGCTTGTTCAGTAGACTCTTCTCTACAGTTCCTTGGTAATTATTTCATCTTCAGACATAGAATGAGAGCAGTAAGCTGCTGGAGTGTTCACACTTGCATGCCCATTCCCGACTCTGTGCCTTTAAAACAATGACAATAACAGAACTTCTACGAGGGTTGAATGAAAAGTAATGCCTCCATCTTCGTAACTCCTCAACAGATGGCAGTACTGGTATGTGGCAGATACTGGCTTGTTCAGTAGACTCTTCTCTACAGTTCCTTGGTAATTATTTCATCTTCAGACATAGAATGAGAGCAGTAAGCTGCTGGAGTGTTCACACTTGCATGCACATTCCCGACTGTGCCTTTAAAACAATGACAATAACAGAACTTCTACGAGGGTTGAATGAAAAGTAATGCCTCCATCTTGATAACTCCTCAACATATGGCAGTACTGGTATGTGGCAGGTACTGGCTTGTTCAGTAGACTCTTCTCTACAGTTCCTTGGTAATTATGTCATCTTCAGACATAGAATGGGAGCAGTAAGCTGCTGGAGTGTTCACACTTGCATGCGCATTCCCGACTCTGTGCCTTTAAAACAATGGCAATAACAGAACTTCTGCGAGGGTTGAATGAAAAGTAATGCCTCCATCTTCGTAACTCCTCAACATATGGCAGTACTGGTATGTGGCAGATACTGGCTTGTTCAGTAGACTCTTCTCTACAGTTCCTTGGTAATTATTTCATCTTCAGACATAGAATGAGAGCAGTAAGCTGCTGGAGTGTTCACACTTGCATGCCCATTCCCGACTCTGTGCCTTTAAAACAATGACAATAACAGAACTTCTACGAGGGTTGAATGAAAAGTAATGCCTCCATCTTCGTAACTCCTCAACAGATGGCAGTACTGGTATGTGGCAGGTACTGGCTTGTTCAGTAGACTCTCCTCTACAGTTCCATTTTGGTGGGAAGCCTTAGCATTAAACGGTTGTGTTGTTAAAGTGCAAAGTATGGAAACCTGCGCAGAGGGTCGGTCAATGCGACTTAAGCAACGTATGTGGCAGGTACTGGCTTGTTCAGTAGACTCTCCTCTACAGTTCCATTTTGGTGGGAAGTCTTAGCATTGAACGGTTGTGTTGTTAAAGTGCAAAGTATGGAATCCTGCGCAGAGTGTCGGTCAATGCGACTTAAGCAATGTATGTAGCAGGTACTGGCTTGTTCAGTAGACTCTTCTGTGCAGTTCCATTTTGGTGGGAAGCCTTAGTATTGAATGGTTGTGTTGTTAAAGTGTGAAGTATGGAACCCTGAGCAGACGGTCGGTCAATGCTATTTAAGCAATGTAGTCAGCAGGTACTGTCTTGTTCAGTAGACTTTCCTCTACAGTTCCATTTTGGTGGGAAACCTTAGCATTGAACGGTTGTGTTGTTAAAGTGCAACGTATGGAACCCTGCGCAGAGGGTTGGTCAATGTGACTTAAGCAACATATGTGGCAGGTACTGGCTTGTTCAGTAGACTCTTCTGTGCAGTTCCATTTTGGTGGGAAGCCTTAGCATTGAACGGTTGTGTTGTTAAAGTGTAAAGTATGGAACCCTGCACAGAGGGTCGGTCAATGCGACTTAAGCAATGTAGTCGGCAGGTACTGTCTTGTTCAGTAGACTTTCCTCTACAGTTCCATTTTGGTGGGAAGCCTTAGCATTAAACGGTTGTGTTGTTAAAGTGCAACGTATGGAACACTGCACAGAGGGTTGGTCAATGCGACATAAGCAACATATGTGGCAGGTACTGGCTTGTTCAGTAGACTCTTCTCTACAGTTCCTTGGTAATTATTTCATCTTCAGACATAGAATGAGAGCACTAAGCTGCTGGAGTGTTCACACTTGCATGCCCATTCCCGACTCTGTGCCTTTAAAACAATGACAATAACAGAACTTCTACAAGGGTTGAATGAAAAGTAATGCCTCCACCTTCGTAACTCCTCAACAGATGGCAGTACTGGTATACAGCAGGTACTGGCTTCTTCAGTAGACTCTCCTCTACAGTTCCATTTTGGCAGGAAGCCTTAGCATTGAATGGTTGTGTTGTTTGTTTATTTATTTATCGTGTCATCCGCAACCAGAACATTGTATTACATTTCTAACAGAACAAAACAACAAACAGATTAAAAAAAACCACACAAATTTTGCAAACTTGGTAGTTGATTAAATGTCCTTTGACCAGTATCTGGTCACTTGGAGTGCCTCTGGTGTTGCCGCAAGAAGGTCCTCCATGGTGCATGTGGCAGGGCTCAAGTTGCATTGCAGCAGGTGGTCAGTGGTTTGCTCTTCTCCACACTCGAGTGTGGAGAAGAGCAAACCACTGACCACCTGCTGCAATGCACCCTGAGCCCTGCCACATGCACAATGGAAGACCTTCTTGCGGCAACACCAGAGGCACTCCAAGGGGCCAGAGACTGGTCAAAGGACATTTAATCCACTACCAAGCTTGCAAACTTTGTGTTTTGTTTGTTCGTCTGTTTGTTTGTTTAAAAATGCAATGCAACTGTTTGTTTGCTCCTGACACAATAAATAAATAAATAAATAAGTTTTAAAATCATGGGTCACGAAGCAAAACCCTGTTTTTCTTTTTCCAAAATGATTTTGATGCCTTGGCTAAACATTGGTGCAAATGTGTACAAATAGATTGATTCATTTAGAACATTTGTATCCTGTCCTATTCTCGAGCTCCGAAGAGGGACTCAGGGTGGCTTCCAACAATATAAAAACACCAATAAAATACACAATTACATAAAATCATAATAAATATACATTTTAAAACAGTTCGCCAAGTTCAAAACATGCTCCAAATCAGTCCAAAAAATGTGGTCCATACAATCTCTCAATTGATGGTGACTATGTTGAATGATTTGGAGCCCCCGGTGGCGCAGTGGGAGAAAGCACTGAGCTGCTGAGCTTGTTGATCGAAAGGTCGCAGGTTTGATTCCGGGGAGCGGCGTGAGCTTCCGCTGTCAGCCCTAGCTTCTGCCAACCTAGCAGTTCGAAAACATGCAAATGTGAGTAGATCAATAGGTACCGCTCCAGCGGGAAGGTAACGGCGCTCCATGCAGTCATGCCGGCCACATGATCTTGGAGGTGTCTATGGACAACGCTGGCTCTTCGGCTTAGAAATGGAGATAAGCACCACACCCCAGAGTCAGATATGACTGGACTTCATGTCAGGGGACTACCTTTACCTTTATGTTGAATGATAGTTTTGTTTGGAGGACAGTTCGCACTGTGATCTGTAGCAACTTCTGCTGTTATATCAGTGGTTCTCAACCTCAAACCACTGACCACCTGCTGCAATGCAACCTGAGCCCTGCCACATGCACAATGGAGGACCTTCTTTTAGCAACCCAGAGGCACTCCAAGTGGACAGTTACTGGTCAAAGAACATTTAATATAATGCCAAGTTTGCAAACTTTGTGTTTTCTCAAATACATCACAAGTGTACCCTTGGTTTGCTCCTGATACGATAAATAAATCCATATTTCTGTGTGTGCAATGCGCATGTTCGACAGCCATTTTGTCCGATCCTCTTTCTGTCCCAGGGCTCTATATGTTGTTATCTCAATGGGTGCTTGTTGATCTCTTGGTATGTGCACATGTCTCCCTTTGGGCCTTTCAGAGAGAGCCCTGGAAAAGAATGTAATCAGATTAAGGCGGTCAATCACTTATAGCCCTTGAAAAGGACATACGGTTTCTAATCAGGACCTAGCACTGAGAATGACAAAAGGTCTAAGTCACTCAGCAGGGGTCAGGCCCCATAGAGCCCAGGGAAGAGAGGGGTCCCTTTCTCGCCTCTCGGTCTCTTGCAATGATGTCAATTGACTAGCCAAATTGTGTGCTTGAGTGGACAGCAGGGGCTTGTCCATTCCACCCATCTTATTCATGTGCTAATGCAGCAAGAAGCATGGTTTCCTCGCATCTTGAGATGGCGCTGGCCTCTGGAGGTATTCTGAAGATGTTCTAATCCAGACATGGGCAAACTTGGGCCCTCCAGGTGTTTTGGACTTCAACTCCCACAATTCCTAACAGCCAGTGCATGTGGCAGGGCTCAGGTTGCATTGCAGCTGGTGGTCAGTGGTGTGCTCTTCTCCGCACTCGCATGTCGTGGATTCCACTTTGTGGCCCCATTTCTTGAGGTTGTCTCTGCATCTCGTGGTGCCAGAGCGCAGTCTGTTCAGCGCCTTTCAAGTCACCCAGTCTTCTGTGTGCCCAGGGGGAGTCTCTCATTTGGTATCAGCCATTGGTTGAGGTTCTGGGTTTGAGCCTGCCACTTTTGGACTCTCGCTTGCTGAGGTGTTCCAGCAAGTGTCTCTGTAGATCTTAGAAAACTATGTCTGCATTTAAGTCATTGACGTGCTGGCTGATACCCAAACAGGGGATGAGCTGGAGATGTCTCTGCCTTGGTCCTTTCACTATTGGCTGCTACTTCCCAGCGGATGTCAGGTGGTGCAATACCGGCTAAGCAGTGTAATTTCTCCAGTGGTGTGAGGCGCAGACACCCTGTGATAATGTGGCATGTCTCATTAAGAGCCACATCCACTGTTTTAGTGTGGTGAGATGTGTTCCACACTGGGCATGCATACTCAGCAGCAGAATGTTTATGATTTGGCCCTTGCTGACTTTTACCTGTTTGGACCTCTGAAAGACAACCTACGTGGTTTCAGATTCAGTGATTTGAATGACGT
Source organism: Anolis sagrei ordinatus (assembly GCF_025583915.1). Lineage (NCBI taxonomy): Eukaryota > Metazoa > Chordata > Lepidosauria > Squamata > Anolidae > Anolis > Anolis sagrei. The sequence continues at coordinate 3,977,937 of NW_026844367.1, read as the reverse complement.
TATAACAGCTTTAAAATCATGGGTCAGGAAGCAAAACCTTGAATTTTTCCAAAATGGTGTTGCTGCCTGGGTTCAACAATGGCGCAAATGTATACTAATTAATGGTGACTTTGTTGAATGGTAGTCTTGCGTAGATGAGAGTTCAGGCTATGATCTGGAGCAACTTCTGCTGTTATATGTCCATTCATAACATTTTTATGATACAGGAGGCAAAACTTTTTGACCCATCCCTGTATATGTGAAGGCCTCCATTCCCAAGCCCAAACTCGCAGCTGATTGGCAGCATTATGACAGGAGCATTTCCTCTACTTTTTGATCAACGTGACATGAAAAGAATGGATATTAGGGCTGGGCGGTTTCGTTGGTTAATTTTGTAATTCGTTATTAATTCGTATTTAAATTAGCTTACGATCCGATATTGAGCCATGCAGGACTACTGTGAGGAGTAAATTAGATTCGAAACAATTTTTTCAATTTATTTCGTAATTATTTCGAAATATTTCGTAATTATTTTGTGATTATTTCGTAATTATTTTCGCATGTCTGGTGCAAGTTTTATAGTTGTTGTTTGTTTTATCACACCAACAGTCAACAACAGAGGGAGAGGGAAGCTTCAGAAGTTCCTCCTGTCCCATTTGGAGGTTTTTTTTAGCATATTGCGCAATCGCGTCCGCCATTAACGAATCGATTCGAAATTAACGAAATTTCGTAAATAACGAAATTTTGAAATCTCAAAATTTCGGAAGTATTTAGAATTTGGAAACGCTAGCGCCCCCTGGAAACGAATCGAGTTTAGAAACAAATTTTTCCGTGGTTACCCAGCCCTAATGGATATTTATCATTTGTGGCCACTATGGCTTGGCAAGGGCCATAGGCAAGGTTGCGATGCCATATTCACCGACAATCTGGAAAGTTAGACACTGAAGGAAATAAATAAGGACGGGAACACGACCCCAGCAGACGGCATTGTCTTCCTCACCTCCCAGACATAACATACATGGCGCATAGGCTCAGTAAAGTTGTTTGAAAGTCTGCTGGCAGTTTTAGTGGCAACGAATAACAGATTAGCCATGATCTGATCAGCTTCGTATCTAAGCCGTATTCTCCCTGCTGACAAGTATTTGAAAGAGGGGAGGGGACCACTTTCAGCCCCAATGATGAATCTTTCACAGACAAGAATGGGCCTTTTTCTCCCATGCTGTTCCTGGCCGGTTGCTAGGTGAGCCCGTTCGGCCGGCGGGGGCCCAGTCTGGCAGGCCGTGGGTTAATGGGATAAGGAGATTCAGGCCAAACCTCTTGTCTTGTAGCCCCCCAGCCTGGTCCTTCATTGGCATTTGATTGGCAGATAATATCTTGCCTTGGATTCCAACACAGAGATAAGCAGACCGGTTTCCTATTGCCTGAGTTATGAGCGACAGACAGAAGAGACAAGCACAGACGTCATCGTCGGTGGGGAAGGAAAGCTGGGTCACTTCCCTTGCCTTCCCTAATAGCCATAGAAAGGAATGCGAGGACGAACAACGGACCGACCGTTGCCCTGAATAATAATTTGCTAGGATTCCATGAGATTCTTTCAGGCCTTGATTAATAAAGGGCACCATCGCCCAAGGAGCAACTCTCCCCCATTCACACAAATGCAGTTTCCCATTCCAGCAAAGTCTCAAATGCCTTGAGAAAACTCAAAGAAGGGAGGAAAGGGTATACATAATTACTCAGTATCTGTGGAGATTGTTTCCAAA
>NW_026844367.1:3931198-3971198 GCF_025583915.1 Anolis sagrei ordinatus | reverse complement strand
GCCCATCATCCACCCCCTACACAAAGCCAAACTGTGGTCCTCTCAACGAGAAGGGATTTGGATGTGGGTCTCATACTGGACCTAATATTTGAAAGACACCAGTCAATGAAAAGCATGAATGCAGATGAATTGACTGATCCGGCATGGGCAAACTTGGGCCCTCCAGGTGCTTTGGCTTATAAACAAAAGACCCTCCCCATGAATGTATAGCCAAGTTTATTATTAGCAGCATGACCCAGCAGCAGTAGCCCAAAGTGATAAAAGGAAACATACAGGTCAATATTATCTCTTCCTTCAGAGGCTTTACTTTGTACTGTTTACAAGTACAAGGGTTCCATAACACAAATAATGTTCGGTATTCTTCCTTCTTTGCTTCCATGATGGCCTTCTTCCTCATGCAGATAAACAGCTTCGCTCTCACAGAGCCTCTTCTCACACCAAACTTACAGGGGAGCATAACACAGTAGCTGTTGCACCCCAGAGTAGGAACAGGACCCTCTAATCCAGTGGTTCTCAACCTTTCTAACACCGTGACCCCTAAATATGGTTCCTCATGTTGTGGTGACCCCTAACCATAAAATTATTTTCGTTGCTCCTTTATAACTGTAATTTTGCTACTGTTACGAATTGTAATGTAAATATCTGATATGCAGGATATTTTTTCATTGTTACAAATAATTAAAGCATCATGATTAATAAGAAAAAATATGTTCGGGGGAGTATGGAAAACAGATGATGGGATTTGCAGTACCTGCAACCAATTCAGCTCTGACTTCCATAGACCACTGAGACCTCCACACAGAACTCCTATGTCAAACTAAAAATACTGGAGGGGTTTGGGAGGAATTGACAGTGATTTAAGGGAGATGTAGTTTACCTACATCTGGAGAGCATTGTGAACCCAAACAACTATGGATCTGGACCAAACGTGGCAATATGCCCAAATTTGAACACTGGCGGAGTATGGGGAAAATAGACCCTGACATTTGGGAGTTGTAGTTCCTTGCTGGAAGGTGGGACCGTGTCCCAGCTGAGGGAGCCTTCGCGCAAGGAGAGCCCTCGGCTGGGTCACGGCATTGGGGGCGGGGCCTAAGGAGGCGGCCTTGCAACCCCTTCGAAATGGCCAAACGACCCCCCTGGAGGTCACGACCCCCCAGGTTGAGAACCGCTGCTCTAATCATTAATTACACCACACCTTGGATGAAAAAAGTCATCTTTATTTGAAGACTAATTGCAGCCAATAAAAGAGATGAATATAAAGTTGATAAAAGTCCAAAAAACAAAAATAAGCAGAAACAATAACAGTGTCCAAACATGGAATAATATCAAAGATACCAAAAGCTTGCTGTTTAAATCCAGATGCAAAGAAATATCAAATGCCTTCCATAAAAACCATGAACATTGCCACTGCTAATCCACTTGAAAAGCCAGGAAACCTAGATCACAAGAATATCCAAAAGACTTGACTTGAAAACCAAACAATGCTTGGTCTGAAGGAAATTTCCTAAGAGCTCAATTTAAGTCCCAGAAACTATTTCTACTCTCCCCAGTCTTTGACCTTAATTGCCAAATTCTTTCTGACCTGCATAAACATTGGGCCTCCCTATGGTTCTGGCTAATTTCCAGCTGGCGACTGGTCTTATCTATCTCTTTGTTAACTGCAGGTGTGGAGCTATCTTGCAGACTCAAGCCAGGAGAAGGGAGTGAACTTTGCTGCAAACCCAAGCCTGGAATTTTCTCATGAGAACTTAGCCTTTCCCCCAACTCTTCTCGATCAGAGTCTGTAGTAACCTTATTGTCCAAAGTGTCTCCATTTTGCATCTCATCCTTATTGACATCCAAGACAAGCTCAGAAACATTAGAAGGGGGAAACACTATAACAGATTCAGGGTGAAATACAAGCTGAGTCCCAACAGTAGCTTTGACACTGGAGCTTCATGCATAAAGCCTTCAACCTGGGACTTCTCTCACAAGGCCTTCAACCAGGGCTTCTCTCACTGAAGGTTCTCACACCAAGCCTTCTCAAACTGAAGCAAACTAACACTGAGGCCTTTCTCCCACTGAGGCCTTCTCCTACTGAGGGACCTCTCAGACTGACACCTCTCTCCCAATGAAGCAAACCAACACTGAGGCCTTTCTCCCACTGAGGCCTTCTCACACTGAGGGCTCTCTCAGACTGATGCCTCTCTCCCAATGAAGCAAACGAACACTGAGGCCTTTCTCCCACTGAGGCCTTCTCACACTGATGCCTCTCTCRCAATGAAGCAAACMAACACTGAGGCCTTTCTCCCACTGAGGCCTTCTCACACTGAGGGCTCTCAGACTGATGCCTCTCTCRCAATGAAGCAAACTAACACTGAGGCCTTTCTCCCACTGAGYCCTTCTCACACTGAGGGCTCTCTCAGACTGATGCCTCTCTCCCAATGAAGCAAACTAACACTGAGGCCTTTCTCCCACMGAGYCCTTCTCACACTGAGGGCTCTCTCAGACMGATYCCTCTCTCCCAATGAAGCAAACTAACACTGAGGCCTTTCTCCCACMGAGGCCTTCTCACACTGAGGGCTCTCTCAGACMGATYKCTCTCTCRCKATGAAGCAAACTAACACTGAGGCCTTTCTCCCACTGAGGCCTTCTCACACTGAGGGCTCTCTCAGACTGATGKCTCTCTCRCKATGAAGCAAACTAACACTGAGGCCTTTCTCCCACTAAGTTTTCACTACCATATAATCTGGGATAAGCAGATAATCTGGGATCAGATCTTGGGATATAAGGACAGTGTAGAAGCACCCTTAACTTCTTCATCTGGATTCTTTCCAAACAAAAACTAAATGAATTGTGTGTCATAAATCAGAACGTGGAATTATAACATTATCTTTCAGGGGAAAAATAAGTATGTAACAATCTGTGCTGATGGCACCAACAAAAAGACTTATAGTTCAAAAGGACGTAGGGTTATGGCAAATAGCCTCTGTAGCGCATCAGTCAGGATCATTTATGGTACTGTAGTCCACTTTAGCTGCCATAGGAGCATCATATAGACTCCTGGGGTTTGTCGTTTGGGGCACTTTGCTGAAGTATTATAATGTTCTTTTTTATGATGCATGCCCAGTGTGGAATACATCTCACCACATTAAAACAGTGGATGTGGCTCTTAATGAGACATGCCCCATTATCACAGAATGTCTATACCCTACATCACTGGAGAAATTATGCTGTTTAGCGGGCATTACACCACGTGATATACACAGGGAAATAGCAGCCAGCAATGAAAGGACCAAGGCATTTATATCTTTGGCCCATCCTCTGTTCAGATACCAGCCAGCATGCTAACATCTTAAATCAAGAAATAGCTTCCTAATATCTACAGAGATACTCTCAGGAACACCTCAGCAAGCAAGAGTCCAAAAGTGGCAGGCAAAAACCCAGAACCTCAATCAGTGGCTGAGACAGGATAAGAAACTCCCTCCTGGGCACACAGAAGACTGGGTGACTTGGAAGGCAGTGAATTGACTGCACTCTGGAACCATGAGATGCAAAGTCAACCTTAAGAAACCTTAAGAAATGGCGCTACAAAGTGGAGTCCATGACATGCGAGTGTGGAGAAGAGCAAACCACAGACCACCGACTACAATGCAACCTGAGCCCTGCCACATACACAATGGAGGACTTTCTCACAGCAACACCAGAGGCACTCCAAGTGGCCAGCTTTTGATCCAAAAATATTTAGCATAATGCAAAGTTTTAAAACTTTGCTTGTGTTTTTAAATACATTCCTCAGGTGCTCTGCTAGGGCTGATTTCTCTGGTTGAAGTAGTTAGTCTGCAGTGCCTTTCATGTTCCTTGATTCTTGTTTGGGCAATGCTGCTGCGTTTGGTGGTCCCTCTGGAGACTTCTTGTCCACAGCTGCATGGTACACGGTAGACTCCTGCAGAAGTGAGAGGATCCCTCTTGTCCTTTGCCGAATGGAGCATTGGTTGGATTTTCTTGGTGGGTCTGGAGATAGTTTGTATGTTGTGTTTCCTCATCCTGATGAACCAACCTGGACACAACATCTTATCTGAGAACACAGAAGTGCTGGACCACTCTCACAACCACCATGTCAGACTACACAGAGAAGCCACTGAAATCCACAAGCATGTGGACAATTTCAACAGAAAGGAGGAAACCATGAAAATGAACAAAATCTGGCTACCAGTATTAAAAAACTCTAAAATTACAACAGCACAACAACAGAGAGGAACAAACAAGGACATCTAATCACCTCTCAACAAAAGTTTGCTCCAGGCACTGTCAGGCCATTATATGCTAATCAAGGTGGTCAGTTGAAACATTCACACCTAGCTCCAGCAGACAAGAGTCCTTTGTCCCACCCTGGTCATTCCACAGATATATAAACTAGGCCTGGGTAACAACGGAAAAATTTGTTTCTAAAATCGATTTGTATTTGGGGGTTTTTTTTGTTTCGATATTTAAAATAATTACAAAATTTTCCTTTTAAAAAGTTCGATATTTACGAAATTTCGTAAATGGTAAAAAATTAACGAATCGATTTCTGAAACAATAACGAATCGATTCGTTAATGGCGGACGCGACCGCGAAATACGCTAAAAAACCTCCAAAACCTTCTGAAGCTTCCCTCTCCCTCTGTTGTTGACTGTTGGTGTGATATTATTATTTTTTTTCACTAATTAAACCATAAAACTGGCCCAGACATGCGGAAATAATAACGAAACGACCTCAAAACAATAACGAAACGAATACAATATCGAAATACGAAGCATTTACAAAACGTTTTTGAAAATTCGTTTTTTTTAATAATTGCTCCAGAATGGTTCGTTATCGTTTTGTAATTGAAAAAATTAACGAATTATTAACGAATTACGAATTAACGAAACGAAACCGCCCAGCCCTAATATAAACCCTTTTTCCTAGTTCCAACAGACCTCACTGCCTCTGAGGATGCTTGCCATAGATGCAGGCGAAATGTCAGGAGAGAATGCCTCTAGAACCGTGATGGCGAACCTATGACACGTGTGTCAGCACTGACACACGCGTAGTCATTTTCGATGACACGTGGCTGCATGCAATCACATACAGAGAACTAGGGCCGCATGCCGAGAAGGACATTTCATCCTTGGCTCCTGCATGGCCAGGTACAGTAGCCAAGGATGAAACTTTTGCTGTAGTGTAGACACTCTGTGCCAGAGGTCTGGAGGCCAAAACAACAGAACTCTAGCACAGATCGTCTAGTTCTGGGACTTCTAGTTAGGCCGTTAGGGATCTTTGACCTCACTTCCAGTCGGTGGAGCAAGGAGTAGCAGAATGCCATGGGAGACGCATCTCTGGGGGCCTGTGATCACCATTACCAACAACCACATAACTACAGCAACCATCATCCAAACTATCATTGCCATCATTGGCCATCATTACGAAGATAAGTTGTGGGGGGGGGGGGGGGGGCAGAATGACAGATGAAGTTAGTAGTGCTTGCTTGGGCTTGAAGTGTACAAAATATCAACCTTCAATTGAAGATTTAGCCAATTAAATTCAGCAACAAAAAGTCAGTAATAGGCAGGTTAGTTAAAGAAGTCCCCCCCCCCCCACTCACTTATCTTAGTTCACAGCACCCCACACAAGTTAAGCAATATCAAGACCAACAAAAGATGGATGAACAAAGAAGTCACTAAGCAGGTAAGTTAAATATATAACTGTTTTTGGTTTATTAAACATAGTTATATATTACAATTATACATTTTTGTTATTTAAACTATAAATATCGAGAAATTATGGGGTTTTTTCTTGAAGTGACACCCTACTCGAGTTACGCTTGGGTTTTTTTGGCAAATTTTGACACACCAAGTTCGAAAGGTTGCCCGAACATGGCTATATAGCCCGAAAAAACCTACAACAACCCAGTGATTCCGGCCATGAAAGCCTTCGACAACACGCGTATTATCTTCCTAACGATAGTTGAAATCACTTGTCTGGCCATTGGAACTGATGAGTCCAGGTTCTACGCTCAAGGGGAAGGGAAAACATGAGAGGAGTTTGTTCCAGTTGTACATTCCCTCCTTCGCTTCACTTCAGAGATGGAATTGCTAGTTTTCAGAAGACAGGAAGACAAGCCCATGGGTGGATTACACATTGATTAGAACAGGCTGAGCTGGCACCGCTTCTGCGGAGCGCTCGTCGCACCCTTTCGCTTTGTGATAACTGGACATCTGGAGAGATCACCATAGAGAGAGACAGCTGTGAAAGATTTAATTGCTCCTCCAGTCTGTAGCCTGGGCTCCCTCCCCTCTTCCCCGATCTGCATTTCAATGTGAGCAAAGAAATAAGTGGGATGTTGCTCAAAGGGGTTAGAATGATTAATCATTTAAAAAGCAAGATCTTAATTACAGGGTGTAATTTTTGCTATTTAAGGAGTCCATTAGTTTCTAGAAAGAGGGGAAAATACCACAGGTTATTCTCCTTCTGAAGGAAATTGAACAGGGAGGAGGGGAGATGGGGAAGGGGAACGGTGGCTTGTGGCGCTTGGCGCTCGGGGGATGCAAGAGAAAACTGACATCAAATTGCTTCGACTCCCATTTTGCTGGGGTTTAAAACTGCAAGTTTGTCTGGGATGATCATTAAAGCCTTCCTCAAGCCAACTGATAAGATTTTTTTAAAAGGAAGGGCCTTCGTCAGGCAGCAGTGAAAAGCATCCTTCGGGCATCACAAGAGACCAGCTACAAACTGTGCTGTCGCACGCTCGGCCTGTGCATCAGACTGTAGACAGGACATAAATTCTGTGTGCCCAACGGGACGCTGGGGCTGCCTCAGATTAAAGGCCTTTGGATTTCCTTAAAACAAAGTCTTTAGATTGCTTAAAGGTTCAGCAAAGTTCTTTATTAAGGAAACGAACCCACGCGTTCACTTCGGTCATCTGGAGAGGCCCTGCTCGTGATCCCGCCTGCGTCGCAAGCGCGTTTGGTGGGGACACGAAACAGGGCCTCTTCCGTGGTGGCCCCCCAACTGTGGTGTCATGCGTTAGCATGAGTAGCATGCAGATTGACTCTAGCCCAGTTAACTGTGTGTGTGATGAATTGGCTCATAAAAGAAAAACACACGAGACTTCGGCTTAAAGTAGAAAAGAAAATATTGTAGTATTGGCAGCATACAAAAACAAAGTAGCAGGATTACTGTTTCCACAAAAGTAACATGAAACAATATCTTCTGAGAGATATCACTACTCAGCTGAGATAAGCAGGAATCCTTGTCCTCTTCTCATGGCTGTGTCTTCGCAGGACATCTGCAGCATAGTCCCCGGCTTACACAAAGCAGAACGGCACAGAGGCATAGATGCACAATAGCATAAACGCACAATGGCAAAGAACTAAACACACAGTAGCTATCTTTATACACATGAAAATAACACTCTCAATTAACTCTTCAATTAACTGAAACAGCTGTAGCACAAACAGCCTTGAACCTTACAGCAACTTAAAGTTATAGCACAAACAACATTGATCCTTACAACAACTTAGATAAAGTACGTTGCAACCTCTTAGTAGCAACATGTGGAACACCCTCCCCAAAGATCTTAGACAGGCTCCTACATTGGCAGTCTTTAGAAAGAACTTGAAGACCCGGCTGTTCCGATGTGCCTTCCAAGATTAGGAAATCTCCAATACCAAGTCCCAGAAGCACTTTATTAAAACTAAGATTGCCACACGCTGCACACTGCACTTGCCCTAGTAGCCTTATATACCACCTGTCACATCAGCACATTTAATCCTGTACCCATTACTCTGACCCGGCCCAGTTTTATTGTGTCTTAGCGTATTGTTTATTGTTTGTTGTTTATATTGCTTTAATTGTTTTTAATTTGCCTTATGTTTTGTATTGTTGTGTTGTGTGTTGAGGCCTTGGCCTTTGTAAGCCTCATCGAGTCCTTCGGGAGATGCTAGCGGGGTACAAATAAAGTATAATAATAATAATAATAATAATAATAATAATAATAATAAACAAACAGGTATTTCAAGGCTTTCTTAACAGTCTATTGGCTCTCTCTCAATCTTGTCCACAGGGAACAGGCACTATCTTCATAAACTGTATCTTAGCTAATAGGGAAATCCTTAACTTCTAATCTGGGCAGTCTGTCTTTGTCTCTGTTGGTGTGGAGTCCCTGCACCCGGTACCAACTGCGTCTGGCTTCTGCGAGCGACCCTTACCAAGCAGAGCTTTGTAGACTTCCAAGGGAAAAGGAGTTCAGGTTTCCGTGATGGCTGGCTGAAGTGCTGTGGGACTGGATTCCCTCCGCAAAGGAGCTGTAAGGCTGTATGATCCTCGGCCAAGTTGTGGGCTGTATAACCCCGGCCAAGCTATAGAGCCTTTTCTCCCCGGCCAAGCTGTAGGGTGTATATCTCCCTGGCCAAGCCGTAGAAGACGAAGCTTTCTACAGGAGCTCTTCGTTTTATGTCCTGTGCGAAAGGCTTCTCTGTGAGAACTGAACTCAAAAAGGCTCCTATTCCCTCCAAAACCCCAAAAAGGAGGCGGGACCAGGGAACCTAACTATAATTGACAGGTGGCTTGCCCTATGATTGCAGCCAAAAGAAGCCACCTCTCTGCAGAGTCCCTGAAACTTAGGACTACAACAAACAGTCAATGCAAAGAAAACAAAATTGGAGCTCCTGGTGCAGCTGTACCTGCACACAAACTACAAACAGTCCACAAACTACAAACAAGATCGTTTTTGTAGGTTGCTTTGTAAGTTGAATTTGTATGTAAGTTGGAGCAGGCACTTTTTAAAGTGTAACTCCAGCCAGTCTCAAACATGTCTGGTGGGGACGAGGGACAGGGCCTTCTTGATGGTGACACCCCGCTTATGGAATTCGCTCCCCTGCGAGATTAGATCGGCGTCCTCCCTCCTTACTTTTAGGAAAAAACTAAAGATGTGGTTTTGGAGCCAGGCCTTTGGCTAGTGGGCACAACAGCACTTTAGGCCCTGAACTCGGACAATAGGATTGTTTGAAAATTGGAAATGGCTTTATGACCTGTGATTCTGTGAACGGTTCTACGTGGTTATGTAATTTTAATTAATATCACTGTTTAATTGTTATGTAATGGATTTTATATTGCTGTTTTATATTGTTGTTGTTTTGATACTGTTGGCATTGAATTGTTGCCTGTGTTAGCCGCCCTGAGTCCCCCCCTCGGGGGTGAGAAGGGCGGGGTAGAAATGGTCTAAATAAATAAATAAGTAAATAAGTAAAGGTAAAGGTTTCCCCTGACATTAAGTCTAGTCGTGTCCAACTCTGGGGGTTGGTGCTCATCCCCATTTCTAAGCCAAAGAGCCAGCTTTGTCCATAGACAAGGTCACATGGCCAGCATGACTGCATGGAACACTATTACCTTCTCACAGAAGCAGTACCTATTGATATATTCACATTTGCATGTTTTCGAACTGCTAGGTTGGCAGAAGCTGGGGCTAACTGTGGGAGCTCACTCTGCTACCTGGATTCGAACCGCTGACTGAAGGTTACTATTGACATATAATACCTCCAAGGTCACATGGCCAGCATAACTGCATGGAGCACTGTTACCTTATCACAGAAGCGGTACCTATTGATATATTCACATTTGCATGTTTTCGAACTGCGAGGTTGGCAGAAGCTGGGGCTAACTGCGAGAGCTCACCCTGCTCTCTGGATTCAAACCGCTGTTCTATTGACATATGATACCTTCGAGGTTACTATTGACATATGATACCGCCAAGGGCTCATGGCCAGCATGACTGCATGGAGCGCCGTTACCTTCCTGTAGAAGCTGTACCTATTGATCTACTGACATTTGCATGTTTTCAAACTACTAGGTTGGCCAAAGCTGGGCCTAACAGCGAGAGCTAACCCTGCTCCCCAGATTCGAACCCCTGACCTTTAGATCGATTATTATCGACATATGATACCTCACAACCTCTGTGGATGCCTGCCATAGATGCAGGTGAAATGTCAGGAGAGAATGCTTCTGGAACATGGCCATAAGTAAAGGTAAAGATTTTCCCCTGACATGAAGTCCAGTCGTGTCCGACTCTGGGGGTTGGTGCTCATCTCCATTTCTAAGCCGAAGAGCCGGTGGTGTCCATAGACACCTCTGTGTCCAGCATGACTGCATGGAGCACCGCTACCTTCTCGCAGAAGCAGTACCTATTGATATATTCACATTTGCATGTTTTCGAACTGCTAGGTTGGCAGAAGCTGGGGCTAACCTCGGGAGCTCACCCTGCTCTCCAGATTTGAACTGCCAGTCTTTCAGTCAGCAAGTTTAGCATCTCAGCGGTTTAACCCACTATGCCACGAGAGGGACTACACACACACACACACAGAGAGAGACAAATGAGCTTTGAATAGCATAGGGAAGAGTTGACACCTCTGTGATGTTTCTTTTGCTCCCTGTGTCCCTGTTCAGAAGATTTCACGGCACATTCTGTCCTTGTGAAAATTATGGTTTGTGGAGAGAACAAGGATTGGAGACAAAGATTCAGTGGAGACTCCTTTGCCCCTGATAATAACCCTCCCAGGAGTGAATTTTCCTTCTTAGGAGGTGGATTCCTCTCATTTCCTCTTGTCCCACCCCTGTTCTTAACTAGGAGTTGTTTGTAAGTCAGATGTTTGTAACTTGGGGACTGCCTGGAATTGTTATTTATATTAGTTCCATAATCTGAGAATAGTTCACTGCTGTCAGCAAGATCTGAAATGACTCCCAGGTACAAAGGTGAGGCTGCATTGGTCAGGTGAAGGGCTAAGTAGGGAAGGGTCTTCTTAGTTGGACAGGACTTCCCTGGCCACAGTAGTTTATAGACCAGGCCTGGGCAAACTTGGGTCCTCCAGGTGTTTTGGGCTTCAACTCCCACAATTCCTAACAGCCTCAGGCTCCGAAAGGTCATGAGTTCAAAGCCAGCCTGGGTCGGAGTAAGCTTCCGACCAATTTGTGTAGCTTGCTGTCGACCTTTGCAGCCCAAAAGACAGTTGCATCAGTCAAGTAGGAAATTTAGGTACCGCTTATACGGGGAGGCTGATTTAACTAATTTACAAGGCCATAAAAATCTCCAGCAAGCCTGCAAAGAATGAGGAAGTATTTCATCACTGTCACAAATGGACAGTGAAGCAACAGCTCCCCAGGTGGCCAGAATACCCTCATGAAAAACTGGAATGTTAAATAGCCTCTAAGTATCTGTCAATATATGTTGTGTGTCTATGGCATGGAATGTTTGCCATGTATATGTACATTGTAATCCACCCCGAGTTCCCTGTGGGGTGAGAAGGGCAGAATATAAATACTGTAAATAAATAAACCTCTGAGGATACTTGCCATAAATGCAGGTTAGGAGAGAATGCTTCTAGAACATGACCATATAGCTCGAAAACCTACAACAACCCAGATTGGAGACTTTCTGCTGACACAATTGTATTACAGACAGTCATCAGGAGGTGGCAGCTTTTCCTTAGTATTAGATAGTGGGCCGTATCACACTGCTCACTAGTTTTGTGGACACAACCTATGATGTCTCAAGGCCATCGCTCCGATCTCTTTCAAAGTCGAGTCCAGTGCAGAGAAGAGCAAACCACAGACCACCTACTACAATGCAACCGGAGCCCTGCCACCTGCACAATGGAGGACCTTTTCACAGTGACACCAGATGCACTCCAAGTGGCCAGCTTCTGGTCAAAGGACATTTAGCATCATGCCAAGATCCTTTTTTAAAACTTTGTTTGTGCTTTTAAATGCATTTTAACTATTTCCTCAACTTGCTTCTGACACGATAAATAAATACCCCCCCCCCCTTTTCCATCTTTGAAATGTTGGAGAGTTGATTTTACTTCATTCCTCCAAGTTCATACTCTATTTATTAATTTTTCACAACCCAATCACAGAATCATAGAGTTGGAAGAGACCTCATGGGCCATCCAGTCCAACCCCCTGCCAAGAACCAGGAAAATTGCATTCAAAGCACCCCCAACAGATGGCCATCCAGCCTCTGTTTAAAAGCATCAAAAGAAGGAGCCTCCACCACACTCTGGGGCATATTATTATTAGTATTATATTGTATTACATTATATTATAAATATTATATGTATATACAATATATTATATATATGAGTCGATCAATAGGTACCGCTCAGGTGGGAAAGTAACAGCGCTCCATGCAGTCATCCTGGCCACATGACCTTGGAGGCATCTATGGACAACACCAGCTCTTTGGCTTAGAAATGGAGATGAGCACCAACCCCTGGAATCATAGAATCATAGAATCCTAGAGTTGGAAGAAACCTCACAGGCCACCCAGTCCAACCCCATTCTGCCAAGAAGCAGGAAATTGCATTCAAAGCACCCTCGACAGATGACCATCCAGCCTCTGTTTAAAAGCTTCCAAAGAAGGAGCCTCCACCACACTCTGGGGCAGAGAGTTCCACTGCTGAACAGCTCTCACAGTCAGAAAGTTCTTCTTAATGTTCAGATGGAATCTCCTTTCTTGTAGTTTTTAAATCCATTGTTCCATTGCGTCCTAGTCTCCAAGGAAGCAGAAAACAAGCTTTCTCCCTCCTCCCTGTGACTTCCTCTCACATATTTAGACATGGCTATCATGTCTCCTCTCAGCCTTCTCTTCTTCAGGCTAAACATGCCCAGCTCTTTAAGCCGCTCCTCATAGGGCTTGTTCTCCAGACCCTTGACAATTTTAGTCACCCTCCTCCGGACACATTCCAGTTTGTCAATATCTCTCTTGAATTGTGGTGCCCAGAATTGGACATAATATTCCAGGTGTGGTCTAACCAAGGCAGAATAGAGCATGGGGAGCCTGACTTCCCTGGATCTAGACACTATACTCTTATCGATGCAGGCCAAAATCCCATTGGTTTTTTTGCAACCGCATCATATTGTTGGCTCATGTTTAACTTGTTGTCCACGAGGACTTCAAGATCTTTTCCACACGTCCTGCTCTCGAGCCAGGCATCGTCCCCCATTCTGTATCTTTGCATTTCATTTTTTCTGCCTAAGTGGAGCATCTTATATTTGTCTCTGTTGAACTTCATTTTGTTAGTTTTGGCCATTCCTCTCTCTAATCTGTCAAGATTGTTTTGAATCCTACTCCTGTCTTCTGGAGTGTTGGCTCTCCCTCCCAATTTGGTCCCGTCTGCAAAATTGATGATCATGCCTTCTTACTCCCCAGCACACTGAAAAATGCAAATTGAATTGTAGCATAAGTTGAGATGGCATTTCCCTTTTTAGGATGCATCGTCTTCTTTCCTTCTCCTTATTCTCTGCCTGTTCACACCCAAAAGAGGTCAGGAGCCTCTCTGTTTTGCTAAAGCAGCGTTTCTCAATCTGGGGTTGGGACCCCTGAGGGGGTTGCGAGGGGGTGTCAGAGGGGTCGCCAAAGACCATCAAACACACTATTTTCTGATGGTCATGGGATTCCGTGTGGGAAGTTTGGCCCAATTCTATCATTGCTGGGGTTCAGAATGCTCTTTGATTGTAGGTGAACTATAAATCCCAGCAACTACAACTCCCACATATCAAATCTATTTTTTCCCAAATTCCACCAGTGTTCACATTTGGGCATAATAATAATAATAATAACAACACTTTATTTGTACCCCGCTACCATCTCCCCAAGGTACTCGGTGCGGCTTACATGAGGCCGAGCCCAAACACAACAGTACAAGCCATAATAACAACAATACAAGCAATAAAACACATAGACAATAAGATAAACAACATTATCAATAAAACAACYCATAATTAAAAACAGTGGGAAGGCCAAATGTAGAGTTAAAATTGGAAATAATGTTGGGACATGAACGGAAGGTGATACTGGTGTTTGTGGAAGAGCATACGAGCAGACTTAAAGAAATGTAAAGTRKTTTGGAGGACAAAGTGCTATGGGGTCATTATTCCGGGAAGGCACACTGGAACAGCATATTGAGTATTTGTGCCAAGTTTGGTCCAGATCCATCATTGCTTGAGTCCACAGTGCTCTCTGAATGTAGGTGAACTACAACTCCCAAACTCAAGGTCAATGCCCACCAAACCCTTCCAATATTTTCTATTGGTCGTGGGAGTTCTGTGTACCAAGTTTGGTTCAATTCCATAGCTGGTGGAGTTCAGAATGCWCTTTGATTGTAGGTGAACTATAAATCCCAGCAACTACAACTCCCAAATGGCAAAATCAACCCCTCCCAACCCCACCAGTATTCAAATTTGGACGTATCGGGTATGTGTGCCAGATTTGGTCCTGCGAAGGAAAATACATCCTGCACATGAAATAGCAACTAAACTAATTTATTTATTTATTTATTTCGGGCATTTCTACCCCGCCCTTCTCACCCCCGAGGGGGGACTCAGGGCGGCTTACATCCGGCACAATTCGATGCCAACAATTACAATAAAATGCAATAACAATAAACACAGTAGTTAAAAACATACAATTAATACAATATCAACTAAAAAACCGATCTACAGCCCGCGTTTATCGAGTTCTAAAATCTGTCAATCAATTTAGCAATTCCCATGGTCCTTTCCAACTCTAGTCATCATTACCTTGCCAGATTACCCAAATGCCTGGTCCCATAGCCATGTCTTCAGCTTCCTTCTGAAGGAGAGGAGAGATGTTGACGACCTGATTTCCCCGGGGAGTTAATTCCACAGGCAAGGGGCCACCACTGAGAAGGCCCTGTCCCTTGTCCCCACCAGCCTCACTTGTGATAGAGGTGGGGCCAAGAGCTGGGCCTCCCCAGAAGATCTTAAACTCCGTGGTGGGACATAGAAGGAGATATGTTCGGACAGGTACGCTGGGCCAGCGCCGTATAGGGTTTTATAGGTCAAAACCAGCACTTTGAGGAGTCACCACAACATGAGGAACTGTATTAAGGGGTCGCGGCATTAGGAAATTTGAGAAACACTGTGCTAAAGGGACACAAAGATTTGGGAGGTGTGCACTCTGTGATCTAAACCTTGAAGTTGGTTATTTATCTAAACCTTGACTTGGTTTCCTAAACCTTGCTACATAGCTCAATGGCTCAGAAAGGGAACAGGGAGCCTGCATGAGAAAGAGAAAGGCAGGCGGGGGGGGGATGTCATGTCATTTGCATCATCACCGGGCTGGCCCTGACCTATTGCCGGCTCCCTGCGCCAGGCCAAGGGACAGCTCCGCAGAGACCTTTAATCCACAGGGATCAGTAAATTAAGCTGCTAAAGCATGAAGGGCCTGAGCTGTGTTTAATCACCCTCTTTTGTGTATGGCAAGGGGCTAAATGACCGTACAAAGAGAAAAACCCACACAGGGGTCAAAAAGGGATGCCGTGGGCGATTAACCCTCCTAAGCCCTTCGTTGCAGGGCAAAGGGCTGGCCAGAGCCCAAGATCACCTTCCGGAAATAGGGCTCGTGAGTACCAACAAGTGAAATGGGAAAATAAATCAAATGGCAAAACACAACAACAACAATAAGGCCAATGTTGAGGATGACGACAGGCCTTTTTTAACATTTCACAGTAGCTTTCACAGTGGAGCTTCACACATGAAGCCTCCAACCTGGGGCTTCTCTCACAAGGCCTTGAACCTGGGGCTCCTCTCGCTGAAGGTTCTCACACCAGGCCTTCTCAAACTGAGACCCTCTAACACTGAGGCCTTTCTCCCTCTGAGGCTTTCTCACACTGAGGGCTCTCTCAGACTGACGCCTCTCTCCCACTGAGGCCTTTCTCCCACTGAGGCCTTCTCACACTGAGGGCTGTCTCAGACTGATGCCTTTCTCCCAATGAAGCAAACTAACACTGAGGCCTTTCTCCCACTGAGGCCTCTCTCAGACTGAGACCTCTCACAGACTGAGGGCTACTAAACTACAGGCACACTTGCTTATATTGAACTACAGCTTTTGCTGAGCCATTGCATCCATTTAACCTTTTCAGTGCTTGACTCACTTTGTTGTAATTAAAAAATATCTAGTTAATTTTTAATATTTCTGACAGTGTGGGACACACAAGGCCATTGGGCCACCATGGCCACAGTCACTAATGGGGAAGAATGCACAAGCTAAGAGAAGTTGCAGCAGTTTGCTTTTGCAAGATTGGGATTCCTCCTTCCCTCTCTCTCTCTCACTGAATTAGTTGGGTCCAAAGAGAAGGATGAGAGGAGACACAATGGCCATATAGAAAGATGTGAGTGAAAGTCATATGGAGGAGGGAGCAGCTTGTTTTCTGGAGACTAGGATGCAGAACAATGGCTTCAAACGACAGGAAAGGAGATTCCACCTGAACACGAGGAAGAACTTCCTCACTGTGAGAGCTGTTTAGCAATGGAACTCTCTGCCCTGGAATGTGATGGAGGCTTCTTCTTTGGAGGCTTTTGAACAGAGGCTCGATGGCCATCTGTCAGGGGTGCTTTGAAGGCAGTTTTCCTGCTTCTTGGCAGGGGGTTGGACTTGATGGCCCACGAGGTCTCTTCCAATTCTGTGGATGTTACACTTTGAACTCCATTTGCAGCAATTGAAGTAAGCAGAGAATATCAGGAAATGTGGAAGTATGAGAGAAACTGGACATTTTTAAAGCAGCTGAAAAGTTGGAAAGTCAGGGGACTACTTGGGAGAGTTCCTGTTAAATCAAAGGAGGGAGAAAGCAAAGATAAAACAGCCCTCTACAATAGCACTTTCAGTGGGAACTGTCCATGATACCTCTGGTCCTGAATATTGCATCCATTCCATGCCTTAACTAGATGTACACAGAAATGCATGACCGCATTTCTGTGTACGAACCCACACGATCTCTTCGTTCATTTGGAGAGGCCCTCCTTGCGCTCCCACCTCCATCGCAGGCGCGACTGGTGGGGACGAGGGAGAGGGCCTTCTCAGTGGTGGCCCCTCGACTCTGGAATTCACTCCCTAAGGACATCAGGCATGCCCAACTCTGGCAGTCTTTAGGAGGAGCCTGAAAACGTGGTTGTTCCAGTGTGCCTGGCCAGAGCAATGAATCCTCAGCATTGTGCCCTCCAAATGCACTTTACACTGATTTAGGATTGTTTGTACGCTCCCACTAACGCCCCATCTCTCCTACCTTATTCATGTCTAGCATTATTTTTAACTTTAATTGCATTTGGCCCAGCCAAAGGTTTTAATTGTGTGTTGTATTATTGTATTTGTAAATTGCTTTTTTGTTATGAGTTTTATTTAATTTGTTTTACTGTTGTTGTTATTGCTTGTATTGATGTATTGTGGGCTCGGCCTCATGTAAGCCGCACCGAGTGCCTTGGGGAGATGGTAGCGGGGTATAAATAAAGTTTAATAATAATAATAATAATAATAATAATAATAATAATGTAGTGTGGACATTTTAGAGGCATTAAAGAGTATTTCTATGTGTTCTGGAATGCTTTAAATGCACTGAAAGTCGAGAGCAGAGCTTTCCAAACTTTGCATTGTAACATGTTACTGTGTAGGTAGGTCTCATGAATGTAAGGAGAAACCCGAGTCTATGTGAAATCTAGATAAATAAAATTGTAATGTTCGTTTGTGGGATTAACATAACTCACAAACTGCTGAATGAATTGACACCAAATGTGGACACAATACACCTATCAGGCCAACAAGTGACCATCACTCGTAAAAACACTGAAAAACACAGCAGAAGGCACTTAAAAAGCGAAAAAGGAACATTACATTACAATGAATGCACATAACCATGTAAATACACATATACACAAATATATACACACACACACATACACACACACACAAAACATATATACACAGACTGGGCCACAGCAACGCATGGCAGGGGGCAGCTAGTAAGCAATAAATCACAATATGTGTGTGCGTGCGTGTGCGTGTGTGTGTACGTATTAATGCATTGGGAAGTGGCTGCCACTTCTGCATACTGATGGGACGTGGACTCCGTCTTGGCCGGCTGGGGAGTGTTGTCTGGAGGCTGGGCACTGTGAACCGCCCAGGAGAAAAGGGCATCAGTGTTGTTTGTTAGGGCTGGAGTGAAAGGCAACGTCTGGGCCCACCCCCATGTCCCATCGGGATTGCCATTCTGGATGCATTTAGGCATCTTCTATATATATATATATGTAAAGGTCTGGTCCTCTTTGGTCAAGTCACAACAGAGTTGACGGGAAGGGGACAGAATGGCCAGACAGAAGAAGGGCTCCTGTCTGAGAGTCTGCCACAGGGAGGAACTCCCACAGAGGAGCAGATGAGTTGCCAATGGAAGAAAGGGGTGAAAGGGAATCACTGTGCGACGTTGGATTCCAGCATCCTTATGCCCATTCTTTCATGAAGCCCATCATCCATCCACTGCACAAAGCCAAACTGTGGTCCTCTCAATGAGAAGGGATTTGGATGTGGTCTCATGCTGGACCTAATATTTGAAGGACATCAGCCAATGAAAAGCATTAGGCTTGGGCAATCCATGGTTCTAAATGGTTCTAAAGTACTTACAAAACTAAAGTTCTGGTGGTGAAAATTTCAGAACTCTAACAAAACTTTCAAAATTTAATTATTATTTCATTATTGGTGATTTTAATGACAGAACCAATTAGGAACTGCCATTTATTATGAAATTTTGAGAATTTTGTTAGAGTTCTGAAATTTTCACCACCAGAACTTTAATTTTGTAAGTACTTTAGAACCATTTAGAACCATGGATTGCCCAAGCCTAAAAAGCATCAATGCAGGTGAATTGATTGATCAGGCATGGGCAAACTTGGGCCCTCCAGGTGCTTTGGATTATTAACAAAAGACCCTCCCCATGAAAATTTCTATAGAAAGGAGGAAACCATGAAAATGAACAAAATCTGGCTACCAGTATTAAAAAAAACTCTAAAATTAAAACAGCACAACAACAGAGAGGAAACAAACAAGGACATCTAATCACCTCTCAACAAAAGATTGCTCCAGGCACTGCCAGGCATCAAATGCTAATCAAGGTGGTCAGTTGAAACATTCACACCTGGCTCCAGCAGACAAGAGTTCTTTGTCCCACCCTGGTCATTCCACAGATATATAAACCCTTTTTCCTAGTTCCAACAGACCTCACTACCTCTGAGGATGCTTGCCATAGATGCAGGCGAAACGTCAGGAGAGAATGCCTCTAGAACATGGCCATATAGCCTGAAAAAACCCACAACGACCTATGTATATGTGTGTTTCCATAACACACACACACAAATAAAGTGTGTGTGTGTTCTGTGATATAGTGTCCCCATACATGTCAATATTGCAGTTTGTCTGTTTCCCTATCTCTTCTAAGTAATTGGTTTAACTCAGGCATGGGCCAACTTGTGTATAACAGGTATGAACAAGCATGGGTCCTCCAGGTGTTTTGGACTTCAACTCCCAGAATTTCTAACAGCTTAAGCTACTGAGGGGGAAAAGAAAAGGGCTTGAGGCTGTTAGGAATTGTGGGAGTTGAAGTCCAAGTTTGCTCATGCCTGATATATTCTAATCTTGAGGCCAGTTCACATGCCAAGTCATGACTCTCCAAGGATTTGTTTGTTTCGACCTGCTTCTGTCAAATCTCAAAATCCCCCCAAATCCTGGAGCCTACCGATTTTGTGCTTTGTGCATGGATGGCATAATTTCAGCAGCACAAAGAGCCACACTGGGAGATTCCATTTCCTGTTACTATCTCAGATGCCCAGGATTCATAGCAAAGGTGATGGTGGGAAGTGGTGGCGGGCAGGCAGCAGCTGCATCTGGAGCCATCTCCGTCCTCTTGAGTGTTTAAAGGATGCTCTTCCCCTCCAAATCCCTCAACCCCCCCCCCCCCACCTTCCCAATGCATCTGCCTTTAATTACTCACCCTCTTTCTTTTTCTCTCTCCATACAGCACGGATGTGCTTTGCACCTACTTCACATGAATGCTGATTAATTGCAGGGTTAGGCTTTCGAAGCAGGCTGGACCACATTATTTCTGATGTTTGCTCTTTTCACTGGGAGAATAAATGCCATGAATCCACAGTAATCAGTGGCTTTTAGCTTGTCACTCTTATGACACTCTTTACTTAGACCAGGAAATGGCAAATGTGCTGGAAATAAGAACTTTATTATCAGTGTTGCTTTATTTCCCTCCCCCATCCTTTCCCCCAAAATAGGAGAGTAGGAGAAAGAAGAGAACTGGTGTTTTTCAAATGGCGAGATTTGAGTGCCAAGCAATGGCTCTTTGAATCCCTTCTTGGTTGCGGAAACCCACTGAGGGACCTTCGGCAAACCATAGAACAGTGTTTCTCAATCTGGGTTTCAGGACCCTTGGAGGGGTCATGAGGGAGTTTCAGAGGGGTCGCCAAAGACCATCAGAAAACATATTTGTGTAGATGCACACCCAGTCTTTTGTCGTCAAAGGAAAGCAAAGGCAACCCCTCTCCAAACAGACCTTAGGGTCACAACAAGTTGGAAATTATTTGAATGCACACAACAATAACAATGTATTTACTCCTTCAATAGCTGTTGCTTCAAATTGTTTTCCATTCTGATGTATATCAGGGGTTCCCAACCTATGGTCCGTGAATGACCAAGGGTCCACAAGAACTAAAATGTGGTCCACAGCCTCACCTTTACTACGCTATTGCAATGAGAGTGACTGGTCTCGTGAAACCCTCTTAGAGTGCTGAGTCTTATTAAATATGTTTTTTGTGGATGAACAGATGGATGGCGTATGTTCTGTATCAGAAACTAGAGCTGATGTGGTCTATCCAATGCAATCTTCTGAATCAGCACCCCAAATAACCAAACCAAATCTAAAGTTGACCAAAAACACATTCATAACCATTTTGGTAGTAATGATGGAGAGTGGTCCCTGGTCAAAGTGGTCCCTGGTCAAAGTAGTCCTTGGTCAAAGTGGTTCCTGGTCAAGTGGTCCATGGTCAAGGTGGTTCCTGGTCAAAGTGGTCCCTCGTCAAGTGGTCGCTGATTAAAGTGGTCCCTGGTCAAATGGTCTCTGGTCAAAGTGGTCCATGGTCATGTGGTCCCTGGTCATGTGGTCCCTAGTCAAAGTGGACCATGGTCAAGTGCTCTCTGGTCAAGTGGTCCCTGGTCCAAGTAGTCCCTGGTCAAAGTGGTCCCTGGTCAAGTGGTCCCTGGTCAAAGTGGTCCCTGTTCAAGTGGTCCCTGGTCAAAGTGGTCCCTGGTCAAGTGGTCCCTGGTCAAAGTGGTCCCTGGTCAAGTGGTCCCTGGTCAAAGTGGTCCCTGGTCAAAGTGGTCCCTGGTCAAAGTGGTTCCTGGTCAAAGTGGTCCCTGGTCAAAGTGGTCCCTGGTCAAAGTGGTCCCTGGTCAAAGTGGTCCCTGGTCAAAGTGGTTCCTGGTCAAAGTGGTCCCTGGTCAAAGTGGTCCCTGGTCAAGTGGTCCCTGGTCAAAGTAGTCCCTGGTCAAAGTGGTCCCTGGTCAAGTGGTTCCCAGGTCAAGTGGTCCCTGGTCAAAGTGGTCCCTGGTCAAAGTGGTTCCTGGTCAAAGTGGTTCCTGGTCAAGTGATCCCTGGTCAAAGAAAGGTTGGGAACCATTGATGAATATCAACCACCCTGAGCAGCATTTTCAATGAGAAAACAAGATAAGAATGTAACACACACACACACATATCTTGTCCTTTTCCAAAAAGACCTAATGTTGCAATAAATTGAAGGATATTTGTGTTTCAATGACAGCAATTGCCTTCAAATGTGCATCTATGTTTATAAATTAGAATATGTGAACATTATGCAAACCCGGGTCCTCTTTTCCCCTTTTTTTCTCATACGTTTCATTTTGTTCAATTATGTCTAAATGGACATCTTTACAGAGGCTGATGTCTAGTTCTGAATAAATATACCAATATACATTCTACAACCACGTATTTGTTAAACCTAGTCAATACAGCGATGGGTGTCCTTGGGCCAATCTAGGCTTCACTGAAAACAAAGGTAACATCGTGCTGCTTCAGAAAGTCGATTATGCTGGGTATGTCAAGGGAATATGGCATTATACAGTATTGGTGGGTGAAAATGTGCTGCTGGTGGAGTCACGAAACATTAGGCCAGATTGTACAACCTGCTGTCTGAACTTTAAAGGAAATGTCCCAGGAAGAATGGACTCAGATTATAGCTTTTTTAAAAAAAGGATGAAAATAATTTACAGTTTGGAAGGACATGGATGGTCTATCTTTCCATTCATCAAGCTATCTCTATCTCTAGCTATATTTACACTGACCACTTAAGTGGGTCTAGAGCAGGCATGGGCAAACTTAGGCCCTTCAGGTGTTTTGGACTTCAACTCCCACAATTCCTAACAGCCTACCGGCTGTTAGGAATTGTGAGAGTTGAACTCCAAAACACCTGGAGGGCCTAAGTTTGCCCATGCCTGCTCTAGAGCCCAATCAGTCTATGGTGACCCTGCAGTATCCATAAGTTTGATCTCACCTCTGGTTAGACCAGTGGTTCTCAACCTGGGGGGCGGGACCCCTGAGGGGGTCGCCAGGGGGTGTGAGAGGGATCGCCAAAGACCATCAGGAAACACAGTATTTTCTGTTTTCCTGGGGGTTCTGTGTAGATAGTTTGGCACAATTCGATTGTTGGTGAGGTTCAGAATACTCTTTGATTATAGGTGAACTATAAATCCCAGCAACTACAACTCCAAAAATGTCAAGGTCTAGTATCTTAGGGACCGCCTCTCCTTCTTCCATCATCGGAGGTCACAATGACCATCCCAACGTGACTTACTTTATATACCGTTCCAAGAGAGGTGCACTTGGAAAGGACCAGACGCAGAGCTTTCTCTATTTCTGCCCCTCCTGCCTTATGGAATTCCTTGCCGCCCTACATGAGAGCCATGCGTGACTTCGGGCCTTTTACTCTCGCACTTAAGACCTGGCTTTTCACTAGAGCATTCGATCTATGTTAATTTTATCAATATCTGTATGTATGTATTTTTTTTAATCCTTTACAGCAGGGGTCCTCAAACCTTTTAAACAGAGGGCTAGATCACAGTCCCTCAAACTGTTGGAGGGCCGGATTATAATTTGGAAAAAAAAATGAATGAATTCCTATGCACACTGCACATATCTTATTTGTAGCGCAAAAGACACTTAAAAACAATACAATAATTAAAATGAAGAACAATTTTAACAACTATAAACTTATTAGTATTATGCCAGCAGCATTAACTAATATGGGAATTGGTGAGGCATTCTGGGATCTGCGATTCAACCACTGAAAACAGAAATGAATGGGCTCATCGCTCTTAACAACAACAACAACAACAACAACAACAACAACAACAACAACAACAAACCACAGGCTTATTGTGTTGTCTAAACTTGCCTCAGGTGGCACAGGCTTCTATCCTGTAAATGTTGCGAAGACCTCACAACCTCCGAGGATGCCTGTCATAGATGTGGGCGAAACATCAGGAGAGAATGCTTCTGGAACATGGCAATACAGCCCAGAAAACTCACAGCAACCCAGTGATTCTGGTCATGAAACCATTCAACAACACAACCTTTTAATCATTATGTCTGGAATCGCTCCCAAACAGGACACCTTCACATTTAGAATTGCACCACATAAGCAATATGCAATTCTATACAGTTTGAGGATCCCTGCTTTGCAATTTAGCTTGTAAATCGCCTAGAGCAGTGTTTCTCAACCTGGGGGTCGGGACCCCTGAGGGGGTCGCGAAGGGGTGTCAGAGGGGTCGCCAAAGACCATCAGAAAACACATTGGTCATGGGGGTTCTGTGTGGGAAGTTTGGCCCAATTCTATCATTGATGGGGTTCAGAACGCTCCTTGATTGTACGTGAACTATAAATCCCAGTATCTACAACTCCCAAATGTCAAAGTCTATTTTCCCAAAACCCCATCAGTGTTCACATTTGGGCATATTGAATATCCGTGCCAAGTTTGGTCCAGATCCATCATTGTGTGAGTCCACAGTGCTCTCTGGATGTAGGCAAACTACAACTCCCAAACTCAAGGTCAATGCCCACCAAACCCTTCCAGTATTTTCTGTTGATCGGGGGAGTTTTCTGTGCCAACTTTGGTTCAATTCCATTGTTGGTGGGGTTCAGAATGCTCTTTGTTTACATGTTAACTATAAATCCAAGCAACTACAACTCCCAAATGACAAAATCAATCCCCGCCAACCCCACCAGTATTCAAATTTGGGCATACTGGGTATTTGTGCCAAATTTGCTCCAGTGAATGAAAATATATCCTGCAGATCATTTACACGGCGATTCATAATGTTAGAGTTATGGTTGGGGGTCGCCACAACATGAGGAACTGTATTAAGGGGTCACGGCATTAGGAAGGTTGAGAACCACTGGCCTAGAGCATCTTGGATGGAGGGCGATTAATAAGTAATTAAATGATGATGATGATGATGATGATGATGATGATGATGATGATGATGATGACGATGATGAAAGCTGATGAGTTTTCTTCCAAAATGCTGCCTACCACGTTCAATTGGTCCTGCTGGCTAGAATTCTGAGGATGATAGAGACTCTTGTCCAATATGAGATGGCATCAGAATAAGCTTCCAGTTTATGACCTACTTTCCTGTCTTCAAAACCCAGTTATTATTATGATTTTTTTAAGGAGGGGGTCACAGCGGATGCCACACTCTCTCCATTTTCTGTACCTCCCAGGCTAGCGAGAGCTTCTTTGGGCAGATGATGGGATGAACAAGATGGGTAGCTGCCAGCCACATCTCCACTTGCCCCATTTCACCCCTGCCAGCTGCAATGCCAATTCCCCGCCTTGCCTTCCCATTGTTTGCGAATCCGCTGAATTAATCTGACAAGCCGGAGAAGGAGCACAACAGACAGATAGCCAGCCAGCCAGTCAGTCAGAGAGAGATGCTGCAGCCTCCAAAGGCATGCCTGCCCCCTCCCCACCGATCCCCTTCTGCCCTCATTTGCAATGCTTGAGTGGGGATTTCTCTATTTGCCAAGCGAACAATGCATGTTCCCAGGGTCTGGGATTATGATGGTATCACTGTGGTGTTGGTGGAGAAAGTTGGGGAGAGAATAGGGATGAGAACAGGGATGGAGGGGCTGCGGCGGGGATTGCATAATGCAGAGGAAAGCGTGGGAAATGAAAGCATCTGGTGGCAAAGTCCTTGCCAGGCGCTTTCATTGTCCTTCAAAGGAATCCCAAAGAATCTGATGTGGCAGAGAGCCTCGGGAGAGCCATGTGGGCAGGGAAGAAAGAAAACGCCATCGGTGTCACAGCCCTTGTCGCCTGGGAGCGAGGGTAGGGCAGCCCCACTTGGCCTTCTTCTGAAGACAAAGGCCTGGACTGTCTTGTCCCATGGAACGGGGAGTAGGGACAAAGGATGCCCATCGCGAGAGACAACCAACAGGACTCAAGAACTAAGCTGCATTGAGAGCTTAGTGTACAAATATCAAATCCATACACCTCATCACTTCCAGGACCACCTATGAGAAGCCTCATTGCCTCAGTGTCAGCAACGAGGAGAACGGGCATCTGCCCTGGCATTTACTCACTCATAGAGTGAGTATATTATATATTATATACTATCGGTCCCCTGCCACGCGTTGCTGTGGCCCAGTCTAGTGATCTGAAAAATAAAGTAATGAGAAAGTGTTGGTTTCTAATATATGTAATGTCTTTATGCTTGTGGGTAAACAGTATTTCTTGTTGTTTCTTTGTCAGTGTTGATGTGGAGAGTGTCTGGTTTGCCTACTCTGGAACATGCAACATATAATTGTCCTTCTTTAGGGGTCCCTTTCAAATCTATGATACTGCATCTGTCATTTACATATATAAGTGTGTGTGTGAATGGCTGGATGGCCCTTTGTCAGGAGGGTTTTGATTGTATGTTCTTGTCCTGGTGAAGGGAGTTGGACTGGATGGTCTTAAGACAGCATTTCTCAACTTGGGAAGTCAAGACCCATGGGGGGGGGGGGAGTGTCAGAGGGGTCGCCAAAGATCATCAGAAAGCACAGTATTTTCTGCTGGTCATGGGGATTCTGTGTAGGAAGTTTGGCCCAATTCTATAGTTGGCGGGGTCCAGGATGCTCTTTGATTGTAGGTGAACTATACATCCCAGTAACTACAACTCCCAAAAATCAAGGTCTATCTCCCCAAACTCCACCAGTGTTCACATTTGGGCATATTGAGTATTCCTGTCAAGTTTGGTCCAGATCCATCATTGTTTGAGTTCACAGTGTTCTCTGGATGGAGGTGAACTACAATTCCAAAACTCAAGGTCAATGCCCACCAAACCCTTCTAGTGTTTTCTGTTGGTCAGGGGAGTTCTGTGTGCCAAGTTTGGTTCAATTCCATCTTTGGTGGAGTTCAGAATGCTCTTTGATTGTAGGTGAACTATAAATCCCAGCAACTACAACTCCCAAATGACAAAATCATAATTTTTTGAGTGATAGTCACTCCTTGTGTTGTGAGACATTTTGTTACCACATTTGGTGTGATTTCGTTCATTGGTTCTTTTGTTTTTAAGGTACTCATTATGCACTGAGCATTTTTATATATATAGACATGAGTCGATCAATAGGTACCGCTCAGGTGGGAACGTAACAGCGCTCCATGCAATCATGCTGGCCACATGGCCTTGGAGGCGTCTATGGACAACAGCAGCTCTTTGGCTTAGAAATGGAGAAGAGCACCAAGACCTGGAATCATAGAATCATAGAATCCTAGAGTTGGAAGAGACCTCGTGGGCCATCCAGTCCAACCCCATTCTGACAAGAAGCAGGAAAATTGCATTCAAAGCACCCCCGACAGATGGCCATCCAGCCTCTGTTTAAAAGACTACAAAGAAGGAGCCTCCACCACACTCCAGGGCAGAGAGTTCCACTGCTGAACAGCTCTCACAGTCAGGAAGTTCTTTCTAATGTTCAGATGGAATCTCCTTTCTTGTACTTTGAAGCCTGGGGGGCTGAAGTTTGCTCATGGCTGTACTATAGGCTATACTTCAGAGGAAGAAAATGGCAAAATCCTCTCAAAGTATTTCTTGTCTAAGGAAACACTATGAAATTCATGGTATCACTACAAACCAGCAGTTGACTTAAGGGCACCCGCACACACCACCGGAATATTTGGACTTGCACTAAAATGTGCAAATGCTGGTCTACATGCATAGCTATAGCTGCAGATGTATAAACAATGGCCATAAACAAAATCTGTCTCAAGCGAGTGGGGAAGAATCGGAGGAGAGGACTGCCCACTCCAAAGCAGGGCCCTCGGTCACCTTAGGACAAAGAAGAAAGGCAAAGGCAGCAGCCCAGAATGGAAATGGACCTTCTGTCTGTGCAAACTAATTTATGCAACTGAGTGTAAAACATACACTCTAATCCCCCAAAGAGAGACACTAACACCCCTGAAGCCAGAAGCCCGCTGCTTAATCATCTGCTGATTAAGGGCCCAGGAGCAGATGCACCCAACGTTGGCTGGCGGTTTTGGGAAAAGCCCCTTCGGCTGTCTGCTTGGCTGATGGAGAACCCGCCAATGGGGGTTGAAAGGCAGAGTTGCCAAACACAAAACATCCACGCTTTCTACATAGGGCAGTGTTTCTCAACCTGCCGATCAGGACCCCGGGGGGGAGGGGTGTCACGAGGGGGTGTCAGAGGGGTCCCTGAAGACCGTCAGAATATACAATATTTTCTGTTGGTCATGGGGGTTCTGTGTGGGAAGTTTGGCCCAATTCTATCATTGGTGGGGTTCAGAATGCTCTTTGACTGTAGGTGAACTATAAATCCCAGAAACTACAATTCCCAAATATCAAGGTCTATTTCCCCCAAACTCCACCAGAGTTCATATTTGCATATATTGAGTAGTTCCTGCCAAGTATGGTCCAAATCGATCATTGTTTGAGCCCACAGTGCTCTCTGGATTTAGGTGAACTACAACTCCCAAACTCAAGGTCAATGGCCACTAAGCTGTTCTGGCATTTTCTGTTGGTCATGGGAGTTCTGTGTGGTCAGGTCTGATTCAATGCCATTGTTGGTGGAGTTCAGAATGCTCTTTGATTGTAGGCGAACTATAAATCCCAGCAACTACAACTCCAAAATGACAAAATCTCCCCCAAACCCACCAGTATCCAAAATCTCCCCCAACCCCACCAGTATTCAAATTTGGGCATATTGGGTATTTGTGCCAGATTTGGTCCAGTGAATGAAAATCCATCCTGCATATCAGATATTTACATGAGGATTCATAACAGTAGCAAAATTACAGTTATGAAGTAGCAATGAAAATAATGTTATGGTTGGGGGTCAACACAATGTGAGGAACTGCTTCAAGGGGTTTGCGGCATTATGTAGGTTGAGAACCTCTACCATAGGGTGATTTAGCAATGTCATGTTATTGCAACCCTCCTCAAATCTGAGGCTTGAATGCACGCTAGGGAGAGCAAACAGTGACACCGAGAGTTGCCATCATGTCTCATTGAAAAGACAGATGTGTACATTCTTGTGGGAGGGATTAGTACCAGCTCCAGACTGAGGAAGGAAGATGGGAAAGTGCCCTCTTTTTTGTGGACTTCTCTCCAAGGCAGGCATGTAGCCGGAGGGAAGGGGGCTTGAGGGGCTTCAACCCCCCCCCCCCCCGAAATTCTCATGGTGGTCACGAAAAGGCCTTACTGGTGCATTATTTAAACTGTTATGTTTATTCATATCATGATCTGATCACCATGTTCAATATATCCTCATATGCATGGGGGTATTGGGGTAATGATACAAAAGGTTTGCTAGGGTAGACCCTCTTTCACTCAGACTCAGCCCCTCCCCCCCCCCCCCCCCCAAAATCAAAATCCTGGCTACAGGCCTGCTCCAAGGCATGCTTCCCCATTCCAAACATCAAATCCAGAAAAAGAGTGCAAGGGAAGGGGAGTGCGCTTTCAATTTTCTCTACTCTTGCTATTGTTCCCATGTTTATTTATGGCTAGCTGTTCCCTGCCACGCCTTGCTGTGGCCCAGTCCGGTGATCTGGAAAATAAAGTAATGAGAAGGTGCTGGTTTCTAATATATGTCATGTCTTTCTGCTTGTGGGTAAACAGTATTTCTTGCTGTTTCTTTGTTAGTGTTGATGTGGAGAGTGTCTGCTTTGCCTACTCTGGAATATGCAACATATAATTGTCCTTCTTTAGGGGTCCCTTTCAAATCTATAATACTATATCTCTCTTTGTGTGTGAATCATATATATCTATCTATATCTATAACTGGGTGGCTTTTTGTCAGGAGGGCTTTGATTATGATTTCTTGATCTGGTGAAGAGAGTTTTTCTGTTGGTCATGGGGGTTCTGTGTGGGAAGTTTGCCCTGATTCTGTCGTTGGGGTTCAGAATGCTCTTTGATTGTAGGTGAACTATAAATCCCAGTAACTACAACTCCCAAATGTCAAGGTCTATTTCCCCCAAACTCCATCTGTGTTCATATTTGGGCATATTGAGTGCTTGTGCCAAGTTTGGTCCAGATCCATCATTGTTTGAGTCCACAGTGCTCTCTGGATGTAGGTGAACTACAACTCCCAAACTCAAGGTCAATGCCCACCAAACCCTTCTTATCTACCAAGATAAGAGCATAAGAATACAATGATATGGTGACTCTCATCTAATCCAGCATCATGTTTCATACAAGGAAACGTACGATTAAGCAGGACAAGCTCACTGTTTTTCTTGGGGCCAAGGGAGAATTTATCTTTTTCTGTCCTCTATACACAAGAAATTTCTGAAAATGCTGCAAGAAATAAACATGAAAATGGCCAAGAATAGTACAACAGATATGGCTTAGCAAAAGTGATCGGGATGTGGTAAAGATCCATAATGTGCATTGAAAAAGACAGCGTGCGTATATGTGATTCCAGTATGAGTGTTACAAAGATTTTTTTTTTTCCTTGTTGGCCGGTTCTTTTGCTCATCGCAATATGGAACATGACAGGGTATTTTTTCAGTGCTATTTTTGTACCTTCTATCGCAGCCTATATTTAAAGCAGCATTTAAATCTGCCAAAAAGAAGCCTCATTTTAAAACGGTTGTCAGATCAGCTCTCTTTCCTCCCACGTACCCTGCGTTTCTGACATGGTTTGGAGGAGCAAAAGGGAAGGAACTGGTAGGATGGCCACATTTATCTAGCTTGAGAAATCAGGAAGGATATTTAGGGTGACACAAAGGGGCAAAAACGGAATCAAGAAATTGTTTATTCTGTCGATTATACCCAGACACCAATAGTCTGGGGTTTAGGCAAGGACGAAATGGGACCACAAGGCATTGGTGCTAAAGAAATGAGTCTCAGATATGACTGTCCCTTAGATCAGTGGTTCCTAACCTTTTTTGACCAGGGAGCACTTTGACCAGGGACCACTCTCCAACATTAGTACCAAAAGGGTTACGAATCAGTTTTTGGTCAACTTTAGATTCAGTTTGGTTATTTGAAGTGCTGATTCAGAAAATTGCATTGGATAGACCACATCAGCTCTAGTTTCTGATACAGAATATATACCATTTAGTAGTAGGAGCTCCCGATGGTGCAGTGGGTTAAAGCGCTGAGCTGTTGAGCTTGTTGATCGAAAGGTCGCAGGTTCGATTCCGGGGAGCGGCGTGAGCTTCCGCTGTCAGCCCTAGCTTCTGCCAATCTAGCAGTTCGAAAACATGCAAATGTGAGTAGATCAATAGGTACCGCTCCGGCGGGAAGGTAATGGCGCTCCATGCAGTCATGCCAGTGGCCACATGACCTTGGAGGTGTCTACGGACAACGCTGGCTCTTTGGCTTAGAAATGGAGATGAGCACCACACCCCAGAGTCAGACATGACTGGACTTAATGTCAGGGGACTACCTTTACCTTTAGTAGTTTCCATCTGCACACCCACAGGAAACCTACTTATTTATTTAGATGATCCCTCATTGTCCAAGTAGGATTGTTTTCCAAAATTGGTGTACTGTCGTTGGGTCCATAGGTGACTGTGGAGCCCTATTCTTGATCTGCACCTTCTCCCACAGTGAGGGCATTGGTTTCCAAGTGGAAGGCAGTCCCGGTCAGGGTTGGCTTGATGCGCCTTCCTCTTGGAATGTTTCTCTTTTGCCTTCCATTCATGCCTCTTCAAATTCTGCAGCACTGCTGGTCACAGCTGACCTTCACCTGGAGCACTCAAGGGCCAGGGCTTCCCAGTTCTCGGTGTCTATGCCACAATTTTTAAGGTTGGCTTTTAGCCCATCTTTCAATCTCTTTTCCTGCCCACCAACATTCTGTTTTCCGTTCTTGAGTTCGGAGTAGAGCAATTGCTTTGGGAGACAGTGGTCGGGCATCCGGACAATGTTGCCGATCCAGCGGAGTTGATGGCGGAGGAGCATCGTTTCAATGCTGGTGGTCTTTGCTTCTTCCAGCACGCGGACATTTGTCCCCTTGACTTCCCAAGAGATTTGCAGGATTTGCATGATGACATGACATGATGACATGATGGCAACAGTCTTGGACAGCAAAGGCTCCCAAAGTGACCCATTTAAGGTGGAATCAGATGTCAAACAGGGATGTGTTATTGCCCCAACTTTATTCTCCACCTTCATCGCTATGATACTTCACCTTGTTGATGGGAAGCGTCCCAGCGGAGTGGAAATCATCTATCGGACAGATGGCAAGCTGTTTAACCTCAGCAGACTGAAAGCCAAAACCAAGGTTACAACAACATGTTATAGAACTCCAATATGCTGATGACAACGTCGTCTGTGCGCATTCAGAAGAAGACCCACAAGCCACTCTAAACACCTTCACAGAAGCATACGAGAAGCTCGGACTGTCATTGAACATTGAGAAAAACAGGAAACCATATTTAATAATCTAGAGCTGATGTGGTAGTAGTAATCTTTCATGGTCTGTCAGCCTCTCCCCTCCCGACATCCCCGTTGCCCTGGCACTTTAAGAGGATTTTGCGAGACCAGTCACTTTCATTGCCACATGGTTGTGAGGAAATAGTGTAGTAATGGTGAGGCCGTGGACCATATTTTTGTTCTTGCAGACCACTGGTGGTCCACATACCACAGGTTGGGAACCACTGCTGTAGATAACAGTGTACTGGCCAATTGTCCCAATCAATCCTTTGTTATTCTATTGTTTTCAGGTGCTTTTAAATGTCTCTGATTCTCTCCCTGCCTCCCAATTTGCATTTGTATCTAGGAAGAAACAATAGACAAACAAAACACACAAGTTAGAGCTATGAAGCCTGCCCTTCTCTATATGTCTTGCTGCATTTCTCCTTTTGTAGATATCTCTTCTGTTCACTGTGTTTAGTAATATGGAGTTTCCAAATTACTAAATGGATGACGCTGTCCACTTTGTGTTGAGTTGTTGTGGGTGTTTTGAGCTATATGGCCATGTTCTAGAAGCCCAAAAAAACCTACAACAACCCCAGTGATTCCGGCCATGAAAGCATTCGACAATACACTTGTGTTTGTCTAGTCATTTTGTAATTTCATCTCATTTCATTTTATTTGACCGCAATTTTATTTGACTGCAATTTGGACGGATTTGGATGATGTTTTTAACCTGGAGAACTGTTTTAATGTATATTTATTTTTAGGTATTTGATTGTGTTTTATTATGTGTTTATATTGTGTCGGCATCCAATTGTTTCCTCTTGGTAGCCGCCCTGAGTCTTTCCTCAGAGGTCAAGAACAGACGGGATGTAAATGTTCTAAATAAATAAATAATATGCTTCCAGAAATTTCTCAAGGTATTTTTGAGTGCTAGTATAACAAAATGAACCAACAAAAATGGGATAATCAGCCAAATTCAAAAAGTATAGTCACTGCCAGAACGGAGATAATTTCCTTACAAGCTTGGCATACAACTCTTAAAGACGAAGACCTTGTTTAAAAAAGAATTAAAAAGGAATCTAATATTTGTAAATAAAGACACAAACATGGCTGTATAAGCAAAGCACGTTGCCTGATTTAATGAATTGATCAGTTCTGGTTTCTGACACATTCACTTTTTTAAAAAAATCACACATTCTTTTCCTTGATTTTGGAAGAAATTGAGTGCTTTGGAAAATAATTATTCAAAAACAGAGTGCAATTAAGCTTAAGTGGCTGAGGGGGAAAGGAAGGGCCCTGAGGCTGTTAGGGATTGTGGGAGTTGGAGTCCATAATAATAATAATAATAATAATAATAATAATAATAATAATAATAATCTTTATTTATATTCCGCCACCATTTCCTCAAAGGGGACTCGGGGCGGCTAACATGAGGTCCAAAAAATACAGTACAACACAATAAAATATAGAATTCAAAAAACAAAACTTACATCAGAAAATAATTACAGTAGCAAAACAAAACAATAAAGCAAGTTAACACAATATAAAATTAAACAGGAAAAGCAGGCCAAATGGATGGGATTAAATGAAAAATGTATTGTCGAAGGCTTTCATGGCCGGAATCACTGGGTTGTTGTAGGTTTTTTTGGGCTATATGGCCATGTTCTTAGAGGCATTCTCTCCTGTCGTTTCGCTTGCATCTATGGCAAGCATCCTCAGAGGTAGTGACTACCTCTGAGGATGCTTGCCATAGATGCAGGCGAAACGTCAGGAGAGAATGCCTCTAGACCAGTGATGGGCAACCTTTTGAGCTTGGTGTGTCAAAATTTGCCACAAATCTGAGCATAACTTGGGTGGGGTGTCACTTCAAGAGAGAAAACCATAATTTTGCAATATTTATAGTTTAAATAAGAAAAATGTATAATCCATGCTGAATTATGGAGTGAACAATGCTCAAACGTGCAGATGTTAAATTTGTAGAGCCTCTTACAAATGTAAGGATGGAATTAGATTGGCTCTTATAAGGTGTATTTCTCTGCATGCGGCCGCATGTGTCTGCATGTCATCAAAAATAGCCATGCGTGACAGTGCTGACACGCGTGTCATAGGTTCATCATCATGGCTCTAGACCATGGCCATATAGCCCGAAAAAACCTACAACCCACTAAAATGAAAAAAACTTGGGTGAGTTAGGACTAGAAAATGTGTAATTGAGGGGAACCCAAGAAGGATATAAAACACCTGGAGGGTCTACGTTTGCCCATCCCAGGTATGTACCCAGTGTCTGTCAATATTTGGTGACCAAGTGAATTGCATAGGATTTTCTTAGATAAAAAATACTGGGAGGTGGTTTCTCCAGTTCCTTCCTCTGAGATATATCCATCTTTCTCTACAGTATCAAAATGTGTGTGCATGCTTACATACACAAAACATACACGCATGCACAAAACAAGAATTTCCCCCTCTTCAGTCCATGGAAAACATTCTGCGGCAGTCCTGAGACAAGAGATAAAAGCGGCCTCTCTGTTCCGAACTCTCCCAGCCGCAAAGGAAAGGCGCGACACTTTGCTGAATTGGTATCCAGGAGCAGGTGCTGGGAATGTTTCAAGCGGTCCAAGTGGGAGAGTGGATGGGCAGAGAGAGGAAGCCTTTCCTGCCAGGGCTGCTTGGCCGTGGCCGGAGGCCAGAGCGCACAATGCCGCCTTTCTCCTTCCGCTGGCACCCTTGTCTTGCGGGCCCAGGTTCACCCCGTGAGCATCCTGCCGTAACGGGGAACAGCGAGTCCCCTCTTCCTCCTGCGCCCGCTTGCCAAATCCCCACGGTCTGGTCTCCCTTTTGCCTCCCACAAACAAAGAGGCCTTACAGAAATGGGACCTCCCTCATCCCCAAGGCCTAGTTTACTGAGGAAGCCGGAGATCTGAACTGGTTTCACACACCGCCTATTGATTTTACACATACACACAGGACAAATAAAGTTTTTTAAGTACTTACAGAATTAAAACACAAGGTGCTTTACATTATTGTCTTTCTTTAGAGGTCCCTTTCAAATCTATGATACTATATCTGCCATATACATATATATATATGGATGGCCAGGGGCGGCTCAACCCATTACGCAAAGTAAGCATTTGCAGTATAGTTGATTTTGCCCAGGGCACTCTTGAGGCGCTCTTGGGGGAAAATAGACCTTGACATATGTGAGTTGTAGTTACTGAGATGTATAGTTCACCTACAATCAAAGAGCATTCTGAACTCCACCAATGATGGAATTGAACCAAATATGGCACACAGAACTCCCACGACGAACAGAAAATATATATCATTGATTGGTTGGGGGGGGGGGCAAAATACTGTTTGCTTACCGTTGAAAATTACTAGGGCCACCTCTGGTGGGGTTCAAGGGGGTGTCGGAATAGTCAACAAAGACCACAAAAAACACAGTATTTTCTGTTGGTCATGGGGGTTCTGTGTGGGAAGTTTGGCCCAATCCTATTGTTGGTGGGGTTCAGAATGCTCTTTGATTGTAAGTGAACTATAAATCCCAATAACTACAACTCCCAAATGTCAAGGTCTATTTTCCCCAAACTACTGTCACTGTATTTTTGGAGTTTGGACAATTTTTGTAGGGTTAGGTACCACTGATAAAACATTTTTATCAGTTTCTTTTAGATTCATTGAATAAGTGTTCAAGGAGCTCCACTGGCTGCCATTCATTTGCCGGACCCAATTCAAGGTGCAGGTTCTTACCTACTGAAAGGGTTAACAGAACTTAGAAATGTCGGAATGCTGAAATGCAAACCTAAAGAGGGGTTTGTCCCTCTCCTCTGGTCTGCAGAAGACCAAAAGCTAAGAGGAGATAATGTATCTAGAAGACACAAGATGCTCTAGTGTCAAGTACAGCCAGGGAGTATCCAGGGTGGGTTAACACCCAAAATGCTTATCTGTAACAGTAATGTGTGTGTTTACGTAGTTTGTAGAGGGTTATCAGTTAGAGACACTGAAGTGGCAAAATATGAGAAAAACATGTTTTTGAATGGTTGATCCGATAAGAGAGGTGTGTGCCCATGACACAGCGAAAAGACATGTATATAAGGGGACTGAAAGATCCAAATGTCAGAGACAGCCTTCTTTGAAGACACTGGTCTGTCTTGGCTGTTTCTTCCTGTGTGGCCACACTTGAATGAAGGTTTTGCTTCACCTACAGAGACTGCTTGTTTTCTGTCACCAGCGTTGGGGTGCTTAACTAAAGGGGTACCCTTCACTACAAAGCCCTGAACGGTTTGGGACCCGCCTACCTGCATGACCGCATCTCTGTATATGAACCCACACGATCCCTTCGATCATCTGGAGAAGCCCTGCTCTCGATCCCACCAGCATCGCAGGCGCGATTGGTGGGGACGAGAGAGAGGGCCTTTTCGGTGGTGGCTCCTCGACTCTGGAACTCACTAAAAACATCAGACAGGCCCCAACTCTGGCAGTCTTTTGGGGGAGTTTGAAGACATGGTTGTTCCAGTGTGCCTTCCCGGAATAATGATCCCATAGCACTTTGTTCTCCAAAGTACTTTACATTTTTAGGTCTGCTCGTATGCCCATCTACAAATGCCACTATCACCTTTTCGTCCATGTTCCAGCATTACTTCCAATTTTAACTTTACATTTGGCCTTCCCACTGTTTTAATTGTGTGTTGTCTTATTGATAATGTTGTATATTTTATTGTCTATGTTTTTATTTTAATTGCTTGTACTGTTGTTATTATTGCTTGTACTGTTGTATTTTGGGCTCGTCCTCATGTAAGCCGCACCGAGTCCCTTGGGGAAATGGTAGCAGGGTACAAATAAAGTGTTGTTGTTGTTATTATTGTTATTATTATTATTATATTAAGTATATTTCAGTTTTTTGTTCCAGATTTCTTCCCACTTATCTAATTGTATGGTACGACCTATATCCGCTGCCCACTTCACCATGCAAGCTTTGATGCTTTCCTCTTCAGCTGGAAATGTAAAGCACACACAGGTTCCTTTCTACATATGTGGTGGAACTGTGCAAAAGCCAGAGACTTCTGGAAAGACAATAAAACCAATTTTGGAAATAAGATTTAAGTTTAAGCCAGAATATTTGTATTAGGTATGTTTGACTTTGTATTAGACCAAAATCAAGATAAACTTTTAAACTACAATGTGACAGCAGCAAGATTAACTTATGCAAATCTTTGGAAACAGGAAAATATTCCAACCAGAATATCATGGCTATTAAGATTACTGGATGTAATGAATATGGACATACTGACTTATCAAATTTCAAAATACTGACTTATCAAATTTCATAGGTAAAGGTAAAGGTTGTCCCCTGACATTAAGTCCAGTCATGTCTGACTCTGGGGTGGGGTGCTCATCTCCATTTCGTGGTGGGAAGGAGGAGATGCGGGAGAAGGAGACCTCGAATTCGGCCTAATTCGGACCGCTTATCTAAATTAACCATTCCCAATAGGTCTCCTAAGGTAAATTGGTGTAACCAGGTGAGCGGGCCCTCTGGCTTGAAGGTGGTGTTGTTGAACGCCAGGTCTGTCAACGGAAAAACAACTTGGATCCAGGATTTAATTCTGGAGGAGCGGGCAGATCTGGCGTGCATCACGGAGACCTGGTTGGATGAAGCGGGGGGTGTAAACCTCTCCCAGCTTTGTCCTCCAGGCTTCTCCGTGCAACACCAACCAAGAGCCGGAGGACGGGGAGGCGGTGTCGCAGTGGTCTATAGAGATTCCATCCATCTAACCAGGGGCCCCATCCCGCAGACCACAAATTTTGAATGTGTCCACCTGAGGGTGGGTGACTGGGACAGAATAGGGATTCTGTTAGTGTACCGTCCACCTCACTGCACTACAGTCTCCCTACCTGAGCTAGCGGGGGTGGTCTCGAGCCTGGCGTTGGAGTCTCAACGGCTTCTTGTGCTGGGGGACTTCAATGTCCATGCCGAGGCCGCCTTATCGGGAGCGGCTCAGGACTTCATGTCTGCCATGGCAACCATGGGGCTGTCCCAACAGAATAACTGGCCCCACCCACTGTGCTGGACACACATTGGATTTGGTTTTCTGCCAGGGATGGGAGCAGGGTGGCGGTGTGGAGGAGTTGTCCATCTCTCCGTTGCCGTGGACCGACCACTTCCTGATTAGATTTAGACTCACTGCGCCCCCTAACCTCCGCAGGGTGGAGGACCCATTAAGATGGTCCGCCCCAGGAGGCTAATGGATCCGAATGGATTCCTGACGGCTCTTGGGGAGTTTCCCGCCACCTCGGTAGGTGCTCATGTCGAGGCCTTGGTCGCTCTCTGGAATGGGGAGATGACTAGGGCAATTGACATGATCGCTCCGGAACGTCCCCTCTCAAGTAACCGAGCTAAACCAGCCCCTTGGTTTACTGAGGAGCTGGCAGCGATGAAGCGAAAGAAGAGGGGTCTAGAGAGCGTGTGGCGCTCGGATCCAAGCGAGCCAAATCGAACACGGTTTGTGTCCTTTTTAAGGGCATATGCCGCGGCAATAAAAGCCGCAAAGAAAACTTTCTTTGCGGCCACTATTGCGTCTGCAAAAAACCGTCCGGCGGAGTTGTTTCGGATTGTCAGAGGTCTTTTAACTCCCCCTATCTCAGGTGGGAGCCCTGACAACTCGGCACGCGCTGTGAAGCATTTGCTCGGTTCTTTGCAGACAAAGTCGCTTTGATCCGCTCTGGGCTGGACGCCACATTAAATGCAGTCTCTGTGGATGTGACACAAGCACCTGCTTGTCCGATTTTGTTGGATTCTTTTCAGTTTGTGAAACCCGAGGATGTGGACAAGATACTTGGAGGAATGAGACCCACCACGTCCATCCTAGACCCCTGCCCATCCTGGCTTCTGAAGGAGGCCAGAGGGGGATTGGCCGAGTGGGTAACGGTGGTGGTTAATGCCTCCCTCCGGGAAGGCAAGATTCCAGCGAGCCTAAAACAGGCTGTTATAAAGCCGCTGTTGAAGAAACCATCACTGGACCCCACTAATTTGGACAACTTTCGGCCTGTTTCCAATCTTCCCTTCTTGGGCAAAGTCATGGAAAGCGTGGTGGCCTCACAACTCCAGGTATTCTTGAGAGACACGGATATTCTGGATCCGGCACAGTCTGGTTTCAGACCGGGACATGGTACCGAGACGGTCTTGGTCGCCTTAGTGGATGATCTGCGCCGGGAGCTAGACAGGGGGAGTGTGTCCCTGTTGGTGCTCCTGGACCTCTCAGCGGCCTTCGATACCGTCGACCACGGTATCCTTCTGGGGCGCCTTGCAGAGATGGGTCTCGGGGGCACTGCGTTGCAGTGGCTCCGATCATTTCTGGAGGGTCGTACCCAGAAGGTGTTATGGGGGGACTCCTGCTCAGCGCCACGGCCGTTGACCTGTGGCGTTCCTCAGGGTTCCATCTTGTCCCCCCTGCTGTTTAACATCTACATGAAGCCGCTGGGTGAGATCATCCGGAGTTTCGGGGTGCGGTGTCACCTGTACGCAGATGACGTCCAACTCTGTCACTCCTTTCCACCTGCTACTAAGGAGGCTGTCGAAGTCCTGAACCGGTGCCTGGCCGCTGTAATGGTCTGGATGAGGGCGAACAAACTGAAATTAAATCCAGACAAGACAGAGGTACTCCTGGTCAGTCGCAAGGCCGAACAGGGTATAGGGTTACAGCCTGTGCTGGACGGGGTCGCACTCCCCTTGAAGGCACAGGTTCGCAGCTTGGGTGTGACCCTGGATTCATCGTTGAGCCTGGATCCCCAGGTTTCAGCGGTGACCAGGGGAGCATTTGCACAGCTTAGGCTCGTGCGCCAGCTGCGCCCGTATCTTGGGAAGCCGGACTTGGCCACGGTGGTACATGCTTTGGTCACATCCCGCCTCGACTACTGCAACGCTCTCTACGTGGGGCTGCCCTTGAAGACGGCCCGGAAGCTTCAGCTAGTCCAACGCGCGGCAGCCATGTTATTAACAGGAGCAGGACGCAGAGAGCGTACAACGCCCCTGCTGTCCCAGCTCCACTGGCTGCCGATTTGCTACCGGGCCCAATTTAAGGTGCTGGTGTTAGCCTACAAAGCCCTAAACGGTTCCGGCCCAAAATACCTTGCAGACCGCATCTCGGCCTACGAGCCCACGAGGGCCTTGAGATCATCCGGGGAGGCTCTTCTCTCGGTCCCGCCTGCCTCGCAGGCACGCCTGGC
>NW_026844367.1:3889355-3929703 GCF_025583915.1 Anolis sagrei ordinatus | reverse complement strand
AAAGAATGTTATGGTTGGGGGTCACCACAACATGAGGAACTGTATTAAGGGGTTGCAGCATTAGGAAGGCTGAGAAACACTGTTCTACAAAAATAATGTGTCTGGAATCAACTGAAGCGTGCGGTAGACTTCTGCAGGAGTCTACCGTGTACCATGCAGCTGTGGACAAGTCTACATAGGGACCACCAAACGCAGCAGCATTGCCCAGACACGCATCAAAGAACATGAAAGGCACTGCAGACTACTTCAACCAGAGAAGTCAGCCATAGCAGAGCACCTGAGGAACCAACCTGGACACAGCATATTATTCGAGAACACAGAAATGCTGGACCACTCTCACAACCACCATGTCAGACTACACAGAGAAGCCACTGAAATCCACAAGAAGCAAGTGGACAATGTCAACAGAAAGGAGGAAATCATGAAATTGAACAAAATCTGGCTACCAGTATTAAAAAAACTCTAAAATTAGAACAGCACAACAACAGAGAGGAAACAAACAAGGACACCTAATCACCTCTCAACCAAAGATTGCTCCAGGCACTGCCAGGCAATTAAATGCTAATCAAGGTGGTCAGTTGAAACATTCACACCTAGCTCCAGCAGACAAGAGTCCTTTGTCTCACCCTGGTCATGCCACAGATATATACACCCAATTTTCCTAGTTCCAACAGACCTCACAACCTCTGAGGATGCTTGCCATAGATGCAGGCGAAACGTCAGGAGAAATGCCTCTAGAACATGGCCATATAGCCCGAA
This sequence comes from Anolis sagrei ordinatus, assembly GCF_025583915.1. Lineage (NCBI taxonomy): Eukaryota > Metazoa > Chordata > Lepidosauria > Squamata > Anolidae > Anolis > Anolis sagrei. The sequence goes on along the minus strand of NW_026844367.1, from coordinate 3,928,944 downwards.
AAAACCTACAACAACCCAGTGATTACGGCCATGAAAGCCTTCGACAATACAGTTTGGAGCCTATTTGAAAAGAGACTTTGAGAGGAGGTGGAGAATACAAATCCGCATGGTTTGCCAAGAGCACAGTGAGCCATTCCTGCTGTGCCCCCTTCCCTTGCCATTTTGCACTGAAGATATTGTTCCATTTATTTGTTTATCTCCGGCATTAAGGGGACGGTTAAGCAAAAGGGATGCAAACTGTGCAGATTATTGAGTCTCCGGCTTGAAAATTGGGCACATTAAAATGCTGGGACAGATCCCAACGAAGTCTCCCTCTGTTCTGTGAAAGATGGCTAGGAAACGCCAATGGCTAGAGCTGTGACAGGCAAGCAACTGGGGCAAACAAAGAGCTCCCTGTGTCAAGCCCCTCTCCTTCCAGAACGGGGAAATCTTCACAACCACCTCTATTGCTGCCTTCAACAACAACAAGAACAACAACAACAACAACAGCATATCAATATGCCAGCTGGCATAATGTAAGAAAATACATTTCTACTATTAAGCATAATTGATCGGGAGCTACAAAAACTCAAGATCTAAGCAAGAGACATTGGGAAGAAATTATTTATTTTATTTGTTTAGAGTATTTGTATTGTGTCCTTCTCACCTCGGCAACATCCTTGCAGACAGCCAATTCTCTCACACCAGAAGCGACTTGTAGTTTCTCAGTTTGCTCCTGACATGACAAAAAAAAAACCCCAAAGGACAAACATTCAATGCTGTTTTACACAAAAAAAGACACAATTATACATAGATAGAGGCAGGTTAAATGGAAAGGTTTTACCACTGACATTAATTCCAGTCGTGTCCGACTCTGGGGGTTGGTGCTCATCTCCATTTCTAAACTGAAGAGCCGGCATTGTCCGTAGACACCTCCAAGGTCATATGGCCAGCATGACTGCATGGAGCACTGTTACTTTCCCACTGGAGCGGTACCTATTGATCTACTCGCATTTGCATGTTTTCGAACTGCTAGGTTGGCAGAAGCTGGGGCTAACAGCAGGAGCTCCCACCATTCCCTGGATTTGAACCTGTGACCCTTTCGATCAGCAAGTTCAGCACCTCAGCGGTTTAACCCACTGCGCCACCGGGGGCTCCATAGATTTAAGTATATAGTAAAAGTAAAGGTTTTCCCCTGACATTAAGTCAGTCTTGTCCGACTCTGGAGGTTGGTGCTCATCTCTATTTCTAAGCTGAAGAGCCAGCATTGTCCATAGACACCTCCAAGGTCATATGGCCAGCATGACTGCATGGAGCGCAGTTACTTTCCCACCGGAGTGGTACCTATTGRTCTACTCGCACTTGCATGTTTTCAAACTGCTAGGTTGGCAGAAGCTGGGACTAACAGCAGGAGCTCACGCCGTTYCCTGGATTTGAACCTGTGACCCTTTCAATCAGCAAGTTCAACACCTCAGTGATTTAACCCACTGCACCACCGGAAACTTCATAGATTGAGGTGTACAGATAGAGGTATAAATCGGCTTTTCCCATCTCCGGCATCTTGGAGGCTTTGTGCTCAGTTCCGACAACAGGGATGGGAAGGGGGGGGTCGCTCTAGCTCCCTGTCGAAGAGCTTTGCTGGTAACTGGAATGTGTCCAGAGGAGGGTGATTCAAAGGATCAACGGTCCGGAGAACAAGCCCTATGAGGAGTGGCATAAAGAGCTGGGCATGTTTAGCCTGAAGAAGAGAAGGCTGAGAGGAGACATGATAGTCATGATAGTTGGCATTCCTTATGGATGTCACAGAATACCTCCTCGATTTTAAGCAGTACCTATTTATCTACTCACATTTGCTTTCAAACTGCTAGGTAGGCAGAAGCTGGGCTAAAGGCCAAGACCTTTTGTTCAACAAGCTCAACAGCTCAGCGGTTTAACCCACTGCGCCACCGGGGACGTAGCTTTATAGGGAGGGAAGAGAGGGCGAAGAGAGGGTCTTACCATTGCTGAGCACAAGATGGAAAGGTCATCTGTCTTGTTTGTTCGTGCACATATTTGCATAAGGAAAAAGAATAAAAATAAAAGAAATATAGAGAGATACATAGTAGCAGGAGTTTGGAAATGGAAGTGGAAATGGAAATGGAGGATACATTGTAGGCTTGGAAATCTCAGTGGAGGCTGCAGAGATCAGATGGGGTGAACCAGTTCAAGCTGGGCAGCTGAGCCGGAGGTGTGTGCCCTATATAGGGGCTATTGAGTGGGGTTGCTGCTAGTCCTTTGGAGGTCCGGATGAGGTTGTGAGGACGGAGGCCATTTCCAATTCATCTGACCTTCTGTCCTTGGGAAACTATAATTCCCACGGAGGTGGAACTATGTCTCCTTTTTATTAGGGGTGGGATTGGAGGTCCTCCACAACAAAGGCATATTCCATCACTGAACACCTCTTCCTATCAGGAAGTTTTCCCCAATGTTTAGGTGGAATTTCTTTCTCTGAAACCATTGCTCTGTGTCTCTAGAAATATTAGATCCATTGGGTCTACAGATCGGTTTGCTGTCTGGGATTTCTGGGAGTTGTGCCTGAGGGGATGATGGGTGCTATAGTCCATCCCATTTGGAGGTCCTTGAGTGGAAGTGGACTCTACTTCCAAGGCAAATTGCAAGGCACTTCCTTCAGTTTTGAGAACAGGCGCAGTATTCACCACGAGATGGCAGTACGGCAAAGCACTTTCTAAAACATCAGGAAGCAATGTGCCAACTTGATCCTGTAGAAAATAGATTTTGGAGGCTCCAGCACCATAGAAGTTAGAAATTGGATCCCTGGGTTGCTGTGAGTTTTCCAGGCTGTGTGGCCATATTCCAGAAGCATTCTCTCCTGACATTTTGCCCACATCTATGGCAGGCATCCTCAGAGGTTGTGAGGTCTGTGTAAACTAGGCATGTAAGGTTTTTATACCTGTGGAATGTCCAGGGTGGGAGAAAGAATTCTTTTCTGTTTGAGGCAAATGTGAATGCTGCCATTGGCCACCTTGATTAGCATTGAATGGCCTTGCAGCTTCAAAGCCTGGCTGCTTCTTGCCCAGGGGAATCCTTTGTTGGGAGGTATTGGCCAGACTTTGAATGTAGATTCTAAAGATTTTAACTAATTGTGCTGGGTACTGTGTGTATATGGTGACATTGAATTTTGCCAATTTTAAGCCACTCTGAGTCCCCCTTAGGGTGAGATAGAAAAATAACAAATAAATAAATATTCAGTACTAATCTACCTGGCCAATGGCAACATTCACACCTGCCTCAGGCAGACAAGAGTTCTTTCTCCCACCCTGGACATTCCACAGATATAAAAACTTCACTTACCTAGTATTCAAGAGACCTCACAACCTCTGAAGATGCCTGCCATAGATGTTGGCAAAACATCAGGAGAGAATGCTTCTGGAACATGGCCATACAGCCCGGAAAACTCACAAGGGCAGATGTCTTCACTGTGTCTGGTTGTGATGCCCAGGTTGTGCCAGTCAGCTTTCGTTTGATATTGTTTCTAGCACCCACTTTTTGCTTGATATTCAGGAAGTGCTTCTTGTAGGCCAGAGCACGGTCCAGAGTGACTCCCAGGTAGTTTGGGTGCGCTGCAATGCTCCAGTGGGATTCCTTCCCAGGTAATCCTCAGAGCTCAGGATGCTTGTCTGTTCTTAAGGTGAAAGGTGCATGTCTGTGTTTTAGATGGATTAGGGATCAGTTGGTTTTCCTTGTAATAGACAGTAAGAGCACCTAGAGCTTCAGAGAACTTCTGTTCAACTATCTCAAAGCTCCCTGCTTGAACAGTAATGGCATGATCATCAGCATAGATGAAGCCCTCTGTCCCTTCTGGCAGTGGCTGGTTTTTTGTGTAGATGTTGAACATGGATGGAGCAAGCACGCTTCCCTGAGGCAGGCCGTTCTTCTGTTTCTGCCATCTGCTTCTCTGGCCCTGGAACTCAACAAAAAAGCTCCTGTTTTGTAGCAGGTTTCCTATGAGGCGGGTGAGGTGGTCGTCCTTTGTGATATTATACATTTTTCTCAGGAGGAGGCGGTGGTTCACAGTATCATAGGCTGCTGACAGGTCTATGAAGACAGCTCCTGTGATCTGCTGCCTTTCAAAGCCATCTTCTATGTGCTGAGTCAGGTTCAGCACTTGCGATGTGCAGCTTTTGCCTTTTCTGAAGCCAGCTTGCTGTGGGATCAGACAGTGGTCTATTTTTTCCATAATTCTATGCAAAATAACTCTCTCCAGAACTTTGTAGAGGTGGCACAACAGGGAGATTGGTCTATAGCTTTTTGGATCATTATGGTCTTTGCTTGGCTTTAAGATGGCGATGACTCTTGCTTTCCGCAAGAAAGACAAATAATGTGCTATTCCTTCCAAAATATCCTCCAGTGCTCTCAAACGTCCACAATTTCATAAAGCACAATAGGCCCCTTCCTTTCAGAGATCCCCACTTTGAATATATAGTATTGCAATCTGGCAGCGGTTGTTGACAAAGAGCAGGTTTATTCTCCTTTTCCTTGTTAATAAACACCGGTTGAACTGACAATGTATAATCAGTGGTTACTTGGCCATGTCTATGCTGCTCGTTCTAATTATAGTGTCTGTTGCTGTTTCTTTGGCTGTTTCTGTTTCTCTCCCCGCCTCCTTCTCCCAGCCACAATCTATTTTTTTACAACCTGTATAAGTAAACACTGCTTTCAGCCCAATGTGATTCTTCCAGTCCTTTGACCGCAGATACAGCTAAAGAGGGAGATTCTGTCCGTCCGTGAGATGTGCAGTTGAGCCAAAAACAAGAGACGGATAGCTAGACAATGTTATGAGAGCACCTTCCACCTAGCACCAGTTGCCCCATGGGAGACCATTGACATCTGCCCTATGGTTTCTGTTTATAATGCCCAGTGATTTCCATGAATTTATTTATTTGTATTTAGAATCATAGAATAATAGAGTTGGAAGAGACCTCATGGGCCATCTAGTCCAACCCCATTCTGGCAAGAAGCAGGAATATTGCATTCAAAGCACCCCTGATGGCCATCCAGCCTCTGCTTAAAAGCCTCCAAAGAAGGAGCCTCCACTACACTCCAGGGCAGAGAGTTCCACTGCTGAACAGCTCTCACAGTCAGGAAGTTCTTCCTAATGTTCAGATGGAATCTCCTTTCTTGTGGTTTGAAGCCATTGTTCCTTGTCCTAGTCTCCAGGGCAGCAGAACACAAGCTTGCTTCCTCCTCCCTGTGACTTCCTCTCATGGTTATCATGTCTCCTCTCAGCCTTCTCTTCTTCAGGGTAAACATGTCCAGCTCTTTAAGCCGCTCCTCATAGAGTGTGCCGTTTCACCCAGACGCTTTTATAGAGACAAAACTATGATGTGCTGTTCCCTAAGTCTGGGCGAACTGCCGGTGCTTTTCTTGAGATTCTCAGTAACTGAGTCTATTACAAGTTCTGAACATCAAAAAGGATATTTATTTATTCAAAGTCCTTGAAGACTTGGCACAATTTATCACAGTTGCAAACAGAACAGTCAACTGATAAACCAAATAGATATTTCTTCTTTCTCTTCTCCACCAGTTACTGAGTCAGCTTTTCCCCAAGTGGCAGAGGGATCCAGGGATCCTTCACCCTAATCCAGAGCTGTGGCCTTTTAGAAAAAACAAATCTTTCCCTATCTATCTTCTAAGCTCCAGATTAGCCTTGTAGATAAGGCAATGCAATCTCTCTCTCTATAAGACTCTATAAAACTCAATTTTCAAAGCTCAATTCTTTTCAATAAACTTCTCGGTCTATCTTAATTTCTCAATCCCTATCTATAACTCAATTAAGCTTATCTAACTATAATATCTCAACTGTTTTTGCGGTGGTTTGTCAGAGCTACCTTTCTGGCCACCAGCACATCAGATTCCTTCTTCAGAACTGAACAGGCAGGGAGGACTCCAAAATGGAAGTCTTTCCCCGGGAGCAGGGGTGGGCTCAAAGAGTTGCTCCCTAGGTCAATCATTGCAAAGAGTTTTCAGGCTGGCTTTTCCCACCTTTGGCTGTTAAACTCCAGGCTTTGCAAGGCTGCAGCAGCTCCTGAAAGAAAGGCAAGGGGCAGCCACTCCAAGCAACTAAAAAGGCAATACAAACCAGTCTCCTGGGAGACGGAACATAGAGCTTGTTCTCCAGATACTGCGTATTCATAACTGTCCATTGGGGTGCCATCATCAGCACTATGATTAAAACCACAGAAACCAAAAGGAACATTACATGACTGATAGAAAATGGAATGCTCACTCTATCCCTGTTAATTAAAAGTGCTTTGCAAGGTAAGTCTCTATGGTCTGCATGAAGAATTCAGTCTTCTAAGCATATGCAATTACTAGCCGTCCCCTGCCACGCGTTGCTGTGGCCCACATGGGGATTCTGTGTGGGAGGTTTGGCCCAATTCTATCGTTGGTGGGGTTCAGAATGCTCTGTGATTGTAGGTGAACTATAAATCCCAGCAACTACAACTCCCAAATGTCAAGATTCTATTTTCCCCAAACTCCACCAGTGTTAACATTTGGGCATATTGAGTATTCTGTAGAGTTTGGTCCAGATCCATCATTGTTTGAGTCCATAGTGCTCTCTGGATGTAGGTGAACTACAACTCCAAAACCAAAGGACACTGCCCATCAGACCCTTCCAGTATTTTCTGTTGCTCATGGGAGAACTGTGTGCCAAGTTTGGTTCAATTCCAATGTTGGTGAGGTTCAGAATGCTCTTTGATTGTAGATGAACTATAAATCCCAGCAACTACAACTCTCAAATGACAAAATCATTTTTTTATGATGGTCACTCCTTGGGTTAGTGGCTGCCTTGTGTCCAAATTTGGTATCAATTCATCCAGTGGTTTTTGAGTTCCATTAATCCCACAAATGAACATTACATACACACACACACACACACACACACACACATATATGGGGCATCTAATTGTGCCGATTTTGTACTGTGCCCTGAGTTGCCTTTGGGCTGAAAAGGGGGGGATAGAAATAATGTAAATAAATAAATAGATAAATAAATATATAAATAAGACAAAATGGAAAATCCTCTAAATGCAGCATTTTTTATATTTATGAAACTGGCCCAGTTTCCACAAAGTGATGTTCTTTACTATCACACTTTTACAAAATCTCCCCCCCCCCTATTATTCTAGAACGAGCACAGCCCTCTTCACTCAGTCACCCTGTTTTGTTTTGTTTTTTTATCATTTTCTGTTATGCATTTTCCTGCATAAAAGAATTGTTCGAAGAGACGATCAAATTCTTGGGGTCTTTGTTGTTGTTGTTTGAAGCAAATTAGATGTTTGAAGCAACCAACCAAAATATTATCAATCGGAGCATTAAAAGATCTGAGCATCTTTTGGGGCTGTTTGGCTCCCACTCGCTTTCAGCTGCTTTTCTTCCCCCCTTTCCCATTTAAAATTTCAGTGACAATACTCAGATGTTGATTGACATTAAAATTATTTATTGTCACGTTGAGGGTGTTCAGTAAATGGAGCATGCTTTGCAGCTGAATGGTGCGCTCTGTGCTCTCCTTAGCTTTGCAAAACACTTTTGTTTATTTCAAGGAAAGCATTCCTGGCCAACCTTGGTTCACCAAACACAACAAGGAAAACAAGGGTGGACACGTATGTGCAGATTGCTGGACACAAGTGCTCATTTGAGGAAGCAAGGCATTCAATAACAAGGTAGTTGTAAGTTTTTGGGGCTATATGGCCATGTTCTAGAAGCATTCTCTCCTGCATCTATGGCAAGCATCCTCAGAGTTTGTGAGACCTCAGTCTGTGCCTTCAGTCGTCTTTGCACCTAGAAATACAAAGTCTGTCACTGCCTCCACCTTTTCTCCCTCTATTTCCCAGTTGTCAATCATTCTTGTTGCCATAATCTTGGGGGTTTTTTTTATGTTTAGCTGCAACCCAACTTTTGCACTTTCTTTTTTCACCTTGATTAGAAGACTCCTCAGCTCCTCCTTGCTTTTGGCCATCAGAGTGGTGTCATCTGCATATCTAAGGTTGTGAATGTTTCTTCCAGCAATTTTCACCCCAGCCTTGCATTCCTCAAGCCCTGCACATCTTTGCATGATGTGTTCTGCATACAAGTTGAATAGGTTGGGTATGCAGCCTTGCTGTACGCCTTTCCCAATCTTGAACCAGTCTTTTGTTTATGGTCAGTTCTTCATGCAGACATACAAATAAAGAGAGAGAGAGAGAAAGGAACTGAGAGAATATTGTGTATAGTAATCAACTTGTGCAGGCCTTTGTGGATGTTATAGAAGCCCTAAATGCAAACCTTATTGTTATTTTGCCCCTCTTGCTTTGAAGGGAGAAGGGACACATTCACATGAAACCCTTCCAAGAAAGAGCTGGGAAAGTGGGTGGCAAATATGTCTCATCCCCCCCCCCCCCCCCCCCCCCGGGAAGTCAAATAATTGCAGTTTGGACTGATCTTCTGTCAGGAGAATAGATCTACTTGTATAGGGCCTGGTATGTGAAAACAGCCGTTCTTTGAAATAGACATAAATACATAAATAAATCCAGGAATTTGTACTGATTTGGGCGTCTACTTCATTTGCGTCCACGTTCCTCTCTGGATCCTAGCTCCTGAGCCAACTGCATATTTTGTAAAGTTCTTTCCTTTCTTTCTTTCTTTCTTTCTTTCTTTCTTTCTTTCTTTCTTTCTTTCTTCTCTCCCGCCTCTGAAAGAACTCCAACCTTTACACGAAAAGTTGCTTTGTGGGTGCCTAATGAACTGCAAGGGCCAGGGCAGTTTACAGCTTCCCTAATTAGTATTAAATCGTCACCCCTCCCCTCCATGTCCCCAGTTCATAACATCTTTATGGACTGTCCACAATGAAAGCAACCTCTCTCTTGGGTCATCTCTCCTGAGGGTTACAAGGCGAGTGCATCGCCACTGGTCAAGGGCTCCATTGTGGGGCGAACAAACTGCTCGGCCTTCGTCCCTTGTTCTCTGCCCCTCCTCTCGCCAGGGCACATGGTCAGCGCATGAAAGGGCCCACATTGCCTTGCAATGGAGGAGCAGAAAGGAGAGACTTGGCTTACGTTGTAATCCGCCTCGATCCATGAGCAGAGGCAGGTGAGAAATAAAATTATTATTATTAATAATAATAATAATAATAATAATAATAATAATAATAATAATATTTGAAACACAACAAGATTAGTACCTAGCAAACAAGATCACTCTGCTGGCTGTTGTATTGGATCACACGTCGGACCCTTCCCAAGTGTCTAGGACTGTGTGATGTATCAGCGAATAATGTGTGCAGATCCCAGTAAGGTGGCTTTTTGCAGCTGGCAGATGGTAATTTTGTCAGTGCCGATTGTGTTTAAGTGCAGGCCAAGGTCTTTAGGCACTGCACCCAGTGTGCCAATCACCACTGGGACCACCTTGACTGGCTTGTGCCAGAGTCTTTGCAGTTCGATCTTTAAATCCTCTGTATCGTGTCAGCTTTTCCAGTTGATTCTCTTCAATCCTGCTGTCACCTGGGATTGCAACATCAACAATCCATACTTGGTTTTTTAACACACTCGTGAGGTCACGATTGACATACAAACATACAGATTCTATGCAACTACATTGGATTTACAATTATATTGGTTAACAAACAAACAAAGTGAAATTACATTTTCACTCAACATTCACACCACATGTACACACATACATCCTCAGGCATTCAAGTATTACCATATCCTTTTCTCCCTCCTTGGAGAAGCACCTGTTAGGCCAGATCCTGATTTCCTGCAGGCTGCCAATGCATAGTTCCATAACTTCCATAACGCCAAAACTTCAAAACGCTGAAATGCCAAAACTTCTTTTCCTAAGAAGAATGCCAAGGACCAGATCTCTGTTTCCCATACAGCAGAACCTGACTCCCTGCACAAAATCCAAGACTCCAAAAGTGCACTTCTTCCTCTTCCCTTGAGAAAGAAGCCCAAAGTGACCAGACTGCTCCCGTGCAGATCTGCTACTCTCTGAATACAGCATCTCTCTCCCATAGAGCAGAACATGGCAGGTGAACCAGACTCCTCAGGTCGGTCACACTTTGAGCATTATGAGACTGAGTCTTTTATGGGAATATTCTGTTGATATAATCCCAAAGTTGTAAATTAATGATAGACGTCTTCCATCCTGGCTCCATCTCAGTTTCCTGGCCAGATGTTGACCTTCTTGATTGGTGATGATCTTATGTTGACTTCCTTCTTAACATAAGGAAGGTTGCAAACATTTCTGTTATCACTGTTCCAATTCTTATCAGAGTTTACTCTTCAGATCTCATTAACAGGTTTTAATCACAAAGCAGAAAGCAGGTAGTTAGTCATTGCAGGACTTAATATTATACTGGTGTTTCCAAAATTATTAGCTCCATTCATACAACCTTCCATTCTTCCATTCATTCCCACACATCATATTAAATTCATATTTGTCAAATCTTCACATTGAATTTCTTGTGACACTTGTGCTCCAAAACTCTGTCAGTCTGAATTCGGAAGTCCCAGAGTAGTTTGACATGTTCATTTTCTGTAGGCTGTTAGGAATGATAGGAGTTGAAGTCCAAAACACCTGAAGGGCCCAAGTTTGCTCATACCTGAGCAATACCTTTACAACTACCTGCTTTATTATGTTTGCCTGGGCTTTTGGTGATATCAACCTACTTCTGATGATAATACTTAGGCATAAAGTATATTTATCGATTTGTGCGAGTGGGATGGAACGGAGTGGGATGCCAAAGGGCCGGATCAGGCATTGCAGGCCTTTCAGATCTTTGCGTTGGTCAGTGTCAGTGTTGGTGTATGAAAGCAATACCCTTGATTACCAAAAAGCCCCTTTCCATCTCAAACCTTTCTTTGAGAAGGTTCCTTTTGCTACTACAGTAGTGCGGACTTTGGCATTCATATCTGAAGCCATTGTCATGGTCCATACCTCTGCTCTGTTCCCACAACCCCTCCTTCCTCCGAAGAGGTGCCAAATGCCTCTCAGTTGTGACATTTCATGCCCAGGCAGTCATTGGTCCAAGGAGGAGGAAGAGGAAGAAGAAGACGTTGCCCAGCAATGACAAATTTGTAGCCATCACATCTTTCTCAATGACCTGAATGTACTGGAGTGCATCTGTTGCTAGGCAACTACTCTTCTTCCCAGAGACTCCGCAAAATAGCCTTGTAGCAGAAGCCAAAGTCTTGGTTGCGATGCTCGGACACTATTCATTGTGGGCTTTGTGGAACAAAATTAGCATGCCTAGCCAGGCATTTCCTCCATGAGAGCATCAATGGAAACACTTCCTGGCACATTGTTCTGGCTGCCAACTTCCTCCCTCTCTGTGCCTAAATGGACAAAACTCTTCATTGAGATACTTGAAGGAAAGAAGGGAGAGGGGTGGATAGGAAGAGAAAGGGAACAACCGTGTGACTTGAATAAGCCCAGATCATCCTGGGAATAGGTAAACCAGTCTTGCATAGGAGTGCCTCATCTTGGGCTTCATATCACAGAAATCCTACCCAGTAAGACCAATGATGTGGGGTTCTGGAAATCTAAATTATTCCAAGGGCCAAAGCATCAGATCCCCTGATTTATTGGATAGCAAATAAAATGTGAGGACTTATTGGATGATTATGATTAAGGGGAAAGCAGTTTGGCACATGCAAGTAGCAACCTGCAGGAAATGTGCAAAGTTTATGTTACAGGTTCAGTCCCAGTATGCTCTTGCTTAATTTGCAGTGTGCAACTGACAAAGGTAAAGGTTTCCCCTTGACATTAAGTCCAGTCGAGTCCAGTTCTGAGGGGTGGTGCTCATCTCCATTTCTAAGCCGAAGAGCCGGCGTTGTCCGCAGACTACTCCAAGGTCATGTGGCCAGCATGACTGCATGAAGTGCCGTTACCTTCCTGCCAGAGCGGTACCTATTGATCTACTTACATTTGCATGTTTTCAAACTACGAGGTTGGTAGAAGCTGGGGCTAACAGTGGGAGCTCACGCCATTCCCCAGATTTGCACCTGTGACCTTTAGATCAGCAAGTTCAGCAGTTCAGTGGTTTAACCCACTGTGTCACTGGGGCCTCCATAGATTTAGGTATATAGTAAAGGTAAGTCCAATCGGGTACGACTCTAAGGGTTGGTGCCCATCTCAGTTTCTAAGTCGAAGAGTCGGCATTGTTCGTAGACACCTCCAAGGTCATGTGGCTGGCATGACTGCATGGAGTGGTACCTATTGATCTACTCACATTTGCATGTTTTCAAATTACGAGGTTGGTAGAAGCTGGGGCTAACAGTGGGAGCTCACACCATTCCCCAGATTTGCACCTGTAACCTTTCGATCAGCAAGTTCATCAGTTCAGCGGTTTAACCCACTGTGTCACTGGGGGCTCCATAGATTTAGGTATATAGTAAAGGTAAGTCCAGTCGTATCCGACTCTGGGGGTTGGTGCTCATCTCAATTTCTAAGTCGAAGAGTCGGCATTGTTCGTAGACACCTCCAAGGTCATGTGGCTGGCATGAATGCATGGAGTGGTACCTATTGATCTACTCACATTTGCATGTTTTCGGACTGCTAGATTGGCAGACGCTGGGGCTGAAGCTCACGCCGCTCCCCAGACTCGAACCTGCGGCCTTGTGGTCAACAAGCTCAGCAGTTCAGTGCTTTAACTCACTGTGCCACTGGGGGCTCCCAAAAAAACCCCACTCTTCTTTAAAATATATTTGCCTTTAAATCATGTTCTCTATTTGTCATAAACTTTTTCTACAATGAAGATAATTGTGATGGAAGAGGAGAGAAAGTGTGCATATTTTCTCATTACACAAGAACTTTGGATGGCCAAAATAGACAAACAAATACGTCCTAGAGTACTTACTTAGGCGATCCCTCACTTTGATCAGGGACCACTCACCAACATTAGTACCAAAAGGGTTACGAATCAGTTTTTGGTCAACTTTAGATTCAGTTTGGCTATTTGAGGTGCTGATTGGATAAACCACATCAGCTCTAGTTTCTCATACAGAACATATGCCATCCAGTAGTTTCCATCTGTACGCCCACAAGAAACCTACTTACTTACTTAGGTGATCCCTCGTTGTCCAAGTAGGACTGTCTTCCAAGATCGGTGTCCTGGCAGTGGGTCTGTAGGTGACTGTGGATCCCTATTCTTGACCTGCATCTTCTCCCGCAGTGAGGACATTGGTTTCCAGGTGGAAGGTGGTATCGGTCGTGGTTGGCTTCTTCTTGGCACGTTTCTCTCTTTCACCCTCCATTCGTGCCTCTTCAAATTCTGCAGCACTGCTGGTCACAGCTGACCTCCAGCTGGAGCATTCAAGGACCAGGGCTTCCCAGTTCTCAGTGTCTATGCCACAGTTTTAAATGTTGGCTTTGAGCCCATCTTTAAATCCCTTTTCCTGTCGTCCAACATTCCGTTTTCCGTTCTTAAGTTCAGAGTAGAGCAACTGCTTTGGGAGACGGTGGTCAGACATCCGGACAACGTGGCCGGWCCAGCAGAGTTGATGACGGAGGACCATCGCTTCAGTGCTGGTGGTCTTTGCTTCTTCCAGCAYGCTGACATTTGTCCGCTTGTCTTCCCAAGAGATTTGCAGCATTTTCCRGAGGCAGCGCTGATGGAATCGTTCCAGGAGTTGCATGTGACGTCTGTAGACAGTCCATGTCTTGCAGGCGTAAAGCAGGGTTGGGAGGACAATAGCTTTATAAACAAGCACCTTGGTATGCCTACGGATGTCCCGATCCTCAAACACTCTCTGCTTCATTCGGAAAAATGCTGCACTCGCAGAGCTCAGGCGATGTTGTATTTCAGTGTCAATGTTGACTTTTGTGGAGAGGTGGCTGCCAAGGGAGCGGAAATAGTCAACATTTTCTAATGTTACACCATGAAGATGTATTTCTGGCATTGSTCATAGAGTACATCAAGCCCAAACTCTCTAGTAAACAAAATTGCCCAACTGTGACTATTATACTTTGGCATCCCATGATGCAACATGGCTCTCTAGAAAAGATCATCATGCTTGGTAAAGTAAGAAAAAGCGGGGGACTTCATTACAGGTGGATAAACTCAATTGAGACAGCAAAATCCTGATATTTGCAGGGGAGCTGGTGAGTCTTGGAGATCTCTTATCCATCGGGTTGCTGTAAGTCAAAATTTTCTTGATGGCGAGTAGCAACATATATGTGTGCGCGTGCGTTTGTATTTATACATCTGTCTGCCTGTCTCTATCTCTTCTATATATGGTTAAAACTCTCCTCAATGAGGCATCCTTCCAGTCCTTTAATTGTTACCAAGACAATGACCTCAAGCCAACCATCTTTAATTAACTTTCAACGAATCTCGTGAAATGAGCTTCTCTGGCAAATTGCTTGCCATTCTTCTCAGGCACGTAGCTGCCTTTGCAGCGCCTATCCTTCCCTAGCATAACTGTGTTCTGGATAACTGTGTATGGATGGGCATGGAAGGTGGCACAGCTTCCAGCTCTCTTCTCTTCTTTGTGGGTCATGTAACAGAACGAAGATCCAGAAGTTAGATGTGCTCTGCAGAACAAGGTTGCTCTGTCGTGTTGAAAATTCCAAAAGATGGCTATTAAAAACATTATTCTTCTATGTCAGTGGTTCTCAACCTAGGGGGTTGTGAGGGGGTGTCAGAGGGGTCACCAAAGACCATCAGAAAACATAGTATTTTCTCTTTGTCGTGGGTGTTCTGCGTGGGAAGTTTGGTCCAATTCTATCATTGGTGGGGTTCAGAATGCTATTTCATTGTGGGTGAACTATGAATACCAGCAACTACCACTCCCAAATGGCAAGGTCTATTTTCTCCAAACTCTACCGGTGTTCACATTTGGGCATATTGATTATCTGTGCCAAGTTTGGTCCAGATCCATCTCTGTTTGAGTCCACGGTGTTCTATGGATTTAGGCGAACTACAACTCCAAAAACTCAAGTTCAGTGTCCACCAGACTCTCCCAGTATTTCTCTTGGCCATGAGAATTCTGTGTGCCAAGTTTGATTCAATTCCATCATTGGTGGGGTTCAAAAGGCTCTTTGATTTTAGGTGAACTATAAATCCCAGCAACCCCAACATTCCCAAATGACACCATCAATCCCCCCAACCCCACCAGTATTCAAATTTGGGCGTATCAGGTATTTGTGCAAAATTTTGGTCCAGTGACTGAAAATACATCCTGCATATCAGATATTTATATTACGATTCATAACAGCAGCAAAATTAAAGAAGTAGCAATGAAAATAATGTTATGGCTAGGGGTCACCACAACGTGAGAACCTGTACTAAGGGGTTGCGGCATTAGGGAGGTTGAGAACCACTGTCCTTGGAAGAATATTGGCCAAATGTATGGGAACATACCTTGGCCGCCATCTAATCAATCCATCAACAGCAGAGCTGTGAGAATTTGTCTAGTTTTGCCAGTTCCTTCCTCTGAAATATACTAGATCAGTGTTTCTCAACCTTCCTAATGCCGCGACCCCTTAATACAGTTCCTCATGTTGTGGTGACCCCCAACCATAAAATTATTTTGGTTGCTACTGTAATTTTGCTACTGTTATGAATCATAATGTAGATATCTGATATGCAGGACGTATTCTGATTCACTGGATGAAATTTGGCACAAATACCCTATATGCCCAAATTTGAATACTGGTGGGGTTATTTATTATTTACGTCACTTTTATCCCGCCGATATCAGCCCGAAGGCAATTCAAGGTGGCATACAAATCGGCACAATTAGATGCCATATAAAAATACATACATCAGTTAAAAGCAAAAAAAAATTACATTACAATACCATAAAAGCAATAACAATAAAAATTATAAAAACTATGTCTTCTTGTCCAAATCCTCAACCGTTCCATCGTCTTAGCCGTTCCTAGTTCATATTCCAGTTTATCTGGTCATGCTGAAGTTCCAAACTCTTGCTCAAAGAGCCAGGTTTTTACTCTTTTTTGAAAAGTCAGGAGGGAGGGGGGCGATCTAATATCCCTAGGCAGGGAGTGCCACAGCCGAGGGGCCACCACTGAGAAGGCCCTGTCTCTTATCCCCATCAGACGTGCCTGTGAAGCAGGAGGGATTGAGAGTAGGACCTCCTCAAATGATCTCAACTTCCTGGAAGGTTCATAGGGAGAGATGCATTCATAGAATCGTAGAATCAAAGAGTTGGAAGAGACCTCATGGGCCACACAGTCCAACCTCCTGCCATGAAGCAGGAATACTGCATTCAAATCACCCCTATCTTATTCGGATAGATAAGCTGGGTCGGAACTGTTTAGGGCTTTATAGGCTTGTGTGGGGGGTTTGATTTTGTCATTTTGGAGTTGTAATTGCTGGGATTTATAGTTAACCTACAATCGAAGAGCATTCTGAACCCCACCAACGATGGAATTGAAACAAACTTGGCACACAGAGCTCCCATGATCAAGAGAAAATACTGGAAGGCTGTGGTGGGTATTGACCTTGAGTTTTGGAGTTGTAGTTCCCCTACATCCAGCGAGCCCTGTGGACTCAAACAATGATGGATCTGGACCAAACTCTTTACAAATACTCAATATGCCTAAATGTAAACACTGGTGAAGTTTAGAGGAAGTTTAGAGGAGATTTGGGAGTTGTAGTTGCTGGGATTTATAATTCACCTACACCCAAAGAGCATTCTGAATCCTACCAACAATGGAATTGAGCCAAAGTTCTTCCCACACAGAGCCCCCATGACCAACAGAAAATGCTGTGTTTTCTGATGGTCTTTGATGACCCCCCTGACATCCCCTCACAACCCCTTGCAAACACTTTCAGTATTTGGATTCTCCGAAATTCAAAGAATTATCATGAGCCAGAGGGTGATTTGAAGCACACAGGTGTGCTTTCATGGTGTGCCCACACTCCAGAACTACAGGGCATTTCTTTTAGTATATAGACCAGGCATGGGCCAACTTCGGCCCTCCAGGTGTTTTGGACTTCAATTCCCACAATTCCTGCCCCTTCCTGCTTAAGCAGCTGGGGGGGGGGGAAAGGAATCACTGAGTTGCTGTAGGTTTTTTTGGGCTATATGGCCATGTTCTAGAGGCATTCTCTCCTGATGTTTCGCCTGCATCTATGGCAAGCATCCTCAGAGGTAGTTAGGTCTGTTGGAACTAGGAAAATGGGTTATATATCTGTGGAATGACCAGGGTGGGACAAAGAACTCTTGTCTGTTGGAGCTAGGTGTGAATGTTTCAACTGACCACCTTGATTAGCATTTTATGGCCTGACAGTGCCTGGAGCAATCTTTTGTTGAGAGGTGATTAGATGTCCTTGTTTGTTTCCTCTCTGTTGTTGTGCTGTTCTAATTTTGGAGTTTTTTTAATACTGGTAGCCAGATTTTGTTCATTTTCATGGTTTCCTCCTTTCTGTTGAAATTGTCCACATGCTTCTTGTGGATTTATTTCCTTTATTTTATTTTTTACTTTCCTTTATATTATATTATATTATATTATACTTTATTTACTGTATTTCTTTACTTCCATTTCCTTTATATTTTACCTTACTTACCTTATTTTGATTTTATTTTTATTTTTATTTAATTGATTTACTTTATTAACTTTATTTGATTTTATATATTATATTTCACTTTATTTACTTTATTCTATTTAACTTCATTATTTTTAAATTTTTATTTTACTTTACTTTACTTACTTCATTTTTAACTCTACTTTCCTTTCCTTTATATTTTACTTTACTGTACTTTATTTTATTTTTATTTTACTTTACTTTCTTTATTTTACATTATTTACTTTTTTATTTATTTCACTCTACATTCCTTTCCATTTTCACTTCTATTTTATTTCATTTTTACTTTATTTATTTTATTACTTCTGTATTTATTTGTGTTTTTATTTATTTATTTATTTTACTCTCCTTCCCTTCCCTTTATATTTTACTTGACAGTTTATTTTATTTTACTCCATTTATTTATTTATTTGTATTATTTATTTATTTATTTATTTATTTATTTTACTCTCCTTTCCTTTCCTTTATATTTTGCTTGACATCTTATTTTATTTTACTTTATTTATTTATTTATTTATTTATTTATTTTACTCTCCTTTCCTTTCCTTTATATTTTGCTTGACATTTTATTTTATTGTACTTTATTTATTATTTATTTTGTATTTATTTATTTATTTATTTTATTCTCCTGTCCTTTCCTTTATGTTTTGCTTGACATATCTTATTTTGTTTTACTCTATTTATTTATTTATTTATTTTACATCTTATTTTATTTTACTCATTTATTTATTTATTTATTATTTTACTCTCCTGTCCTTTCCTTTATATTTTGCTTGACATTTTATTTTATTTTATCTTACTCTATTTATTTATTTATTTATTTATTTATTTATTGTGTATTTATTTAATTTACTATCCTGTCCTTCCCTTTATATTTTACTTGACAGTTTATTTTATTTTAATTTATTCTACTATTTATTTACTTTACTCTCTTTTCCTTTCTTTTATATTTTGCTTGACATTTTATTTTATTTTACTCCATTTATTTATTTATTTATTTATTTTACTCTCTTTTCCTTTCTTTTATGTTTTCCTTGACATTTTATTTTATTTTACTTTATTTATTTATTTATTTATTTTACTCTTCTTCCTTTCCTTTATATTTTGCTTGACATTTTATTTTATTTTATTTTACTCTATTTATTTATTACGTATGTATTTAATTAATTAATTTACTCTCCTGTCCTTTCCTTTATATTTTGCTTGACATCTTATTTTATTTTACTCTATTTATTTATTTATTTATTTATTTATTTTACTCTCTTTTCCTTTCTTTTATATTTTGCTTGACATTTTATTTTATTTTACTCCATTTATTTATTTATTTATTTATTTTACTCTCTTTTCCTTTCTTTTATGTTTTCCTTGACATTTTATTTTATTTTACTTCATTTATTTATTTATTTATTTTACTCTTCTGTTTTTCCTTTATATTTTGCTTGACCTCTTATTTTATTTTATTTTACTCTATTTATTTATTTATTTACTTACTTATTATTTGTTTTACTCTCCTGTCCTTCCCTTTATATTTTGCTTGACATTTTATTTTATTTTATCTTACTCTATTTATTTATTACGTATGTATTTAATTAATTAATTTACTCTCCTGTCCTTTCCTTTATATTTTGCTTGACATCTTATTTTATTTTATTTTACTCTATTTATTTATTTATTTATTTATTGTGTATTTATTTGTTTTACTCTCCTGTCCTTCCCTTTATATTTTACTTGACAGTTTATTTTATTTTACTTCATTTATTTATTTATTTATTTTACTCTTCTGTTTTTCCTTTATATTTTGCTTGACCTCTTATTTTATTTTATTTTACTCTATTTATTTACTTACTTATTATTTGTTTTACTCTCTTTTCCTTTCTTTTATGTTTTCCTTGACATTTTATTTTATTTACTTTATTTATTTATTGTGTGTGTATTTATTTGTTTTACTCTCCTGTCCTTTCTTTTATATTTTGCTTGACATATTATTTTATTTTATCATTTATTTATTTTACTCTCCTTTCATTTCCTTGATATTTTACTTGAAATTTTGTTTCATTTCTATTTTATTTTATTTTCTACCCTATTGCATCGTATTATACCCACTCACGGGAATAAAATAGAATGAAACCAGTCGAAGCCTAACTCTCTCATTCCTTTTCCATAACTCTCTCATTCCCAAGATACCTATCTGACCGCATCTCTGCCTATGAACCCACCAGGACTTTGAGATCTTCCGGGGAGACCCTGCTCTCGATCCCGCCTGCTTCTCAAGCTCGGCTGGCGGGGACGAGAGATAGGTCCTTCTCGGTGGTGGCTCCTCGGCTGTGGAACGCCCTTCCTACGGACATTAGACTAGCACCATCTCTAATGGTATTCCGCAAAAAGGTGAAGACCTGGATGTTTGTGCAGGCGTTTGAGTAATTTAGTGCAATCTGGTAATGGAATATAGGAATGGAACAAGGGACAACGAACCTGGACTACGCTTGGATGATGAGAAGATTGGGTACGGTTGTTTGTTGTAATAATTGTGCATTGTAATTGCTTATTGGTAATTTATGGATAATGTGTTAAGTCAATTGTTCTATGTTGTATGGAACCACTGCTGTTTCTACTGTTTTTACTGTTTGTGAACCGCCGTGAGTCGCCTTCGGGCTTGAGATACAGCGGTATAGAAGCAAAGTAAATAAATAAATTTTCCTTAATGCGGTTGAGTTCGGGTTGTGCCTTCCAACAAGACTCCGCAGTTCAAATCCGGTTTTGGGGCTCCCTCCTTCTTCCCTTTCCTCCTTCCAATTGGTTTGAATTTCTTCTCAAACGGTGGGTCCCCCACCTTTTTCTTTCCATGTTGTGGGGTACCGAAAACGTTGACAAACCAGAGCTATGTTTACATATTTAATTTCCCACACGGCTTTCATCAGATTAGACCTCATCACACTAGAGAAAGAATCCACTTTAAATCCGGTTTCTGCCTCCTGCAGAATTCTGGGGTTTGTAGTTTAGTGAGGCTGTTAAAGGCTCCTCCCTAAACTACAAAACCCAGAATTCTGCAGGAGGCAGAAACCGGATTTAAAGTGGATTCATCAGCCGAAACCATCTTCGCCCACCTTTCTTTCTCTTTGTATATAATCCAGTAGCCAGATTGGCACAGAAAGAAACCGAAGTGAAACGTTGTTTTTCGTTTCAGAACAGATCCGGCTTCTCTCTTCTTCTCCCCATTTACTCCTCCTCCTAAACTGTATTGATTTCTTGTCGAAGGCTTTCATGGCCGGAATCACTCAGTTCTTGTGGGTTTTTTCGGGCTATATGGCCATGTTCTAGAGGCATTTCTCCTGACGTTTCGCCTGCATCTATGGCAAGCCCAACTGACAAAAGTCCTTTGTCTCACCCTGGTCTTCAACAGACCTCACTACCTCTGAGGATGCTTGACATAGATGCAGGCGAAACGTCAGGAGAAATGCCTCTAGAACATGGCCATATAGCCCGAAAAAACCCACAAGAACTGAGTGTATTGATTTGTGTTTCTTCCTGTGAGATACATTGCCATTGGGAGCCGTGTTGAAACCGGTGTTAACTGTCATTTCGATTGATTGATCTGCCTATTGTTGTTTTTTTGTAATTCCTCAAAATATATTGCTGCCTTCCTGGGCTAAATCGATCCATTTCATTTCCAACCCAAAACCATAGCTTTTGCTCGATAACAGAGATATTTATACTTATATTTAGTGCTTTTTGTTCATTCTTTTTGAAGGAAAAATACTGTACGTTTTACAATATGAACGCTATATATATATATATATATATATATATATATATATATAACATATTATAGTACATAATATATAATGTATATGATATATTATACGCTGTAACGTGTATTTAATATTATATTTATATAAAATGATATTTATATTTCCTTTTGAAAAAAATACTGTACTGTTTACATTATTAACGCTATATATATATATAATACATATTATAGTACATAATATATAATGTATATGATATATTATACGCTGTAACGTGTATTTAATATTATATTTATATAAAATTATATTTATATTTCCTTTTGAAAAAAATACTGTACTGTTTACATTATGAACGATACGATATATATATATATAATACATATTATAGTACATAATATATAATGTATATGATATATTATACGCTGTAACGTGTATTTAATATTATATTTATATAAAATTATATTTATATTTCCTTTTGAAAAAAATACTGTACTGTTTACATTATGAACGATATATATATATAATACATATTATAGTACATAATATATAATGTATATGATATATTATACACTGTAACGTGTATTTAATATTATATTTATATAAAATTATATTTATATTATATTTTTAATATTATATTTATATAATATTATATTTATATTTCCTTTTGAAAAAATACTGTACTGTTTACATTATGAACGATATATATAATATTATAAATATTATATGTATATACAATATACTGTGTGTGTTCATTCGTTCAGTCGTCTCCGACTCTTCGTGACCGCATGGACCAGCCCACGCCAGAGCTCCCTGTCGGCCGTCACCACCCCCAGCTCCTTCAAGGTCAGTCCAGTCACTTCAAGGATGCCATCCATCCATCTTGCCCTTGGTCGGCCCCTCTTCCTTTTTCCTTCCATTTTCCCCAGCATAATTGTCTTCTCTAGGCTTTGCTGTCTCCTCATGATGTGGCCAAAGTACTTCAACTTTGTCTCTAGTATCTTCCTCCAGTGATCAGTCGGGCTTTATTTCCTGGAGGATGGACTGGTTGGATCTTCTCGCAGTCCAAGGCACTCTCAGAACCTTCCTCCAACACCACAGCTCAAAAGCATCTATCTTCCTTCGCTCAGCCTTCCCTAAGGTCCAGCTCTCACATCCGTAGGTTACTACAGGGAATACCATGGCTTTGACTAGGCGGATCTTTGTTGCCAGTCTGATGTCTCTACTCTTTACTATTTTATCGAGACTGGACATTGCTCTCCTCCCAAGAAGTACGCGTCTTCTGATTTCCTGGCCACAGTCTGCATCTGCAGTCATCTTTGCACCTAGAAATACAAAGTCTGTCACGGCCTCCACATTTTCTCCCTCTATTTTCCAGTTGTCAATCATTCTTGTTGCCATAATCTTGGTTTTTTTGACGTTTAGCTGCAACCCAGCTTTTGCACTTTCTTCTTTCACCTTGATTAGAAGGCTCCTCAGCTCCTCCTCGCTTTCAGCCATCAGAGTGGTGTCATCTGCATATCTGAGGTTGTTAATGTTTCTTCCAGCAATTTTCCCCAGCTTTGCATTCATCAAGCCCCGCACATCGCATGATGTGTTCTGCATACAAGTTAAAAAGGTTGGGTGAGAGTATGCAGCCTTGCCGTACGCCTTCCCCAATCTTGAACCAGTCCGTGGTCAGTTCCTACTGTTGCTACTTGGTCCTTGTACAGATTCCTCAGGAGAGAGACAAGGTGGCTTGGGATGCCCATCCCAAGAACTTGCCACAATTTATTATGATCCACACAGTCAAAGGCTTTAGCATAGTCAATGAAGCAGAAGTAGATGTTTTTCTGAAACTCCCTGCCTTTCTCCATTATCCAGCGGATATTGGCAATCTGGTCTCTCGTTCCTCTGCCTTTTCTAAACCCAGCTTGAACATCTAGCAACTCTCGCTCCATGTATTGCTGGAGTCTTCCTTGCAGGATCTTGAGCATTACCTTACTGGCATGAGAAATAAGGGCCACTGTACGGAAGTTTGAGCAGTCTTTCGCATTTCCCTTTTTTGGTATGGGGATATAAGTGGATTTTTTCCAGTCTGATGGCCATTCTTGTGTTTTCCATATTTGCTGGCATATGGCATGCATCACCTTGACAGCATCATCTTTTAAGATTTTAAACAGTTCAGCTGGGATCCCGTCGTCTCCTGCTGCCTTGTTATTAGCAATGCTTCTTAAGGCCCATTCAACCTCACTCCTCAGGATGTCTGTAACATGTATTTAATATTATATTTATATATAGCGTTCATATTGTAAAAAGCACTGTATTTTTCTTTCAAAAATACTGTTCCTTTTACAATATGAACGCTATATAATAATATATAATATATAATATAATTGATATACATATTATATAATACATAATATTAAGTATACAATATAATATATTATATATAAGCATTAATTTGTACCAAATCTCCTGTAAAAAATACTGTTTCTTTTACAATATGAACTATATATATATATATATATATATAATGTATATAATGTATATTATATACACAATGTATATTATATATTATATACTATAATATGTATATTATATAGAGTTCATATTGTAAAAAGAACAGTATTTTTACAGGAGATTAGGTACAAATTGATGCTTATATACATATATATATTGTATACTTAATATTATGTATTATATCATATGCATAATATAATATAATTGATATACATATGATATAATACATAATATTAAGTATACAAATTGATGCTTATATATATATCATAATATATTATATTGTATACTTAATATTATGTATTATATATATGCATAATATAATATAAGTGATATACATATTATATAATACATAATATTAAGTATATAAATTAATGCTTTTATATATATCATATATATTTATATAGCGTTCATATTGTAAAAGGAGCAGCATTTTTTTAACTGGAGATTTGATACAAATTAATCCTTACATATATAATGTATATTTAGTATTATATATTCTATCTATAATATATATTTAATATTAGATATTAAATATATATTATATATTATATATTGTATTATATTATATTAAATAATATTTTATATAATATATATATTATATATACATTATAATAGATTATGTTACACATACACTAAGCTGTACCAAATCTCCAATAAAAATACTGGTCCTTTCACTATATATATATATATATATATATATATAAGCCATCCCCTGCCACGCGTTGCTGTGGCCCAGTCTGTGTATATGTGTGTGTATATATTTGTGAATATGTGTATATATGTGGTTTCGCACATGCATTGTAATTTTGTTGTGTTTTTTGGCTTTTTCTGTCTTTTTTTATGTGTTTTTCAGTGTTTTTATGAGTGATGGTTACTCGTTGGCCTGACAGGTGTATTGTGTCCAAATTTGGTGTCAATTTGTCCAGGGGTTTTTGAGTTATGTTAATTCCACAAACGAACATTCCATATATACATTAGAATATATTATATTACTCTCTCTCACTCTCTTTGTATATATATAATTTGTATCATATATATATATATATATATATATATATATATATATATATATATATATATATACAAATTAATACCTAGAGAGAGTGAGAGAGAGTAATATAATATATTCTAATGTATAGTTAATATAATATATATAATATATATTATATAACATATATATTATATATTATATTATACATATTTAATTATATATATAATTAAATATGTATAATATATAATATAATATATTATATTAACTATACATTGTAATATATTATAATACTCTCACACTCTCTCTAGGTATTAATTTGTATCACACACACACACACACATATATATATGATACAAATTAATACCTAGAGAGAGTGAGAGAGAGTAATATAATATATTCTAATGTATAGTTAATATAATATATATAATATATATATATAACATATATATTATATATTATATTATACATATTTAATTATATATATAATTAAATATGTATAATATATAATATAATATATTATATTAACTATACATTGTAATATATTATAATACTCTCACACTCTCTCTAGGTATTAATTTGTATCACACACACACACACACATATATATATGATACAAATTAATACCTAGAGAGAGTGAGAGAGAGTAATATAATATATTAAAATGTATAGTTAATATAATATTATATATTATATATAATATATATAATACCTAGAGAGAGTGAGAGAGAGTAATATAATATATTAAAATGTATAGTTAATATAATATTATATATATTATATATAATATATAATATTATATATTATACATTATATTATACATATTTAATTATATATATAATTAAATGTGTATTCTATTATATATAATAGAATATATATACATAATATATTATATAATATATTATATTAACTATACATTGTAATATATTATATTACTCTCTCTCACTCTCTCTAGGTATTAATGTGTACCAAATCTCCAATGGAAAGCATTTCCCTTGTAAAATAAATACGAGGTCTGAGTAAGAAGAAGACAGTTGCCTACAATTAGAGTGTCCAGAAATATGTTGTTGTGTACTCTTCGTGACCTCATGAACCAGCCCACGCCAGAGCTCCCTGTCGGCCGTCACCACCTCCAGCTCCTTCAAGGTCAGTCCAGTCACTTCAAGGATGTCCAGAAATATAGTGAACCAAATAAAACCATTTCTGCGCTTCTTCCCACAAAACTCTCCCTGATGTTTTGGAAACAATAAATCGAATAAACTAGGAATCGATTGAGGAGGGGAGGGACATGCTGTAAACCCAAATTGTTTTAGGAATCCTCTGGGGCTGGGTCTACACTGACATATATAACGCAATTCCAGAATGCAGATTTTCTGCATTTGTTGTTGTTGTTGTTCATTCGTTCAGTCTTCCTGACCTCATGGACCAGTCCACGCCAGAGCTCCCTGTCGGCCGTCACCACCCCCACCCCCTTCAAGGTCAGTCCAGTCACTTTTCTGCATTGAAGTGGATTCTATGGAGGTGCCAAATAATGCAGTTTGATGGGATCCATTTTCCAGTGTCGAAGGGCGAAAGGAAGGTGTGCTGAAAATGGCAGAATCCAAAGTGAAGACCAATTGTCGCATCCTTTAAAAGTCTCGCCCTCTTTCTCGGGGCTTCTTGAGCCTGGGGTCTCAAAGTCGGTTTGGTCCCTGAACATTTGACTCCTGAAGAGAGAGCACAGGGAGAAGATCAATTCCAGTCCGTCCTGCGTTCAATGCTGTTGATTCCCAAGTCAAGGAGAGGTTGCTTGCTGCCGTTGTTGCTGAGAGCTCTTTCTGGCAAGCCAGGTCTCCCCTTAAGGAGAACCCCCCCCCCCCAGGTGGTAATATCATAGAATCATAGAATCCTAGAGTTGGAAGAGACCTCATGGGCCATCCAGTCCAACCCTTTGCCAAGAAGCAGGAATATTGCATTCAAATCACCCCTGACAGATGGCCATCCAGCCTCTGCTTAAAAGCTTCCAAAGAAGGAGCCTCCACCACACTCGGGGGCAGAGAGTTCCACTGCTGAATGGCTCTCACAGTCAGGAATTTCTTCCTCATGTTCTCATCATCATCATCATCGAGAACCTCCAGGGCAGGGGTAGGGAACCTTTGGCCCTCCAGCTGTGGTGGAATTCAACTCCCACAATTCCTTGAGGCTCGGCATTGGGCCAAGGTAAGCCTTTGGGGCGAATGCCGAGCCTCAAGGAATTGTGGGAGTTGAAGTCCACCACAGCTGGAGGGCCAAAGGTTCCCTACCCCTGCTCCAGGGGATTATTATTATTACTATTATTATTAGGAAGAGCCTCCAGATAATAATAACAGAAAGAACCTCCAGGTTATGTGTGTGTGTGTGTGTGTGAATATATATATATATATATATATATATATATATATATATATATATATATATATTCACACACACACATAACCTGGAGGTTCTTTCTGTTATTATTATTATTATTATTATTATTATTATTATTATTATTATATAATCATTAGGAAGAATCTCCAGGTGGTATTATTATTATTAGGAAGAACCTCCAAGTTGTGTGTGTGTTTGTGTGTGTATACACATACACAACCTGGAGTTTCTATCTATCTATCTATATATATATATCAGGAAAAATCTTCAGGAATTATTATTATTATTAAGAACTTCCAGGTGGTGTACATATATATATATCAGGAAAGAATCTCCAGGTGGTAATAATAATAATAATTAGGAAGAATCTCCAGGGAATAATAATAATAATAATAATAATAATAATAATAATAATAATATCACCTCCAGGTGATTATTATTATTATTTTAAGAACCTCTAGGTATGTATGGAAGAATCTCCAAGTGGTAATAATAATAAATATAATTATTCTTATTAGGAAGAACCTCCAAGTTGTGTGTGTGTGTGTGTGTGTGTGTATACACATACACAACCTGGAGTTTCTATCTATCTATATATATATATATATCAGGAAGAATCTTCAGGAATTATTATTATTATTAAGAACTTCCAGGTGGTATATATATATACACCACCTGGAGTATTATCTTCCTTCCAGGAAGAATCTCCTTGTGGTTATAATAATAATAATAATAATAATAATAATAATAATAATAATAATAATAAGGAAGAATCTCCAGGTAATAATAATAATATTAAAAACCTCCAGGTTCTTATTATTATTAAGAAGAACTTCCAGGTGGTAACTATATATATATATATATATATATATATCAGGAAAGAATCTCCAGGTTGTAATAATAATAATAATAATTAGGAAGAATCTCCAGGGAATAATAATAATAATAATAATATCACCTCCAGGTGATGATAATAATAATAATAATAATAATAATTATTATTATTATTATTATTATTATTATTATTATTATTATTATATTAAGAACCTCTAGGTATGTATGGAAGAATCTCCAAGTGGTAATAATAATACATATAATTATTCTTATTAGGAAGAAGCTCCATAAGGCAATCATTAGATACAGATATATAGAGAGAGATATCAGGAAGAATCTCCAGGTATTTGTTATTGTTGTTGTCGTTGTTGTTGTTATTATTAGGAAGACCCTCCAGGTGGTAACTAGATAGATAGATATAAAATCAGGAAGAATTTTCATGTATTATTATTATTATTATTATTATTAGTTGTGTTGTTGTTGTTAGGAAGAACCTCCAGGTGGTAATAATAATATGAGGAGGAGGAACCTTCTGGTGGTGAGAGCTGCTCTTCCATGCTGCCTGGTGGAGTCTCCTTTTCTCGAGGTTTTTCAAAGGAGTGTCAACCCGCGTTCATTCTACTGTGTAGACGCAGCCTTGGAAGAGGTGGTCAGAGGAGGAGGGTGGACTAGATGCCCACGGTGGTCCCTCCCAGATCTCAGGCCCCATGAGTTTATGAAGACCTTGAGATGGGAATAACGCAGCTTCCCGTTTCGGCGCCTTCCTTCCTCCCTGTCTTCTCTCTCTCTCTCCTTCCTTCCTTTCTGCCTTCTCTCTCTTTCTTTCTTTCTCTCCTTCCTTCCTTCCTGTCTTCGCTCTCTCTCTCTCCTTCCTTCCTTTCTGCCTTCTCTTTCCTTCCTTCCTTCCTTCCTTCCTTCCTTCCTTCCTTCCTTCCTTTTCCTCTCTCTCCTTTCTCCTTCCTTCCCTTTCTTCCTTCCCTTTTCCTTTCCTTCCTTCCTTCCTTCCTTCCTCCTTCCTTCCTTCCTCCTTCCTTCCTTCCTTCCCTGTCTTCGCTCTCTCTCTCTCCTTCCTTCCTTTCTGCCTTCTCTTTCCTTCCTTCCTTCCTTCCTTCCTTCCTTCCTTCCTTCCTTCCTTCCTTCCTTCCTGTCTTCGCTCTCTCTCTCTCCTTCCTTCCTTTCTGTCTTTCCTTCCTTCTTTCCTTCTCCTTCCTTCCTTCCTTCCTTCCTTCCTTCCTTTCTGCCTTCTCTTTCCTTCCTTCCTTCCTTCCTTCCTTCCTTCCTTCCTTCCTTCCTTCCTGTTTTCGCTCTCTCTCTCTCCTTCCTTCCTTCCTTTCTTTCTGTCTTCTCCTCCCTTCTTCCTTCCTTCCTTCCTTCCTTCCTTCCTTCCTTCCTTCCTTCTTCCTTCTCTCTCTCCCCTTCCTCCTTTCCCTCTCTTTCCTCCTTCTTCTTCCTTCCTTCCTTCCTTTCCTTCCTCCTTCTTCTTCCTTCTTCTCTCTCCTCTCCTTCTTCCTTCTTTCTTCCCTCCCTTCTTTCCTTCCTCCTTCCTTCCTTCCTTCCTTCCTATCTTCGCTCTCTCTCTTCCTTCCTTTCTGCCTTTCTTTCCTTCCTTCCTTCCTTCCTTCTTCCTTCCTCCTTCCTTCCCTTCCTGTCTTCTTCTCCTCCTTCCTTCCTTCCTTCTCCTTCCTTCTCTTCCTTCCTTCTTCCTTTCCTTCCTTCCTTTCTGCCTTCTCTTTCCTTCCTTCCTTCCTTCCTTCCTTCCTTCCTTCCTTCCTTCCTTCCTTCTCTCTCTCTCTCTCTCCTTCCTTCCTTCCTTCCTTCTTCCTCTCTTCTTCCTTCCTTTTCTCTTCTTCCTTCCTCCTTCCTTCCTTCCTTCCTTCTCTCCTTCTTCCTTTCCCTCTCTTCCTTCCTTCTTCCTTCCTTCCTTCTTCCTCCTTCCTTCCTCCTTCCTTCCTGTCTTCCCTTCTCTCTCCTTCCTTCCTTTCTTCTCCTCCCTTCTTTCCTTCCTTCCTTCCTTCCTTTCTGCCTTCTCTTTCCTTCCTTCCTTCCTTCCTTCCTTCCTTCCTTCCTTCCTTCCTTCCTTCCTTCCTGTCTTCGCTCTCTCTCTCTCCTTCCTTCCTTCCTTCCTTCCTTCCTTCCTTCCTTCCTTCCTATCTTCGCTCTCTCTCCTTCCTTCCTTTCTGCCTTCTCTTTCCTTCCTTCCTTCCTTCCTTCCTTCCTTCCTTCCTTCCTTCCTTCTTCCTCTCTCTCTCCTTCCTTTCTTCTTCCTTCCTTCCTTCCTTCCTTCTCTCCTTCTCTTCCTTCCTTTCTTCCTCTCCTTCTCTTCCTTTCCTTCCTTCCTTCCTTCCTTCTTCCTTCCTCCTTCCTTCCTTCTTCTTCCTTCCTTCCTTCCTTCTTCGCTCTCTCTCTTCCTTCTTCTTCTTCCTTCCTTCCTATCTTCGCTCTCTCTCCTTCCTTCCTTTCTGCCTTCTCTTCCTTCCTTCCTTCCTTCCTTCCTTCCTTCCTTCCTTCCTTCCTTCCTTCCTGTCTTCGCTCTCTCTCTCTCCTTCCTTCCTTCCTTTCTGTCTTCTCCTCCCTTCCTCCCTACCTCCTTCCTTCCTGCTTTCATTCCCTCCTTCCTTCTCCTTCCTTCCTTCCTTCCTTCCTTCCTTCCTTCCTTCCTTCCTTCCTTCCTCCTTCCTTTCCTTTCCTTTCCTTTCCTTTGTTCCATCCTCCCTTCCTCCCTTCCTCCCTTCCTTCCTTCCTTCCTTCCTTCCTTCCTTCCCTACCTCATCCTGGGCTGGTTGCTTTGTTTAATTAAACTCAACGTCGACTTTAATTTTCCGCCTGAGCGGCTGCGGTGCCTTCATTGGAATTAGCGTTTTGTTTATATATGTCCTCGCCCTTCGAAGAAGGCGGATACGGAGGGAGGGAGGGAGGGAGAAGCCCTGTCCTTTGCAGGTAAAGGGGGATCCCGTGCTCACAAGATCCACAGAACTTCTTCTCTCCCAGAGGCACCACTCTCTCATTATTATAGTGTGTTTGGCACGTTGTTGTTGTTCATTCTATTGTTCATTCGGCTCTTCGTGACCTCATGGACCAGCCCATCTGTCGGCCGTCACCACCCCCAGCTCCTTCAAGGTCAATCCAGTCACTTCAAGGATGCCATCCATCCACCTTGCCCTTGGTCGGCCCCTCTTCCTTTTACCTTCCACTTTCTTCTCTAGGCTTTGCTGTCTCCTCATGATGTGGCCAAAGTACTTCAACTTTGTCTCTAGTATCCTTCCCTCCAGTGAGCAGTCGGGCTTTATTTCCTGGAGGATGGACTGGTTGGATCGTCTCGCAGTCCAAGGCACTCTCAGAACTTTCCTCCAACACCACAGCTCAAAAGCATCTATCTTCCTTCGCTCAGCCTTCCCTAAGGTCCAGCTCTCACATCCGTAGGTGACTACAGGGAATACCATGGCTTTGACTAGGCGGATCTTTGTTGCCAGTCTGATGTCTCTACTCTTTACTATTTTATCGAGATTGGACATTGCTCTCCTCCCAAGAAGTATGCGTCTTCTGATTTCCGGCCACAGTCTGCATCTGCAGTAATCTTTGTGCCTAGAAATACAAAGTCTGTCACGGCCTCCACATTTTCTCCCTCTATTTTCCAGTTGTCAATCATTCTTGTTGCCATAATCTTGGTTTTTTTGATGTTTAGCTGCAACCCAGCTTTTGCGCTTTCTTCTTTCACCTTGATTAGAAGGCTCCTCAGCTCCTCGCTTTCGGCCATCAGAGTGGTGTCATCTGCATATCTGAGGTTGTTAATGTTTCTTCCAGCAATTTTCACCCCAGCTTTGCATTCATCAAGCCCCGCACATCCTCACATGATGTGTTCTGCATACAAGTTAAAAAGGTTGGGTGAGAGGATGCAGCCTTGCCGGACGCCTTTCCCAATCTTGAACAGTCTCCTGTTCCGTGGTCAGTTCTGACTGTTGCTCCTTGGTCCTGGTACAGATTCCTCAGGAGAGAGGGAAGGGGGCTTGGGATGCCCATCCCACTAAGAACTTGCCACAGTTTATTATGATCCACACAGTCAAAGGCTTTAGGTAAAGGTAAAGGTTTTCCCTGACAGAGTCAGTTGGACTCTGGGGTGTGGTGCTCATCTCCATTTCTAAGCTGAAGAGCCAGTGTTGTCTGTAGACACCTCCAATGTCTTGTGGCCAGCATGACTGCATGGAGCATCATTACCTTCCCACCAGTGCAATATCTATTGATCTACTCACATTTGCATGTTTTCAAACTGCTAGGTTGGCAGAAGCTGGAGCTGACAGCGGAAGCTCACGCCGCTCCCTGGCTTCAAACCTGCAACCATTTGGTCAACAAGTTTAGCAGCTCAGTGATTTAACCCACTGCATCACAGGAGCTTTAGAATAGCAATAAAACAGAAATAGATGTTTTTCTGAAACTCCCTGCCTTTCTCCATTATTCAGCAGATATTGGCAATTTGGTCTCTCATTCCTCTGCCTTTTCTGAACCCAGCTTGAACATCTGGCAACTCTCCATGTATTGCTGGAGTCTTCCTTGCAGGATCTTGAGCATTACCTTCCTGGCATGAGAAATAAGGGCCACTGTACAAAAGTTTGAGCAGTCTTTCGCATTTCCCTTTTTTGGTATGGGGATATAAGTTGATTTTTTTCCAGTCTGATGGCCATTCTTGTGTTTTCCACATTTGCTGGCATATGGCATCCATCACCTTGACAGCATCCTCTTCCAAGATTTTGAACAGTTCCGCTGGGGTCATCTCCTGCTGCCTTGTTGTTAGCAATGCTTCTTCAGGCCCATTCAACCTCACTCCTCAGGATGTCTGGGTCTAATTCACTCACCATACCATCAAAACTATCCTCAATATTATTATCCATCCTATACAGATCTTCTGTATAGTCTCGCCTGTTTGGCACAGGTGTGGCTAAACAGCTCTTTCAGGGAATCCTGTATTTACAATGTCTTTTTCAGTGTGCCCAGTGTGATGAATTCCCTACCTGTTAGGCTAGGAAAAGCTCAGGAAAATAGGCCCAGGAAGTTCAGCAGCCATTTCAGAAGGGTGCCTGGGGGCATCCATCTTATAATCTCATTTCTTGAAGGGGGCATGCTTAGGAGCAGCTTGGAGGGAAATGAGGGGAGTTAGTGATTGGCTAGGAGAGAGTGGGTGGAGCTTAACTTGAGGAAAAAATGACTTTAAGGGAATGGTTTTAAAATCTGACAGGGCAGATCGAGTCTGGGTGTCAAGGAAGAAAGAGTTAGGGTTTGGTGTGAAGAAGAGAAGAGTTAGGGAAGCCTGAAGTTGGTCATTTAACCAGCAGAGATAGTTAGGGAGAAGATTTACAGCTATTGGGAAGGATAGCTGGTGAAGTGGAGAGACTGATCCAGGAAAGACTGTCTGTGAGGAGTTTAGGTTTACTGGGCAGAGAGGAATCCTGTCAGTAATTTCTGGAGGGAGAGAGGAGTGTTCTGTACAACTAAGTTTTGAACTATTTAAAGAAACCACATGTTTTGTTCAACATTAAAACAGCTAACCTTAATGCCTGTTTTGTTCAAGTTCTCTCAAATAAACAACATTCTTATTTGTTCACAACATCTGCCTCACTTGTGCCTCTGTGTGTGTGAAGATCTAAAGCAGTTTACTGAAGAAATCAAAGGTTAAATGGTGGCAGCGTATATTTTAAAAAGTAATCTGTTTATTGTTACCTCAGAACACAACGGCTGAGTGCGAATCCAGAACATTCTAGCCTAAAGATACCTCAAATCAAGCCAAGGGCTAAGCATTTCTTTTAAGTGTGGTGGTAGCCGGTGTTCTTTTAAAAGGGTTTTTGGCCAGAATATTGTTCCAGCTATTACAGTTTTTGATTTTAACTACATAGGCCACATTCCATTACAAGTGGTATACAGCTTGTGGGATTTGCTAATAGACAACCCCCACAGGTTGAGAGGAAGCCACAGGGAGGAGGGAGCAAGCTTGTTTTCTGCTTCCTTGGAGACTAGGATGCGGAACAATGGCTTCAAACTACAAGAGAGGAGATTCCATCTGAACACGAGGAAGAACTTCCTGACTGTGAGAGCCGTTCAGCAGTGGAACTCTCTGTCCCGGAGTGTGGTGGAGGCTCCTTCTTTGGAAGCTTTTAAACAGAGGCTGGATGGCCATCTGTCAGGGGTGATTTGAATGCAATATTCCTGCTTCTTGGCAGAATGGGGTTGGACTGGATGGCCCATGAGGTCTCTTCCAACTCTTTGATTCTATGATTGTATGATTCTATCTTTTATATTTGGTTTGCAGTGGTTGAGGTTTTAGTCCCTACTTATTATATTTGGTGGCAAGCACTGGGAATTATACTATTTTAGTCGCTATACATTATACCCAGCCTGCAATCAGGTGACCTTTCCCTCTAAGTGATTCCTGCAATTCCTCTGGTCCAACAGGAAGCCGAAAAGAGACCTCCAGCCATCCCTTTTTCTCATGGGTTGGGCCTTATCTCTTTCTATCAAGGGTCAAAAGGTGCCCAGAAGGAAGAAGGATCAAATGCAACCTCTCTCATAAGGAGAAAGAGGCATCAAAATGGGGCAGCGTGCCTGCCAATCACTTGGCAAGGCCCAGAGCCCTGCTGACTCCTCTCACTATCAGCTCCATGCAGGCAGCTTCTGCTCAGCGGCAGGCGAGAAAACAAATCCACACAAATACATACACACTCTCACAGCCAACAGTCTCTTCTGAACAGAATTGTAAAGTTGGGGTGTATATGAGCATGCCCTTCCTTCCTTCTTTCCCATCCCAAGGATAGAGCAACATACAGCATCCCCACTCACTCAAGTCAAGATGTTCCCTACACCATGATGGGTCATTCCATGCCAAGTGGTCTAAACATTCTTACTATCATGCCTCCAATTTTGTTCACATTTTAGCTGTAGCACCAGTCAGGTGTTAAACTAAGTTCCCCAAAATGTGAGGTCTCTAACTGCAATCGTTGTTGATCTAGGCCCCTTTATCTGAAAGGTAGTCAGTCAGCATGTGCACAACATTTAAGAAAATGCCATTTTGGGGTTCTAATAAAATTGAAACTAAATGACTCCCTCTGGCAAACAAAACACACAATAGCACATCCACACTCTCTTCAGGACTACAGCTCCCAGCATCCCCTAGACCAGGCCCTTTTGGAGAGGAGGATGATCCAAATGCACTGCTTCCAAGATGCAAGCTTTCTTCTCCTTGGATTTCTTTGAGAGCATCCCAATCCCAGCATATTTCCAATTTCCTATTCCTGGACTGCACTTATATCCATACCAAAAAAGGGAAATGCGAAAGACTGCTCAAACTTCCGTACAGTGGCCCTTATTTCTCATGCCAGTAAGGTAATGCTCAAGATCCTGCAAGGAAGACTCCAGCAATAAATGGAGCGAGAGTTGCCAGATGTTCAAGCTGGGTTTAGAAAAGGCAGAGGAACGAGAGACCAAATTGCCAATATCCGCTGGATAATGGAGAAAGGCAGGGAGTTTCAGAAAAACATATTTCTGCTTCATTGACTATTCTAAAGCCTTTGACTGTGTGGATCATAATAAATTGTGGCAAGTTCTTAGTGGGAAGGGCATCCCAAGCCACCTTGTCTCTCTCCTGAGGAATCTGTACAAGGACCAAGTAGCAACAGTCAGAACTGACCACGGAACAACAGACTGGTTCAAGATTGGGAAAGGCGTACGGCAAGGCTGCATACTCTCACCCAATCTTTTTAACTTGTATGCAGAACACATCATGCGATGTGCGGGGCTGGATGAATGCAAAGCTGGGGTGAAAATTGCTGGAAGAAACATTAACAACCTCAGATATGCAGATGACACCACTCTGATGGCCGAAAGCGAGGAGGAGCTGAGGAGCCTTCTAATCAAGGTGAAAGAAGAAAGCGCAAAAGCCGGGTTGCAGCTAAACGTCAAAAAAACCAAGATTATGGCAACAAGAATGATTGACAACTGGAAAATAGAGGGAGAAACCGTGGAGGCCGTGGCAGACTTTGTATTTCTAGGTGCAAAGATTACTGCAGATGCAGACTGTGGCCAGGAAATCAGAAGACGCTTACTTCTTGGGAGGAGAGCAATGTCCAGTCTCGATAAAATAGTAAAGAGTAGAGACATCACACTGGCAACAAAGATCCGCCTAGTCAAAGCCATGGTATTCCCTGTAGTAACCTACGGATGTGAGAGCTGGACCTTAGGGAAGGCTGAGCGAAGGAAGATAGATGCTTTTGAACTGTGGTGTTGGAGGAAAGTTCTGAGAGTGCCTTGGACCAGAAGATCCAACCAGTCCATCCTTCAGGAAATAAAGCCCGACTGCTCATTGGAGGGAAGGATAGTAGAGGCAAAAGTTGAAGTTCTTTGGCCACATCATGAGGAGACAGCAAAGCCTAGAGAAGACAATTATGCTGGGAAAGTGGAAGGTAAAAGGAAGAGGGACCGACCAAGGGCAAGATGGATGGATGGCATCTTGAAGTGACTGGACTGACCTTGAAGGAGCTGAGGATGGTGACGGCCGACAGGGAGCTCTGGCGTGGGCTGGTCCATGAGGTCACGAAGAGTCGGAAGACTGAACGAAATGAACAACAACAAACATTCCGAGACTGAACTCCCAGCAATCCTCCTGATCTATATTTTAAATAGGTAGGTAGGTAGATCGATCAGGAGGACTGCTGGGAGTTGCAGTACAAGAATAGGTAGAGAAGGAAGAAAGGGGAGAAAGAGGAAGGGAAAGAAAAGGGAAGGAAGGGAAGAGGAAGAGAAGGAAGGAGAGAAGGCAAAAATGTACTTTTTAAAAGGAAGGAAAGAAAGAAAGAAAGAAAGAAAGAAAGAAAGAAAGAAAGAAAGAAAGAAAGGAGAGGAAGAGGAAGGGAAGGAGAGAAAGAAGGAGGGAAGGTTGGCCACAGCAATGCATGGCAGGTGCAGCTAGTAACAGAATAAAATAATAAATAACCTTGATTCAAGTATAAGCCATGGGGGGGGGGGCTTTTTCAGCCTAAAAGGGCTGAAAAACACGGCTTATACTCAAGCATATACGGTAGTATGAGATGACTCTTTTTCCCTAGTTTCTTGTCTACATTTCATTAAGGGA
This sequence comes from Anolis sagrei ordinatus, assembly GCF_025583915.1. Lineage (NCBI taxonomy): Eukaryota > Metazoa > Chordata > Lepidosauria > Squamata > Anolidae > Anolis > Anolis sagrei. Next base: position 3,891,808 of record NW_026844367.1, on the reverse strand, counting down.
GGGGCAGGCATGCAGCCGGGGGGGGGCTTGGGGTCTTCAGCCCCCCCACAAAAAATTCTCATGGTGGTCCCCAAGAAGGCCTTACTGGTACATTATTTAAACTGTTATGTTTATTCATATCATGATCTGATCACCATGCTCAATATATCCCATATGCATGGGGGTATTGGGGTAATGATACAAAAGGTTTGCTAGGGTAGACCCTCTTTCACTCAGACTCAGCCCCCCCCCTGAAACTCAGCCCCCCCCCCCCGAATCAAAATCCTGGCTACGGGCCTGGGGAGGGGGACACTTAGTTGTTTCCCATTGCCCTAAGAGAAGATGAGAGAGAGAGAGAGAGCAGACAGCTTTAAATAATGTGAGTAAAAGCAGCAATTTGCAATGGAGTGCTTAAGCTCACTAGACAAATCGACCCTCTTGAATTAAGCCAAACACTTAACTCAGCAGTTAGCTAAATATGTTTTACATGGTCAGTGCCAGTTTTTTAAATAAAAAAAGTAATGATAGGTTAGTGCCATAATGGATACTGGGTAAATTGTCCATGGGAACAGAAGTTGCAAATGGCCAATGAACACCGAGAGAGACATCTTCATAGTGGCTGACCTGGCATACATAAAGCACCATTGTCTGTCAACTAGATATGCTAATGGAACGGGGTGGGGGTGGGGGCGTTAAGAATAATGCACTTTCCAGTCTCGTTTCAAGGAAGAAACAGTTGTATTTCTGTAGTCCTGCTTCTTGCCATCCATGCATAGAAAAACTTCACTCTGCAATTTTTCAGCATACACTCAGATCCTCTCAATCTCCATTCGGTGGTCACAGAAGGGACCCAACTTACCTGTCTCAATGCATTTCCCCTTATGAACCTTCCAGGCAGGGCTGTAGCCAGAAAAAAAAATTCGGGGGGGGGGGGGGTTAAACTTTTTTTTTAGCAAATCATGAAGAGTAGTTTGATAACACAACAACAACATTTAAATACAGTCCAAAGGCCCTTATTGCTCCATAAAAGGTATAAGATACAAGGTATGCAAGGTTAGTAAGGCCAAAAATAGCCAAAAAATAGGGGGGGGGGGTTAACCTGAAAAAATTTGGGGGGGGGGGGTTGAAATGGAGTTGAGTACCGACCCCCAGAGTCACACTCGACTAGACTTAATGTCAAGGGGAAATCTTTATGTTACCTTTAGACTGATATAGTCAAGTTCAAATGCAATTAATCCACATTCCAAAACCGGATTATAGGTCATTGTACGTACATCCACCTGACCTATGGTGATCCCAATGCATTTTGCGAGGTTTTCTTAGGCAAGAAATACTGAAATGTGGTTTTGCCAAATGCTTCTTTTCTCTGAATAAAGGTTACAGGGCGTAATATTTGTCGGTGGTCTCCCATCCAAGTGCTAACCAGAGCTCACCCTGCTTAGCTTTCAGGATCACACAGGAACTGATGCTTTTAGATTTTTTTTTAACCACTGATTTAAATATTTACCCCATGTTGGAGCTTTTTTTTTTTTTCCGTGTTAGGAGCAACTTGAGAAACTGCAAGTTTATTTATTTATTTATGCATGGGGAGACATGCAAAGATACAGAATGGGGGGCGATGCCTGGCTCGAGAGCAGTACGTGTGAAAAGGATCTTGGAGTCCTTGTGGACAACAAGTTAAACATGAGCCAACAATGTGATGTGGCGGCAAAAAAAGCCAATGGGATTTTGGCCTGCATCAAGAGGAGCCTAATGTCTAGATCTAAGGAAGTAATGCTACCCCTCTATTCTGCTTTGGTTAGACCACACCTGGAATATTGTGTCCAATTCTGAGCACCACAGTTCAAGAGAGATATTGACAAGCTGGAATGTGTCCAGAGGAGGGCGACTAAAATGATCAAGGGTCAGGAGAACAAGCCCTATGAGGAGTGGCTTAAAGAGCTGGGCATGTTTAGCCTGAAGAAGAGAAGGCTGAGAGGAGATATGATAGCCATGGATAAATGTGTGAGAGGAAGCCACAGGGAGGAGGGAGCAAGCTTGTTTTCTGCTTCCTTGGAGACTAGGACAATGGAACAATGGCTTCAAACTACACAAGGAAGAACTTCCTGACTGTGAGAGCCGTTCAGCAGTGGAACTCTCTGCCCTGGAGTGTGGTGGAGGCTCCTTCTTTGGAAGCTTTTAAACAGAGGCTGGATGGCCATCTGTCAGGGGTGATTTGAATGCAATATTCCTGCTTCTTGGCAGAATGGGGTTGGACTGGATGGCCCAGGAGGTCTCTTCCAACTCTTTGATTCTATGATTCAATGATTTACAGTATTTATATTCCGCCCTTCTCACACCGCAGGGAACTCAGGGCAGATTCCAATGTACATATACAGGCAAACATCTAATGCCTTAGACACACAACACATACAGACAGACAGTCAGAGGCTATTTAACATTCCAACTTTTTCTGGCTACTAGAGGAGCTGTTG
>NW_026844367.1:3857898-3882877 GCF_025583915.1 Anolis sagrei ordinatus | reverse complement strand
TCATTGGAATTAGCGTTTTGTTTATATATGTCCTCGCCCTTCGAAGAAGGCGGATACGGAGGGAGGGAGGGAGGGAGAAGCCCTGTCCTTTGCAGGTAAAGGGGGATCCCGTGCTCACAAGATCCACAGAACTTCTTCTCTCCCAGAGGCACCACTCTCTCATTATTGTAGTGTGTTTGGCACGTTGTTGTTGTTCATTCTATTGTTCATTCGGCTCTTCGTGACCTCATGGACCAGCCCATCTGTCGGCCGTCACCACCCCCAGCTCCTTCAAGGTCAATCCAGTCACTTCAAGGATGCCATCCATCCACCTTGCCCTTGGTCGGCCCCTCTTCCTTTTACCTTCCACTTTCCCCAGCATAATTGTCTTCTCTAGGCTTTCCTGTCTCCTCATGATGTGGCCAAAGTACTTCAACTTTGTCTCTAGTATCCTTCCCTCCAGTGAGCAGTCGGGCTTTATTTCCTGGAGGATGGACTGGTGGGATCTTCTCGCAGTCCAAGGCACTCTCAGCACTTTCCTCCAACACCACAGCTCAAAAGCATCGATCTTCCTTCGCTCAGCCTTCCCGAAGGTCCAGCTCTCACATCCGTAGGTGACTACAGGGAAGACCATGGCTTTGACTAGGCAATGGATCTTGGTTGCCAGTCTGATGTCTCTGCTCTTGACTATTTTATCCAGATTGGACATTGCTCTCCTCCCAAGAAGGAAGTGTCTCCTGATTTCCTGGCTGAAGTCTGTGTCTGCAGTAATCTTTGCCCCTAGAAATACAAAGTCTGTCACGGCCTCCACCTTTTCTCCCTCTATTTTCCAGTTGTCAATCATTCTTGTTCATAATCTTGGTTTTTGTGATGTTTAGCTGCAACCCAGCTTTTGCGCTTTCTTCTTTCACCTTGATTAGAAGGCTCCTCAGCTCCTCCTCGCCATCAGAGTGGTGTCATCTGCATATCTGAGGTTGTTAATGTTTCTTCCAGCAATTTTCACCCCAGCTTTGCATTCATCAAGCCCCGCACATCGCATGATGTGTTCTGCATACAAGTTAAAAAGGTTGGGTGAGAGGATGCAGCCTTGCCGTACGCCTTTCCCAATCTTGAACCAGTCTGTTGTTCCGTGGTCAGTTCTGACTGTTGCTACTTGGTCCTTGTACAGATTCCTCAGGAGAGAGGGAAGGGGGCTTGGGATGCCCATCCCACCAAGAACTTGCCACAGTTTATTATGATCCACACAGTCAAAGGCTTTAGGTAAAGGTAAAGGTTTTCCCTGACAGAGTCAGTTGGACTCTGGGGTGTGGTGCTCATCTCCATTTCTAAGCTGAAGAGCCAGTGTTGTCTGTAGACACCTCCAATGTCTTGTGGCCAGCATGACTGCATGGAGCATCATTACCTTCCCACCAGTGCAATATCTATTGATCTACTCACATTTGCATGTTTTCAAACTGCTAGGTTGGCAGAAGCTGGAGCTGACAGCGGAAGCTCACGCCGCTCCCTGGCTTCAAACCTGCAACCATTTGGTCAACAAGTTTAGCAGCTCAGTGATTTAACCCACTGCATCACAGGAGCTTTAGAATAGCAATAAAACAGAAATAGATGTTTTTCTGAAACTCCCTGCCTTTCTCCATTATTCAGCAGATATTGGCAATTTGGTCTCTCATTCCTCTGCCTTTTCTGAACCCAGCTTGAACATCTGGCAACTCTCCATGTATTGCTGGAGTCTTCCTTGCAGGATCTTGAGCATTACCTTCCTGGCATGAGAAATAAGGGCCACTGTACAAAAGTTTGAGCAGTCTTTCGCATTTCCCTTTTTTGGTATGGGGATATAAGTTGATTTTTTTCCAGTCTGATGGCCATTCTTGTGTTTTCCACATTTGCTGGCATATGGCATCCATCACCTTGACAGCATCCTCTTCCAAGATTTTGAACAGTTCCGCTGGGGTCATCTCCTGCTGCCTTGTTGTTAGCAATGCTTCTTCAGGCCCATTCAACCTCACTCCTCAGGATGTCTGGGTCTAATTCACTCACCATACCATCAAAACTATCCTCAATATTATTATCCATCCTATACAGATCTTCTGTATAGTCTCGCCTGTTTGGCACAGGTGTGGCTAAACAGCTCTTTCAGGGAATCCTGTATTTACAATGTCTTTTTCAGTGTGCCCAGTGTGATGAATTCCCTACCTGTTAGGCTAGGAAAAGCTCAGGAAAATAGGCCCAGGAAGTTCAGCAGCCATTTCAGAAGGGTGCCTGGGGGCATCCATCTTATAATCTCATTTCTTGAAGGGGGCATGCTTAGGAGCAGCTTGGAGGGAAATGAGGGGAGTTAGTGATTGGCTAGGAGAGAGTGGGTGGAGCTTAACTTGAGGAAAAAATGACTTTAAGGGAATGGTTTTAAAATCTGACAGGGCAGATCGAGTCTGGGTGTCAAGGAAGAAAGAGTTAGGGTTTGGTGTGAAGAAGAGAAGAGTTAGGGAAGCCTGAAGTTGGTCATTTAACCAGCAGAGATAGTTAGGGAGAAGATTTACAGCTATTGGGAAGGATAGCTGGTGAAGTGGAGAGACTGATCCAGGAAAGACTGTCTGTGAGGAGTTTAGGTTTACTGGGCAGAGAGGAATCCTGTCAGTAATTTCTGGAGGGAGAGAGGAGTGTTCTGTACAACTAAGTTTTGAACTATTTAAAGAAACCACATGTTTTGTTCAACATTAAAACAGCTAACCTTAATGCCTGTTTTGTTCAAGTTCTCTCAAATAAACAACATTCTTATTTGTTCACAACATCTGCCTCACTTGTGCCTCTGTGTGTGTGAAGATCTAAAGCAGTTTACTGAAGAAATCAAAGGTTAAATGGTGGCAGCGTATATTTTAAAAAGTAATCTGTTTATTGTTACCTCAGAACACAACGGCTGAGTGCGAATCCAGAACATTCTAGCCTAAAGATACCTCAAATCAAGCCAAGGGCTAAGCATTTCTTTTAAGTGTGGTGGTAGCCGGTGTTCTTTTAAAAGGGTTTTTGGCCAGAATATTGTTCCAGCTATTACAGTTTTTGATTTTAACTACATAGGCCACATTCCATTACAAGTGGTATACAGCTTGTGGGATTTGCTAATAGACAACCCCCACAGGTTGAGAGGAAGCCACAGGGAGGAGGGAGCAAGCTTGTTTTCTGCTTCCTTGGAGACTAGGATGCGGAACAATGGCTTCAAACTACAAGAGAGGAGATTCCATCTGAACACGAGGAAGAACTTCCTGACTGTGAGAGCCGTTCAGCAGTGGAACTCTCTGTCCCGGAGTGTGGTGGAGGCTCCTTCTTTGGAAGCTTTTAAACAGAGGCTGGATGGCCATCTGTCAGGGGTGATTTGAATGCAATATTCCTGCTTCTTGGCAGAATGGGGTTGGACTGGATGGCCCATGAGGTCTCTTCCAACTCTTTGATTCTATGATTGTATGATTCTATCTTTTATATTTGGTTTGCAGTGGTTGAGGTTTTAGTCCCTACTTATTATATTTGGTGGCAAGCACTGGGAATTATACTATTTTAGTCGCTATACATTATACCCAGCCTGCAATCAGGTGACCTTTCCCTCTAAGTGATTCCTGCAATTCCTCTGGTCCAACAGGAAGCCGAAAAGAGACCTCCAGCCATCCCTTTTTCTCATGGGTTGGGCCTTATCTCTTTCTATCAAGGGTCAAAAGGTGCCCAGAAGGAAGAAGGATCAAATGCAACCTCTCTCATAAGGAGAAAGAGGCATCAAAATGGGGCAGCGTGCCTGCCAATCACTTGGCAAGGCCCAGAGCCCTGCTGACTCCTCTCACTATCAGCTCCATGCAGGCAGCTTCTGCTCAGCGGCAGGCGAGAAAACAAATCCACACAAATACATACACACTCTCACAGCCAACAGTCTCTTCTGAACAGAATTGTAAAGTTGGGGTGTATATGAGCATGCCCTTCCTTCCTTCTTTCCCATCCCAAGGATAGAGCAACATACAGCATCCCCACTCACTCAAGTCAAGATGTTCCCTACACCATGATGGGTCATTCCATGCCAAGTGGTCTAAACATTCTTACTATCATGCCTCCAATTTTGTTCACATTTTAGCTGTAGCACCAGTCAGGTGTTAAACTAAGTTCCCCAAAATGTGAGGTCTCTAACTGCAATCGTTGTTGATCTAGGCCCCTTTATCTGAAAGGTAGTCAGTCAGCATGTGCACAACATTTAAGAAAATGCCATTTTGGGGTTCTAATAAAATTGAAACTAAATGACTCCCTCTGGCAAACAAAACACACAATAGCACATCCACACTCTCTTCAGGACTACAGCTCCCAGCATCCCCTAGACCAGGCCCTTTAGGAGAGGAGCATGATCCAAATGCACTGCTTCCAAGCTGCAAGATTTCTTCTCCTTGGATTTCTTTCAGAGCATCCCAATCCCTGCATATTTCCAGTTTCTTATTCCTGGAAAAAATCAACTTATATCCCCATACCAAAAAAGGGAAATGCGAAAGACTGCTCAAACTTCCGTACAGTGGCCCTTATTTCTCATGCCAGTAAGGTAATGCTCAAGATCCTGCAAGGAAGACTCCAGCAATACATGGAGCGAGAGTTGCCAGATGTTCAAGCTGGGTTTAGAAAAGGCAGAGGAACGAGAGACCAGATTGCCAATATCCGCTGGATAAAGGAGAAAGGCAGGGAGTTTCAGAAAAACATCTACTTCTGCTTCATTGACTATTCTAAAGCCTTTGACTGTGTGGATCATAATAAATTGTGGCAAGTTCTTGGTGGGATGGGCATCCAAGCCACCTTGTCTCTCTCCTGAGGAATCTGTACAAGGACCAAGTAGCAACAGTCAGAACTGACCACGGAACAACAGACTGGTTCAAGATTGGGAAAGGAGTACGGCAAGGCTGCATCCTCTCACCAACCTTTTTAACTTGTATGCAGAACACATCATGCGATGTGCGGGGCTTGATGAATGCAAGGCTGGGGTGAAAATTGCTGGAAGAAACATTAACAACCTCAGATATGCAGATGACACCACCCTGATGGCCGAAAGCGAGGAGGAGCTGAGGAGCCTTCTAATCAAGGTGAAAGAAGAAAGCGCAAAAGCCGGGTTGCAGCTAAACATCAAAAAAACCAAGATTATGGCAACAAGAATGATTGACAACTGGAAAATAGAGGGAGAAAACGTGGAGGCCGTGAAAGACTTTGTATTTCTAGGGGCAAAGATTACTGCAGATGCAGACTGTAGCCAGGAAATCAGAAGACGCTTACTTCTTGGGAGGAGAGCAATGTCCAGTCTCGATAAAATAGTGAAGAGTAGAGACATCAGACTGACAACAAAGATCCGCCTAGTCAAAGCCATGGTATTCCCTGTAGTCACCTACGGATGTGAGAGCTGGACCTTAGGGAAGGCTGAGCGAAGGAAGATCGATGCTTTTGAGCTGTGGTGTTGGAGGAAAGTGCTGAGAGTGCCTTGGACTGCAAGAAGATCCAACCAGTCCATCCTCCAGGAAATAAAGCCCGACTGCTCATTGGAGGGAAGGATACTAGAGACAAAGTTGAAGTACTTTGGCCACATCATGAGGAGACAGGAAAGCCTAGAGAAGACAATTATGCTGGGGAAAGTGGAAGGTAAAAGGAAGAGGGGCCAACCAAGGGCAAGATGGATGGATGGCATCCTTGAAGTGACTGGACTGACCTTGAGGGAGCTGGGGGTGGTAACGGCCGACAGGGAGCTCTGGCGTGGGCTGGTCCATGAGGTCACGAAGAGTCGGAGACGACTGAACGAATGAACAACAATTTCCTATTCCTGGACTACAACTCCCAGCAATCCTCCAGATAGATAGATTAGATAGAGATAGCTAGGTAGGTAGATAGATGGATCAGGAGGACTGCTGGGAGTTGCAGTCCAAAAATAGGTAGAGAAGGAAGAAAGGGGAGAAAGAGGAAGGGAAAGAAAAGGGAAGGAAGGGAAGAGGAAGAGAAGGAAGGAAGGAGAGAAGAAAGAAAAAGGGAAGGAAAGTGGGAGGGAAGAAGAGAAAGAAAGGAGAGAAAGAAGGAGGGAAGGTTGGCCACAGCAATGCATGGCAGGTGCAGCTAGTAACAGAATAAAATAATAAATAACCTTGATTCAAGTATAAGCCATGGGGGGGGGGGCTTTTTCAGCCTAAAAGGGCTGAAAAACACGGCTTATACTCAAGCATATACGGTAGTATGAGATGACTCTTTTTCCCTAGTTTCTTGTCTACATTTCATTAAGGGAGGGGCAGGCATGCAGCCGGGGGGGGGCTTGGGGTCTTCAGCCCCCCCACAAAAAATTCTCATGGTGGTCCCCAAGAAGGCCTTACTGGTCCATTATTTAAACTGTTATGTTTATTCATATCATGATCTGATCACCATGCTCAATATATCCCATATGCATGGGGGTATTGGGGTAATGATACAAAAAGGTTTGCTAGGGTAGACCCTCTTTCACTCAGACTCAGCCCCCCCCCCAACAAACTCACCCCCCCCCCCCGAATCAAAATCCTGGCTACGGGCCTGGGGAGGGGGACACTTAGTTGTTTCCCATTGCCCTAAGAGAAGATGAGAGAGAGAGAGAGAGCAGACAGCTTTAAATAATGTGAGTAAAAGCAGCAATTTGCAATGGAGTGCTTAAGCTCACTAGACAAATCGACCCTCTTGAATTAAGCCAAACACTTAACTCAGCAGTTAGCTAAATATGTTTTACATGGTCAGTGCCAGTTTTTTAAATAAAAAAAGTAATGATAGGTTAGTGCCATAATGGATACTGGGTAAATTGTCCATGGGAACAGAAGTTGCAAATGCCTGATTCTTTTGCAGTTATTTTCCACATTATTCCTTCCCATAAAGTCAACTAGATATGCTAATGGAACGGGGTGGGGGTGGGGGCGTTAAGAATAATGCACTTTCCAGTCTCGTTTCAAGGAAGAAACAGTTGTATTTCTGTAGTCCTGCTTCTTGCCATCCATGCATAGAAAAACTTCACTCTGCAATTTTTCAGCATACACTCAGATCCTCTCAATCTCCATTCGGTGGTCACAGAAGGGACCCAACTTACCTGTCTCAATGCATTTCCCCTTATGAACCTTCCAGGCAGGGCTGTAGCCAGAAAAAAAAATTCGGGGGGGGGGGGGTTAAACTTTTTTTTTAGCAAATCATGAAGAGTAGTTTGATAACACAACAACAACATTTAAATACAGTCCAAAGGCCCTTATTGCTCCATAAAAGGTATAAGATACAAGGTATGCAAGGTTAGTAAGGCCAAAAATAGCCAAAAAATAGGGGGGGGGGGTTAACCTGAAAAAATTTGGGGGGGGGGGGTTGAAATGGAGTTGAGTACCGACCCCCAGAGTCACACTCGACTAGACTTAATGTCAAGGGGAAATCTTTATGTTACCTTTAGACTGATATAGTCAAGTTCAAATGCAATTAATCCACATTCCAAAACCGGATTATAGGTCATTGTACGTACATCCACCTGACCTATGGTGATCCCAATGCATTTTGCGAGGTTTTCTTAGGCAAGAAATACTGAAATGTGGTTTTGCCAAATGCTTCTTTTCTCTGAATAAAGGTTACAGGGCGTAATATTTGTCGGTGGTCTCCCATCCAAGTGCTAACCAGAGCTCACCCTGCTTAGCTTTCAGGATCACACAGGAACTGATGCTTTTAGATTTTTTTTTAACCACTGATTTAAATATTTACCCCATGTTGGAGCTTTTTTTTTTTTTCCGTGTTAGGAGCAACTTGAGAAACTGCAAGTTTATTTATTTATTTATGCATGGGGAGACATGCAAAGATACAGAATGGGGGGTGATGCCTGGCTCGAGAGCAGTACGTGTGAAAAGATCTTGGAGTCCTTGTGGACAACAAGTTAAACATGAGCCAACAATGTGATGTGGCGGCAAAAAAAGCCAATGGGATTTTGGCCTGCATCAATAGGAGCATAGTGTCTAGCTCTAAGGAAGTAATGCTACCCCTCTATTCTGCTTTGGTTAGACCACATCTGGAATATTGTGTCCAATTCTGGGCACCACAATTCAAGAGAGATATTGACAAGCTGGAATGTGTCCAGAGGAGGACGACTAAAATGATCAAGGGTCTGGAGAACAAGCCCTATGAGGAACGGCTTAAGGAGCTGGGCATGTTTAGCCTGAAGAAGAGAAGGCTGAGAGGAGATATGATGCCATATAAATATGTGAGAGGAAGCCACAGGGGGAGGGAGCAAGCTTGTTTTCTGCTTCCTTGGAGACTAGGACGCGGAACAATGGCTTAACAAAGAGGGAAGAACTTCCTGACTGTGAGAGCCGTTCAGCAGTGGAACTCTCTGCCCCGGAGTGTGGTGGAGGCTCCTTCTTTGGAAGCTTTTAAACAGAGGCTGGATGGCCATCTGTCAGGGGTGATTTGAATGCAATATTCCTGCTTCTTGGCAGAATGGGGTTGGACTGGATGGCCCAAGAGGTCTCTTCCAACTCTTTGATTCTATGGTTCTATGATTCTATATTTTGGAAGGAAGAGAATCACACCGCAGGGAACTCAGGGCAGATTCCAATGTACATATACAGGCAAACATCTAATGCCTTAGACACACAACACATACAGACAGACAGTCAGAGGCTATTTAACATTCCAACTTTTTCTGGCTACTAGAGGAGCTGTTGCTTCACCGTCCATCTGCAACAATGATGAAGTACTTCCCCATTCCCTGCATGCTTGCTTGAGATTTTTTTATGGCCTTGTAAATTCGTTAAATTAGCCTCCCCACATATAAGTGGTACCTAATTTTCCTACTTGACAGATGCAACTGTCTTTCAGGCTGCAAAGGTCGACAACAAGCTACACAAATTGGCCGGAAGCTCACTCCGACCCGGGCTGGCTTCAAACTCATGACCTTTTGGTCAGTAGTGATCTTAATGCAGCTAACTCCCAACCAGCTGTGAGTGAATTGGCCACCTGCAAAGACGTTGCCCAGCAGATGCCCGGATGTTTTACCATCCTGTGGGAGACTTCTCTCATGTCTCCCCATGAGAAGCTGGAGCTGACAGACGGAAGCTTATCCTACTTTCGGTCATACCGGCACAAAGGTTTAACCCAACGGTTCTCAACCTTCCTAATGCCACGACCCCTTAATACCGTTCCTCATGTTGTGGTGACCCCCAAACATAATATTATTTTGCTTACTACTTTCATCACTGTAATATTGCTCCTGTTATGAATTGTAATGTAAAATCTGATGTGCAGGATGTATCTTCATTCATTGGACCAAATTTGGCACAAATACCTGATACGCCCACATTTGAATACTGGTGGGGTTGGAGGCGGATTTATGTTGTCATTTGGGAGTTGTAGTTGCTGGGATTTATAGTTCACCTACAATCAAAGAGCATTCTGAACTCCACCCCAACGATGGAATTGAACCAAACTTGGCACACAGAACTCCCAGGACCAACAGAAAATATTGGAAGGGTTTGGTGGGCATTGACCTTGAGTTTGGGAGTTGTAGTTCACCTAATTCCAGAGAGTACTGTGAGTTCAAACAATGATGGATCGGGACCAAACTTGGCACAAACACTCAATATGGCCAAATGTGAGCACTGGTGGAGTTTGAGGAAAATAGATCTTGATACTTGGGAGTTGTCGTTGTTGGGATTTGTAGTTCACCTACAATCAAAGAGCATTCTGAACTCCACCAACGATGGAACTGAACCAACCAGAACTGCCATGACCAACAGAAAAGACTGGAAGGGTTTGGTGGGCATTGACTTTGGGTTTTGGAGTTGTGGTTCATCAACATCCAGAGAGCACTGTGGACTCAAACCATGATAGATCTGGACCAAACTTGGCCTGAATACTCAATATGCTGACCTACAATCAAAGAGCATTCTGAACCCCACCAACAATAGAACTGGGCCAAACTTCCCACACAGAACCCCATGTCCAACAGAAAATACTGTGTTTTCTAATGGTCTTTGGCAACCCCTCTGACACGCCCTGCGACCCCCGCAGGGGTCCTGACCCCTAGGTTGAGAAACACTGGTTTAACCCATTGCACCACTGGTGACTCTGTGTTGGAACTTATGGTTGAGAGGCAGCCTGGGACTAGATTTAGTCCCACTTAGGTGCAACATGGTTGCTGCATTATATGTCCTCCCATGACCATTGAAGTAGGATGGCCAGCATCATCATCATCATCATATTTATTTTTTTCAAGGAAGTAGAACATGGCCTTTGGGTTTCACTTTTTGCAAATAGTGGAGTCTAAGTGGGAAATTATTAATGATTTCCGAATAATATCGTTTTAATTTTTAATCTCATCCATAGTTGAGTGGATTAAAGTGTGGATTTTCAACTAAAGCTGACTCCTAAGACTCTGAGAAAGCTCTTGTATTCATGGAAGCACAGTGTGTACTTAGGTTGGCAAATGTCACCTGATACCAGCGTGTCTGTACTGCATAAGTGTTAAAATGGGAAAGAATTGCCTACGTACTCCATGGACGTGTATGTTGCCCCTCTAAGAACAGCAACCAACATTTCTCAGCCTTCTTCTCTCCCATCTTCAAGCATCTCATATTGCTGGATCTTTTGCCAATGTCTGCTCTAAAGCACCAGATCCCAACTGTTCTTTGGTGCTAAGCAGGGTCAGCTCTGGCTAGTATTTGGATGGGAAACTGCCCATGAATCTCATGTGCTGTGGGCTCTCTTTCAGAGGCAGGAACTGGCAAAACCACTTCTATGTATCCCTTGCTTAAAACTCTTTGATGTTGCCATAAGTTTACATGGAGCCTGAAAGCACATAGGTAGACAAACAGGTATTGATCTTGCCTTATCTTGGAAGCTAAAGAGGGTCTGTGCTGGACAGTTTTTGGATGGAAGACGATCAAGTCATACCAGGTGTTGTAGACTACATTTCAAAGGCAAAACAATAATAATAATAATAATAATAATAATAATAATAATAATAGTTGCTGACAAAGCTATTATTACTGGGATCTGCACACATTATTCACCGATACATCACACAGTCCTAGACACTTGGGAAGTGTCCGACGTGTGATCCAATTCAACAGCCAGCAGAGTGTCTGCTGTGGACTCATCTTGTGGTGTTTCAAATACTACTACTACTAATAATAATAATAATAATAATAATAATAATTGCAAAGACTCTGGCACAGGCCAGTCAAGGTGGTCCCAGTGGTGATTGGCACACTGGGTGCAGTGCCTAAAGACCTTGGCCTGCACTTAAACACAATAGTTGCTGACAAAATTACCATCTGCCAGCTGCAAAAGGCCAACTTCCTGGGATCTGCACACATTATTTGCCAATACCTCACACAGTCCTAGACACTTGGGAAGTGTTCAACGTGTGATCCAATACAACAGCCAGCAGAGTGATCTTGTTTGCTGTGGACTCATCTTGTTGTGTTTCAAATGATGATGATGATGATGATGATTATGATAATGGTGGTCCCAGTGGTGATCGGCACACTGGGTAAAGTGTCCAAAGACCTTGGCCTGCACTTAAACACAATCGGCACTGACAAAATTACAATCTGCCAACTGCAGAAGGCCACCAAATTACACTGCTTAGCCGGTATTGCACCACCTGACATCCGCCGGGAAGTAGCAGCCAATAGTGAAAGGACCAAGGCAGAGACATCTCCAGCTCATCCCCTGTTTGGGTATCAGACAGCACATCAACAACTTAAATCTAGAAATAGTTTTCTAAGATCTACAGAGACACTCGCTGGAACACCTCAGCAAGCGAGAGTCCAAAAGTGGCAGGCTCAAACCCAGAACCTCAACCAAAGGCTGATACCAAATGAGAGACTCCCCCCTGGGCACACAGAAAACTGGGCGACTTGGAAGGCGCTGAACAGACTGCGCTCTGGCACCACGAGATGCAGAGCCAACCTTAAGAAATGGGGCTACAAAGTGGAATCCACGACATGCGAGTGTGGAGAAGAGCAAACCACTGACCACCTGCTGCAATGCAACCTGAGCCCTGCCACATGCACAATGGAGGACCTTCTTGCAGCAACACCAGAAGCACTCCAAGTGGCCAGATACTGGTCAAAGGACATTTAACCAACTACCAAACTCACAAGTTTTGTATTTTTCTGTTTGTTTGCTTTGTTCTGTTAGAAATGTAATATAATGGACTGGTTGCTCTGACACGACAAATAAAACCTTTACTATGAAATTCATGGGACTGCCATGAGTTGGAAGACACTTAGGCAAGCATGCACAGTATGTAAAATTCAAATGGATGGCCGGGGGAAGAGAAGTGAGTGACAGGAGTGACCCCCCACCCCACCCCAACCATCCTGCTTTGGCCAGGCCCTCTGCCAGAGCCGCTTCCTGCCTTGTCTCTCTGCCAAGTCCAGCCAAGCTCTTCTTTGCCATAGAAGGAGCCATTTGCTTTGACTGGGCAGTGGATCCTTGTGAATGGTTCCCCTCCTGAGCAGGCTTTGCCTCCCCCCTTTCCCCCTCTCCTCCTTCTTCTGGCAGCTCTGAAAGGACTCAATAGCGAGCTGGGAATGCCATTCTAATGACAAGGAACCACAGCTTATTTAGAAGATGAAAAGGAGCTTGTGGTCTCATAGCAGCGCCTTCCAGCCCTCAAAGAAGGCGCCCTAATGATGGGGGTGAGAGGCAGGGAAGGCCTAAAACAAACTCCAAAAGGAGAGCAAATAAAGCAGCCAGGGGCTTAAGATATATTAAATTACCCTGATTAGGAATTGAGGCAAGGCTCAAGGCTGCCGGGGAGAGGGGAGGGGGGGGGCGCCAAGGGGTGCTATTCATCCCCAGAGACCCGGGTCAGGAGGTGACCCCAGTTCACAGGGCCTCCCTCCATTCTTATGTTAAGAGGGGGAGTTGAACAAGCCTAGGCTTGGGAGAGAAAAACCTTGGCAGTCACCCTGGGCACTGGCTGGCCTTGCAAGGAGGAGGCAGGAGAGGCACTCCAAGCTAATTGCCAAGCAGAGGCTGGGCCTCAAGGAGGGCAGCTCTAACAAGGACCAGGGATCAGTCCCAAGGTGGAGCCCCCCCCCCCCCCAGCAAAGGGGCTTGGGACTGGGTGGGTGGGGGCACCAAATAACAGGAGTTTCCCAGGACTCCCTCAGTTGGGGAATCTGAGCTGTTTGGCTCCCAATAACCCTCAGTTGGGGTTATTCCACTATATAACTATAGCAGAGTAGAATCATAGAATCATAGAATCAAAGAGTTGGAAGAGACCTCCTGGGCCATCCAGTCCAACCCCATCCTGCCAAGAAGCAGGAATATTGCATTCAAATCACCCCTGACAGATGGCCATCCAGCCTCTGTTTAAAAGCTTCCAAAGAAGGAGCCTCCACCACACTCCGGGGCAGAGAGTTCCCCTGCTGAACGGCTCTCACAATCAGGAAGCTCTTCCTCATGTTCAGATGGAATCTCCTCTCTTGTAGTTTGAAGCCATTGTTCCGCGTCCTAGTCTCCAGGGAAGCAGAAAGGAAGCTTGCTCCCTCCTCCCTGTGGCTTCCTCTCACATATTTATACATGGCTATCATATCCCCTCTCAGCCTTCTCTTCTTCAGGCTAAACATGCCCAGCTCCTTAAGCCGCTCCTCATAGGGCTTGTTCTCCAGCCCTTTTATCATTTTAGTCGCTCTCCTCTGGACACATTCCAGCTTGTCAATATCTCTCTTGAATTGTGGTGCCCAGAATTGGACACAATATTCCAGGTGTGGTCTAACCAAAGCAGAATAGAGGGGTAGCATTACTTCCCTAGATCTAGACACTATGCTCCTCTTGATGCAGGCCAAAATCCCATTGGCTTTTTTTGCCGCCACATCACATTGTTGGCTCATGTTTAACTTGTTGTCCACGAGGACTCCAAGATCTTCTTCACACGTACTGCTCTCGAGCCAGGCATTGTCCCCCATTCTGTATCTTTGCATTTCGTTTTTTCCTGCCAAAGTGGAGTATCTTGCATTTGTCACTGTTGAACTTCATTTTGTTAGTTTTGGCCCATCATCTCTCTAATCTGTCAAGATCGTTTTGAATCCTGCTCCTGTCCTCTGGAGTCTTGGCTCTCCCTCCCAATTTGGTGTCGTCTGCAAACTTGATGATCCTGCCTTCTAGCCCTTCATCTAAGTCATTAATAAAGTTGAACAGGACCGGGCCCAGGACGGAACCCTGCGGCACTCCACTCGTCACTTCTTTCCAGGATGAAGAGGAAGCATTGGTGAGCACCCTCTGGGTTCGTCCATTTAACCAATTACAGATCCACCTCACCGTAGTTTTGCCTAGCCCACATTGGACTAGTTTGCTTGCCAGAAGGTCATGGGGGACCTTGTCAAAGAAGGCCTTCCTGAAATCCAGGTACGCTCCATCCACGGCATTCCCCGCATCTACCCAGCTTGTAACTCTATCGAAAAAAGAGATCAGATTAGTCTGGCATGACTTGTTTTTGATAAATCCATGTTGACTATTAGCAATGACCGCTTTTGTTTCTAAGTGTTTGCAGACCTTAACAATCTTTTCCAGAATCTTGCCTGGTACCAGAAGTAAACTTCATAACCAGCAGACACTTAAATGTGATGAGCTGGGATAAGCTTCTATTCCTATTCTATTCATCCTACCAACACTGCCATGTAATGCAGTCTGAAACATCGAAATGCAGTTTATTTATTTATCATGTCATCAGCAACCATACCATTGTATTACAATTATAACAGAACAAAACAAACACAGAGATGAAAAAGAAAAAAAACACACAGATTTTGCAAGCTTGGTAGTTGATTAAATGTCCTTTGACCAGTATCTGGCCACTTGGAGTGCCTCTGGTGTTGCCGCAAGAAGGTCCTCCATTGTGCATGTGGCAGGGCTCAGGTTGCATTGCAGCAGGTGGTCAGTGGTTGCTCCTCTCCACACTCGCATGTCGAGGATTCCTCTTTGTGGCCCCATTTCTGAAGGTTGGCTCTGCATCTCGTGGTCCCAGAGGGCAGTCTGTTCAGTGCCTTCCAAGTCGCCCAGTCTTCTGTCTGCCCAGGGGGGAGTCTCTCATTTGGTATCACCCATTGGTTGAGGTTCTGGGTTTGAGCCTGCCACTTTTGGACTCTCGCTTGCTGAGGTGTTCCAGCGAGTGTCTCTGTAGATCTTAGAAAACTATTTCTAGATTTAAGTCGTTGATGCTGGCTGATACCCAAACAGGGGACGAGCTGGAGATGTCTCTGCCTTGGTCCTTTCACTATTGGCTGCTACTTCCTGGTGGATGTCAGGTGGTGCAATACCGGCTAAGCAGTGTAATTTCTCCAGTGGTGTAGGGCGCAGACACCCCGTGATAATGCGGCATGTCTCATTAAGAGCCACATACACTGTTTTAGTGTGGTGAGATGTGTTCCACACTGGGCATGCATACTCAGCAGCAGAGTAGCACAGCGCAAGGGCAGATGTCTTCACTGTATCTGGTTGTGATCCCCAGGTTGTGCTAGTCAGCTTTCGTATGATATTGTTTCTAGCACCCACTTTTTGCTTGATGTTCAGGCAGTGCTTCTTGTAGGTAAGAGCACGGTCCAGAGTGACTCCCAGGTATTTGGGTGTGCTGCAATGCTCCAGTGGGATTCCTTCCCAGGTGATCTTCAGAGCTCGGGATGCTTCTCTGTTCTTGAGATGAAAGGCACATGTCTGTGTTTTAGATGGGTTGGGGATCAGCTGGTTTTCCCTGTAATAGGCAGTAAGAGCACCTAGAGCTTCAGAAAGCTTCTGTTCTACCATCCCAAAGGGTGATTCCACCATAACTATAGCAGAGTACCAGAAGTAAACTTCATAACCAGCAGAAACTTAAATGTGATGAACTGGGATAAGCTTCTATTCCTATTCTATTCATCCCATCAACACTGCCATGCAATCCAGTTTGAAACATTGAAATGCAGTTTAACTGCATTGAGCTACATTATATGAGGCCGCACTTCTATCTATATAAATAAAAACGTAATGTTCATTTGTGGGATTAACAGAACTCAAAAACCACTGGACGAATTGACACCAAATTTGGACACAAGACACCTAACAACCCAATGTATGTTCTTCACTCAAAAAATTGATTTTGTCATTTGGGAGTTGTAGTTGCTGGGATTTATAGTTCACCTACAATCAAAGAGCATTCTGAACTCCACCAACGATGGAATTGAACCAAACTTGGCACACAGTTCTCCATGACCAACAGAAAATACTGGAAGGGTTTGGTGGGCATTGACCTTGAGTTTTGGAGTTGTAGTTCACCTACATCCAGAGAGCACTGTGGACTCAAAACAGTGATGGATCTGGACCAAACTTGACACAAATATTCCATATGCCCAAATGTGAACACTGGTGGAGTTTGGGGGAAAAAAATCTTGACATTTGGGAGTTGTAGTTGCTGGGATTTATAGTTCACCTACAATCAAAGAGCATTCTGAACTCCACCAATAATGGAATTGAACCAAACTTGGCACACAGAACTCCCATGAGCAACAGAAAATACTGGAAGGGTTTGGTGGGCATTGACCTTGAGTTTTGGAGTTGTAGTTCACCTACATCCAGAGAGCCATGGACTCAAACAATGATGGATCTGGACCAAACTTGGCACAAATACTCAATATGCCCAAATGTGAACACTGGTGGAGTTTGGGGAAAATAGACCTTGACATTTGGGAGCTGTAGTTGCTGGGATTTATAGTTCACCTACAATCACAGAGCATTCTGAACCCCACCAACGATAGAATTGGGCCAAACCTCCCACACAGAACAGCCATGTGGGCCACAGCAACACGTGGCAGGGGACGGCTAGTATACATATAAAAATGCTCTGTGCATAATGAGTACCTTAAAAACAAAAAAAACCAATGAATGAAATCACACCAAATTTGGCAACAAAATGTCTCACAACACAAGGAGTGACCATCACTCAAAAAATTATGATTTTGTCATTTGGGAGTTGTAGTTGCTGGGATTTATAGTTCACCTACAATCAAAGAGCATTCTGAACTCCAACAACAATGGAATTGAAGCAAACTTGGCACACAGAACTCTCATGACCAACAGAAAATACTGGAAGGGTTTGGTTGGCATTGACCTTGAGTTTTGGAGTTGTAGTTCACCCATATCCAGAGAGCACTGTGGACTCAAACAATGATGGATCTGGACCAAACACTGGTGGGTTTGGGGCGGGGGGGGGGGGAAATAGACTTTGACATTTGGGAGTTAAATTTGCTGGGATTTATAGTTCACATACAATCAAAGAACATTCTGAATTCCACCAATGATAGAAGTGGGCCAAACTTCCTGCACAGAACCCTCATGATTAACAGAAAATACTGTGTTTTCTGATGGTCTTTGGCAACCTCTCTGACACCCCCTTCGTGATCCTGTATCCTTGGTTTGCTCTTGATATCTATATAAATAAAAATGTAATGTTCATTTGTGGGATTAACATAACTCAAAAACCACTGGATGAACTGACACCAAATTTGGACACAAGACACCTCTCAGGCCAACAAGTGACCATCACTCATAAAACACTGAAAAACACAGCAGAAGGGACTTAAAAAGCCAAAAACAAAAATTACATTACAACGCATATATACACAAACACACATATATACACATATACACAAACATACACACACTCTAATACACACAAAACACATATACACAGACTGGGCCACAGCAGTGTGTAGCAGGGGACAGCTAGTGATAAATAAATAAATATGCGATGGCGCAGAGTTGCCATAAGTGATCAGGTGACTTGAAGACACATATACGCAGATTGCATTGCCCATGAAGATGAGCTCTTCAGCTGGTGCTGAAGATGGAAGGCCGACCGGACTGTGTACCCGATTGTTTCCATCAGCGCCTCGAGGCCGTGACTGTATGGCTGAGTGCCAGCAGGTTGAGGGTGAATCCAGCAAAGACGGAGATCCTATGGCTGGGCCAACCGGGCAGTAGGGACATCCAGCTGCGCTACGCCCGTCATCATTGGTAAAGAGCTTGGGAGTCCTTTTGGACCCTCTGCTGACGATGGAGGCCCAGGTCTCCTCCATTAGCAGAACCGCCTTCTTTCACCTGCGGCAGGCTAGACGGCTGGCCCCCTACCTGTCCAGGGACGACCTCGCTATGGTGATCCAGGCCACTGTCATCTCAAGACTGGACTACTGTAATGCCCTCTACATTGGCCTTCCCCTGTCAGTGATCCGGAAGCTCAAGTTAGTACAAAATGCAGCTGCTCGGCTTCTTGCGGGAATTCCGATGAGATGCCACTTAACACCAACCTTACTGCAGCTGCATTGGTTACCCATTGAGCACTGGATCACTTTCAAAGGGATGGTACTCACCTTGAAGGCCTTGCATGGTCTGGGGCCGATGTACCTGAGGGACCGCCTCACCCCCTCCCAACCCCAGAGATCCCTCCGTTCTGAGGACCAAGATCTATTGGAAGTCCCCAGTGTCAAGACCTTGCGTCTAACAGCAACCAGACGCAGAGCCTTCACAGCAGTGGCACCATCACTCTGGAATACTCTGCCACCTGAAGTCCGTGCCTTGCGGGACTTACCAGCTTTCCGCAGGGCATGTAAGACATACCTGTTTCGACAGGCTTTTAATGTTTGATATTGCCATTTTTAAATTGTTTTAAATTGCTTTTAAATTGTGTTAGATTTTAGCCATTCTTGTAAGCCGCTCCGGGCCCCAGGGGAGTGGCGGCATAGAAGTTAGAATAATAAATAATAGACCTGGGTAACAACGGAAAAATTTGTTTCTAAAATCGATTCGTTTTTTGGGGTTTTTTGCGTTTCGATATTTAAAAGAATTCCGAAATTTTCCTTAAAAAAGTTCGATATTTACGAAATTTCGTAAATGGTAAAAAAATTACAAAACAATAACGAAACAATAACGAATCGATTCGTTAATGGCGGCCGCGATTGCGCAATACGCTAAAAAAACTTCTGAAGCTTCCCTCTCCCTCTGTTGTTGACTGTTGGTGTGATATTATAATTTTTTTTCACTAATTAAACAAAAAAAACCCATAAAACTTGCCCCAGACATGCGGAAATAATAACGAAACGACCTCAAAATAATAACGAAACGAATACATAACGAAATACGAAGCATTTACGAAACGAATTGAAAAATTCGTTTCGTTTTTAAGTTGCTCCAGAATGGTTCGTTATCGCTTCGTTAACAAAAAAAATAACGAATTTTTGACGAATTACGAATTAACGAAACGAAACCGCCCAGCCCTAATAAATAAATAAATAAAAGTGCATGTATGTATGGTGCTCACATTATGGGCCCTGCTCTTTTCACAATCCTCCACCTTCGCCACTGGTGGGCAGCTTCTCCTTCAGGAACATTTGCTGCTTGACTACAAAGCTCACATAATCCCACATTCGCCCCCCACTTCCCCTCCCCTTTTCGGGGTGTTTATTTATTCCAGTCGCTGGCGAGGTTAGAACAAGACGTTGTCTGGCTCTTTGTAGACAAGGGAGAGCCCTATTCATCCGCCAGTGACAAGCAGAAAATCAGGAAAGAAAGCCCAAATGAAAACAAGTCATCAACCAGGGACCATGTGACCCCCCCCCCCACACACACACCTGCAATCAGAGTCTGGCTGCAACAACAAGACCCCCTTTATAGTCGGATCCCAGTGCTCATTTGAAGGCCCTGCCCAGGCCTTCCATTTGCACCAGGGGCACCAGAGGCATGGTTTTGTCAGAATGTGCCATAGGGACAGCCACAGAATCCCTCAAATTACCTTGGTCCTCTTAGCACCAAACAACAGACAGCTCCAGGCTCAAGAGGGGATCTGCCAACCATTGAGATGGAAGAGTCTCTGACATTGTATTGTCGAAGGCTCTCATGGCCAGAATCACTGGGTTGCTGTGAGTTTTCCAGGCTGTATGGCTATGTCCCAGAAGCATTCTCTCCTGACATTTCGCCCACATAGGCTGTGACGTCTGGGGATGCCTGCCATAGATATGGGCAAAACATCAGGAGAAAATGCTTCTCAAACATAGCCGTACAGCTTGGAGAACTCACAGCAACCCAATCTTTGATGTTGTTTACACATCAGGAAACTCTAAAAAGATCCCTTTGATCCAAGCCCCCAACCCATCGTAATAACAACAACAACAACAACAACAACAACAACAACAACAACTTTATTTTTATACCGTGCCTCCATCTCCCCGAAGGGAGTCAGAGTGGCTTACATGGGGCCAAGCCCAAATAACAAAGCTAAAATATAGTACATCAAAGTGCATCAACAGCAGTTTAAGACAACATAAACAGCATTGAACAGGCATCAAAACCAACAGCAATAATAACATGATCCAGTCTTGACGTGGGAGGGTGGCCTGGTGTCCAACAGAACCGAGGGTAGGGCAATGAGTAAAGTGCATAGGGTGTGTAGCTGTGTTAAGGATATAGAGTGGAATATAAATTATTATTATTATTATTATTATTATTATTATTATTATTCTGCTCTATCTCCCCAAGGAGACTCAGAGCAGATTACAGAATACATATATTGCAAACATTCAATGCCATTACACAATTAACAAGAAAGACAGACAGCACACAGATATAGGCCAAGGCTTCCATCTCTGGCATATGGAGTCTGTGCTTGACTCCAGCCATGGGGATGTGCTCTTGTTCCATTTTCCATGCAAGGAGCCTGCATCTGCATGGGCACCTTTTACCTTCCCGCCAAAGCAGTCACAATTGATCTTCTCACAGTATTGTTTTTGAACTGCTAGGTAGGCAGGAGCTAGAGCTAATGGCAGGAGCTCCCCCAGACCTGCGGCTTGAACTGCCAACCTTCTGTTCAGTAAGATTTTCTGCAGCTGGCAATTTAACTTGCTGTGCTACTGTGGCCCACTTGATAATTCAGCATTAGGAATTGGGGGCAGTGCCATCCTCATTTTTAAAAACCCATACAAACAACACACATCTCCTTCTCTTGTCCTATTAGCAACGTTATCTGTATTCATGAATGTAATTAGACTTCCTTAAGAATTATTTGAGACAAACCTATGCCCTGTAGAGAGGGAAGTGCACCAATACATGCATGCAAATAGTATACACATTTACTATGGGGGTGGGAATGTAAAATCAGAACAAAATGAGCTACAATGAACTGTAATAACAGTGTTCAACACAAACCAAATGAAGCTTGGGGAAACAGAAAGGTTGCTAGCAAACTGAACAAAGCAAAACAAAAGTGGTGATGTTTCCAGAATCTGCTGAGAGGGTGGATATAAATATGTCACTCTGTTCTCCATTGAGGGAGGGGGTTTATATCCATGTAAAGTTCACGCTAAAATAAAAAGCAGTCGTTCTTAAAGGTGTTGCTACATTCCTTCCCCCCCCCCTCCTCCTCCTCTCTTCCTCCTTATTTATGCTGGAAGAGGCAAACAGGGCTATTGCTGAGAAGAAATTTCCCATCCAAGATGTGCCATCAGTAACTGAAAGATGAAGTCTAAGTGTTCATTGTGGTGAGTCTCATAGGAAAGCCAAAGAAGAATCTCCAAATGTTGGCAACTGGGATTATCGGAAGCAACAAACTGATCCTAGCAATTTCCAGATGGGATCCTATTGGTTCCACTCCCACCTTCAGCAAGCTGGATTGTGAGTCAACATTTGAGCAAATCCAGTTGATTCAATGGATGCCTTCTAATCGGGATAAACAAGGGATTTGGGCCTCCATCTCCACCAGGAGTGGGTGTTTTACAGAATGAATGGATTTAAATTGCTCACAATATTCTGCAGGGATAGTTCACAAGCTCATCTCCATTTCCATGCCGAAGAGATTCCTCCAAAGTCATCTGCCGGTATGATTGCACAAAGTGCTGTTATCTTCCTGCTGAAGTAGTTCCTATTTAATTACTCACATTTGCATGTTTTTGAACTTCTAGGTTGGCAGAAGCTGGGGCTAACAATGGGAGCTCACCCCACTTCCCAGATTTAAATCGCCAACCTTTCAGTCTGCAAGTTCAGCAGCTCAGCGATTTAACCCATTGCACCACCAAGGGCCTTTATAGTTCACAGCAGGATACAATCTTTGTTGTTATTTTTTGCAGTTACAACCATTTCAGTTTATGGTCACCCAGTGAACCCCATCCCCAAGGGACTGGATTCATTAGCCGGACACACATTTTGTTGCCTCCAATTCTAGCCCTGTTTTGGGGTATGTTGGACCTGCTAATTCCAAAAATAGCACTGCTTTCTGCCTATTGAGTCTAGTTTTTGAGATACAGAACATATGGCATCTACCAGTCACTATCTTCTTGCAATAGAAGACCAGGATGACCATATCTAAGAAACTATGCAGTTTTCTGAATCAGTGCCTCAATGAACACCAGGAACAGGCCTAAATACCAAAATAATAAAATATTATTTGTTTATTATCTCCACAAAGGAGGGAATAAATGGTTTCTACCATTCGCCATCTGCTTGCAATAGAAGACCATGATGACCATATGTAAGAAACCAGAGCCGGTGCAGTCCATTCAATGCAGTTTTCCAAATCAGTGCCTCAATGAACACCAGGAACAGGCCTAAAAAACCAAAGGACCAAAATATTATTTATTTATCTATTCTCTCCACAAAGGAGAGAATAAATAGTACTATCTACTGTTCACCATCTGCTTACAATAGAAGAACAGGATGACAATATCTAAGAAACTAGAGCTGGTGCAATCCATCCAATGCAGTTTTCTGAATCAGTGCCTCAATTAACACCAGGAAGAAGCTTAAAAAACCAAAAGACCAAAATATTATTTATTTATTGTCTCCACAAAGGAGAGAAAAATTGTATCTACCATTCAGGATCTGCTTGCAGTAGAAGACCAGGATGACCATATCTAAGAAACCAGAGCTAGTGCAGTCCATCTGATGCAGTTTCCGAATCAGTGCCTCAATGAACACCAGGAACAGGCCTAAAAAACCAAAGGACCAAAATATTATTTATTTATCTATTCTCTCCACAAAGGAGAGAATAAATAGTACTATCTACCATTCACCATCTGCTTACAATAGAAGAACAGGATGACCATATCTAAGAAACTAGAGCTGGTGCAATCCATCCAATGCAGTTTTCTGAATCAGTGCCTCAATGAACACCAGGAACAGGCCTAAAAACCAAAAGACAAAAATATCATTTATTTATTTATTTATTTATTTATTTATTTATTTATTTATTTATTTATTCTCTCCACAAAGGAGAGAATAAATGGGTTCTACCATTCACCATCTGCTTGCAATAGAAACCATTCACTTGCAATAGAAGACCAGGATGACCATATCCAAGAAACTAGAGCTGGTGCAGACCATCTGATACAGTTTTCCGAATCAGTGCCTCAATGAACACCAGGAACAGGCCCAAAAACCAAAAGACCAAAATATTATTTATTTATTTGTTTATTTATTTATTTATTCTCTCCAGAAAGGAGAGAATAAATAGTACTATCTACCATTAACCTTCTGCTTGCAATAGAAGACCAGGATGACCATATCTAAGAACCCAGAGCTGGTGCAGTCCATCCAATGCAGTTTTCTGAATCAGTGCCTCGATTAACACCAGGAAGAAGCTTAAAAAGCCAAAAGACCAAAATATTATTTATTTATTGTCTCCACAAAGGAGAGAAAAATTGTATCTACTATTCACCATCTGCTTGCAATAGAAGACCATGATGACCATATGTAAGAAACCAGAGCTGGTGCAGTCCATCCAATGCAGTTCTCTGAATCAGTGCCTCAATGAACTCCAGGAACAGGCCTAAAAACCAAAAGAACAAAATATTATTTATTTATCTATTCTCTCCACAAAGGAGGGAATAAATGGTTTCTACCATTCTCCATCAGCTTGCAGTAGAAGACCAGGATGACCATATCTAAGAAACCAGAGCTGGTGCAGTCCATCCAATGAAGTTTTCTGCATTAGTGCCTCAATGAACTCCAGGAACAGGCCTAAATACCAAAAGACCAAAATATTATTTATTTATTGTCTCCACAAAGGAGAGAAAAAATTGTATATCTACCATTCAGCATTGGCTTGCAGTAGAAGACCAGGATGACCATATCTAAGAAACTAGAGCTGGTGCAGTCCAGGAATTGTGGGAGTAGGAGGCCAAAACACATGGTCTTGAACTCTCCAGATAGAGTTCCTGCATGATGTGCTCTATGACCCTTCTGGGGCTTATTTCCATGGGCTTCCTAGGCTCTGCCTCCATCCCCTCCTTTCAAAGGATTTCCTTCCTTTCGTCCTTTTTCAAGGAAATCAGGTTCAGGACCCTGGACAGGTAACCATCCCGGCTCTTCTTCCCCCGGATCCCAACTCCAGAGCCTTTTGAAGCTGAATCTCTGAGGCCCCTTCCACACAGCTCAATAAAATCCCACATTATCTGCTTTGAACTGGAATATATGACAGTGTGGACTCAGACACTTCAAAGCGGATATTGTGGGATTTTCTGTCTTGATAGTCTGGCTTATATGGCTGTGATATAGGCTGGGTCTACACTGGCCTATATCCCAGGATCTGATCCCAGATTACATGCTTATCCCGGATTATCTGGCAGTGTAGACTCATAGAATCCAGTTCAAAGCAGATAACCTGGGATCAGATCTTGGAATATAGGCCACTGTAGACCTAGCCTGAGATAATTATGTGTGTGTGATATATACATTACATAGATTATGTGCTATAGGATAAACCGACACTCCTCTCTGTTTTGATTCCCAGATTGTTTGGGGTCCATGAGTAAATTTATATCTTGGTTGAGTACCTATAGGGAGAAAGGCAGGAAAAATAAAGCTATATTGCTACTAATATTATTAATTTCATTATTATTATTATCATTATTATTATTATTATTATTATTATTATTATTAATGTCATTATTATATTTCTATTACTATTACTACTAACAATAATGCAATTACTATTAATTTTATT
>NW_026844367.1:3850398-3852898 GCF_025583915.1 Anolis sagrei ordinatus | reverse complement strand
ATAATAATAATAATAATAATAATAATAATAATAAGCCAGCAGAGAGAGTGTCTGCTGTGGACTCATCTTGTTGTGTTTTAATAATAATAATAATAATAATAATAATAATAATAATAATAATAATAATTCAACAGCCAGCAGAGTGATCTTGTCTGCTGTGGACTCATCTTGTTGTGTTTCTAATAATAATAATAATAATAATAATAATAATAATAATAATGCCATCAGAGTGATCTTGTCTGCTGTGGACTCATCTTGTTGTGTTTCTAATAATAATAATAATAATAATAATAATAATAATAATAATAATAATAATAATAATAATTGTACAACAGCCAGCAGAGTGATCTTGTTTGCTGTGGACTCATCTTGTTGTGTTTCAAATAATTGCATTATTGGTAATAATAATATCCAAAAACCACAAAACGGGGGTGCCTTTCTTGTGCCAACTTGCAGGATTTGCCTTTTTAGTTGGGCTAAAAAAATAGACTATTTTTGTGGATTGGGAAATTTGTTGGACTTCTTTTCAAAGTCGCATTTCCTTAAGTCGGGATTCATGGCTGGAAATTGGAAGCACCGAAATACCAAATGACAGTATAGGCTTCTCTATACATTTAAGTCTATGGTCCACGCCCATAGGTTGAATGATAAGCTCATTCCTTGCTGTCTTCATGAAGGGTAACCTAGCCCAAAACACAGGCTTTGGGGGCATTTTGTTCTATCTATATCAGGCCTGGGAGAACTTGGGCCCTCCAGGTGTTTTGGACTTGAACTCCCATCATTCCTAACAGGCTCAGGCCCCTTCCTTTTCCCCCTTAGCAAGTTTTTCTTGCTATTTCTAAACACTTCCAACACTTGTTAAAGAGTGCATAAAGTTTGGAACTCATAATTCTAGAATTATGAGCTGTTCAGAGGCTATACATTTCAGGGGGAGGGGGATACGCTCTCTCTATATATACATATATAGTTAGATAGATATGTACAGGTAGATTAATAAAATAATATATAGCTATCTAAAGAGGCTGTAGAAAAGCCGCATGCGCACATGTAAACTTCATTAAAAATGATGTGTGTGATATATAAATTATATGTGTGTATGTGGTATATACATTACATATGTGTGTGTGATATACAATTATGTATATATGCTATATATACATTACATATATGTATGTGATATACAATTACATATGTATATATGCTATATATACATTGCATATATGTGTGTGATATACAATTATATATGTATATATGCTATATATACATTGCATATATGTGTGTGATATACAATTATGTATATATGCTATATATACATTACATATATGTGTGTGATATACAAATATATATGTATATATGCTATATATACATTACATATATGAGTGTTATATACAATTATATATATGCTATATATACATTACATATATGTGTGTGATATACAAATATATATGTATATATGCTATATATACATTACATATATGAGTGTTATATACAATTATATATGTATATATGCTATATATACATTGCATATATGTGTGTGATATACAATTATATATATGCTATATATACATTACATATATGTGTGTGATATACAATTATATATGTATATATGCTATATATACATTACATATATGTGTGTGATATACAATTATATATGTATATATGCTATATATACATTACATATATGTGTGTGATATACAATTATATATATGCTATATATACATTACATATATGTGTGTGATATATACATTATATGTATATGATATATACATGACATAGATGTGCGTGATATATAATTTTATATATATGTGATATAAATTATATATGTGTGTATATATGTGATACATATTAGTTTAGTGTGAGATATAATTTATATATGTATATATGTGATATATACATTACATATATGTGTGATATATAAATTATAATTTTCCAATATGTCATACATATAATGTGCGTAAGGATGTGTATATACACAATCTCCAAAATATCAAACAATATCTGTATTCTATCTATATTATATATAGGTTTTAGATATGATTTGATATAAAATTATGTATGGAGAATATAGATATCATATTTACAGTCTCGGGCAGGAGCCGTGAAACGAAAGAATCGACAACGAACAACAGATGTGAAGGTTGTGATCATGGACACCGGAAGACTTCCCTGAGACCTGCACCTCCCCTTCTTCTCACCACCAATTTTTTATCTACCAAACCCAAAGCCCGGTTCT
Source organism: Anolis sagrei ordinatus (assembly GCF_025583915.1). Lineage (NCBI taxonomy): Eukaryota > Metazoa > Chordata > Lepidosauria > Squamata > Anolidae > Anolis > Anolis sagrei. Next base: position 3,850,665 of record NW_026844367.1, on the reverse strand, counting down.
GTTCGATGTTCTGGCAAGTGGTCCACTCTCAAACCTTCTGGCCCTCTGTCGGGATGGAGAGCGAGAGTTTTAAACGCGGCGATTGTCTTCTCTTATTGCTTTTGAGAAAGGGTTCGGAGGAAGGAAGGCAAGGAAGAAAGGGCGAAGGGGAGGGAGGGAAGGAAGGAAAGGCTGAAAGGAAAGAGGGAAGAAGGAGAGGAAGGGTGGAAGGAAGGAAGGAAGGAAGGAAGGAAGGAAGGAAGGAAGGAAGGAAGGAAGGAAGGAAGG
>NW_026844367.1:3738019-3840825 GCF_025583915.1 Anolis sagrei ordinatus | reverse complement strand
TTTTCCAAACTGGTTACATCAGTACCCTATATAGAGCATGGCATTGCCTCATTCTACATCCTGTAACCTCCTCAGCAGGAAGCTTTTCCCCCCGGATTCCCCCCCCCCCCCCCCCCCCCCCTCCTCATAATAATAATAATAATAATAATAATAATAATAATCTTTATTTCTACCTTGCCGCCATCTCCCCGATGGGGACTAGGAGCAGCTTACATGGGGCCAAGCCCGGACAACATAATTCAGCAATAAAATCAAAGCATATACATCAAACAACATTATTAAAATGACATTGAAATAATAATAAAATAATATTAATAATAAAATAAAAATAAAATAAAATAAAAATTCCAATATACACAATTATGAAAGAGATGACAATGGGCGGGCCACATATTCCGAATAAAAAAAATTAACAGACTATGATGAGACAAAATAGGAGCAGGAAGTTTAAATGGAACTCATAAAACCCTTCCAGTATTTTCTGTTGGACATAAGAGATGTGTGTGCCAAGTCTGGTTCAAATCCATCGTTAGTGGAGTTCAGAATGCTCTTTGATTGTAGGTGAACTATAAATCCCAGCAACTACAACTCCCAAATGACAGAATCAATACCTCCCAAACCCCACCAGTATTCAAATTTGGGCCTATTGGGTGTTTGTGCCAAATTTAGTCCAGTGAATGGAAATACACCCCGCATATCAGATATTTACATTACAATTCATAACTATAGCACAATTACAATTGTGAAGTAGCAACAAAAATAATGTTATGGTTGGGGGTCACCACAACATGAGGAATTATATTAAGGGTTTGTGGCATGAGGAAGGTTGAGAACCACTGTCTGAAGGCCTTGGGGAGAGGGATGCGTGTCCCACTGCCTGCCCTTGTGTGGGGCGCCTTTGGGCTCCATCCCCAGAGAAAGGGGGTCTATGGAGGGGGGGGATGTCTCCCCTTTTGGAGGCACGTCCCAGGCCTTGGCCATTCAGCCGGTAATTGAACGTTAATGGCAGCTGGGATGAGGTCATGGGCGCCCAGGCTTTTCTCACACATTTGCCATGCAAATCCTCCCCGACTCTAAACAAATTTGAATAAAACCCCCATTGTGCCCAGCTTCTATGGGCTGCCCCCCTCCCTGAAATAAAGCCCCCCTCTCCTCTCTCTCATCAGAAAACTCCAGCAATTTGGGAGGGAGGGAAGGTGCCACATGCCTGGACTTGGCAACCGACTTTCCTTCCCCCCTTTTTGATTTAAATAGAAAGGAAAGTGGGGTGTACAGCAGAGGAGGCCAGTCTGGGGCAAGTCTGCAGTTGCATTAAAAGGAAAGCAAGGGAGGGAGGGAGGGGAGGGGAGGGGCAGTTTGGATATAATGAGGGGGAAGGAGCTAAATAACCCTGGGACCCTCAGAAGGATATTTATTTTAAGGTCGTTTGGTGGCGTTTGGTGACAGGTGTCTGCTCCTGGGCATGCTTTATGTTGGGCAATGGTAGGCCAAGGCCTTGAGATTTCCCCACCCATTTACAGCATGAGTTGGTCCCAAAAGAAAGGGATTCCATAATACAGGCAGTCCCCAAGTACCGAACAAGATTAGGTTCTGTAGGTTTGTTCTTAAGTTGAATTGTTTGTATGTAAGTCAAAATAGTTTTTGAAGTGTAACTCCAGACTATATATACCAGGGGTCCTCAAACTTTGTAAACAGAGGGCCAGGTCACAGTCCCTCAAACTGTTGGAGGGCCAGATTATAATTTGGAAAAAAAATGAATTCCTGTGCACACTGCACATATCTTATTTGCAGTGCAAAAACACTTAAAACAATACAATAATTAAATTGAAGAACAATTATAACAAATATAAACTTATTAGTATTTCAATGGGAAGTGTGGGCCTGATTTTGGCTGATGAGATAGGATTGTTGTATGCTTTCATGTCATTTCAGACTTAGTTTGACCCTGAGCGAGGGCCGGGTAAATGACCTTGGAGGGCTGTATCCGGCCCCCGGACCTTAGTTTGAGGATCCCTGATATATACTATACTATCAAAAATTTATATTGTCGAAGGCTTTCACGGCCAGAATCATTGGGTTAATGTAGGGTTTTTTTGGGCTATATGGCCATGTTCTAGAGGCATTCTCTCCTGATGTTTCTCCTGCATCTATGGCAAGCATCCTCAGAGGTTGTGAGGTCCTTTACAGCATGGGTTGGTCCCAAAAGGAAGGGATTCCAGAATATAGGCAATCCACAAGTACCAAACAAGAATAGGTACTGTAGGTTTGTATGTAAATTGTTTGTATGGAAGTCAGAATGGTTTTTGAAGTGTAACTCCAGACTATATATATACATGATACTATCAAAACTTTATATATTTACTAGCACTGGCAACAAAGATCCATTGCCTAGTCAAAGCCATGGTCTTCCCTGTAGTAACCTACGGATGTGAGAGCTGGACCTTCAGGAAGGCTGAGCGAAGGAAGAGAGATGCTTTTGAGCTGTGGTGTTGGAGGAAAGTGCTGAGAGTGCCTTGGACTGTGAGAAGATCCAACCAGTCCATCCTCCAGGAAATAAAGCCCGGCTGCTCATTGGAGGGAAGGAGACTAGAGGCAAAGCTGAAGTCCTTTGGCCACATCATGAGGAGACAGCCAAGCCTAGAGAAGACAATTATGCTGGGGAAAGTGGAAGGCAAAAGGAAGAGGGGCCGACCAAGGGCAAGATGGATGGATGGCATCCTTGAAGTGACTGGACTGACCTTGAAGGAGCTGGGGGTGGTGACGGCCGACAGGGAGCTCTGGCGTGGGATGGTCCATGAGGTCACGAAGAGTCGGAGACAACTGAACGAATGAACAACAACAAACCATCCCCTGCTACATGTTGCTGTGGCCCACTCTGTGTATATGTGTTTTGTGTGTGTATGTGTGTGTGTATATATATTTGTGTTTATTTATTTATTTCCTATATTTATAACCCACCCTTCTCCCCCCACCCCCCAAAAGGGGACTCAGGGTGGCCTAACAAAAGCATCATACGATACTAGTATCATAAAAACAACCACAGTACAATCGAAATATTAAAAATTAAAACAACAATTAAAACAATTAAGACACATCCACTAAAATCGAAATCCAAAAACCTTGCATATATGTGTGTGTGTGTGTGTGATTTTGCACATGTGTTGTAATGTTGTGTGTATATATTTGTGTATATGTGTATATATGTGTGTTTGTGTGTATATACGTATATGTGTCTATGTGTGTATACATGTGTATATATTTGTGTATTTCTGTGTTTATATGTGCATATGTATATTGTGTTTATGTGTGTGCTTGGGTATATGCATATATGTGTGTTTATATGTGTGTATGTATGCGTATATGTATATAGGTGTATGTGTATGTGCGTGTATATTTGTGCGTGCTTGCGTATATATATGTGTGTATGAATGTATGTGTATGTATATATGGTTCATTCTGGGGGGTTTACAATCCATTTTGCTGGGGTTTTTTATGTGTTTTTACGGGTGATGGACACTTGTTGGCCTGATATGTGTATTGTGTCCAAATTTGGTGTCAATTCCAAAACCGCCCAGTGGTTTTTGAGTTATGTTAATCCCACAAATGAACACACACACACACACACACACACACACACATATATATACACACACACACACATACATACATATACATACATATATTTTAATTTTTGATAGTATAAGGAATCATAGAGTTGGAAGAGATCATATGGGCCATCTAGTCCAACCCCATTTTGCCATGCAGGAAAAGCACAATTAAATTATCCCTTTGTTTATTGTGTCAGAAGCAAACCGAGGGTACAATAATAATAATAATAATAATAATTATTATTATTATTATTATTATTATTATTATTATTTATTTATTTATACCCCGCCAGCATCTCCCCAAGGGGACTCGGGGCGGCTTACATGAGGCCAAGCCCAGCAGTACAACAATGCAAATGTACAACATGAAAATACAACAATAAAATATGAAAATAAAATAAAATAAAATAAAATACAAGAAACATTATAAATAAACACATCAGCCAATATAAAATCACAATGTTTGAACACAGAGCATTGATCATAGTTGTAATTCATTTAAAAACACAAAGTTTTAAAACTTGGCATTGTACTAAATGTCCTTTGACCAGTAGCTGGCCATTTGGAGTGTCTCTGGTGTTGTTTTGAGAAGTTCTTCCATTGTGTATGTGGCAGGGCTCAAGTTGCATTGTAATCAGTGGTCAGTGGTTTGCTCTTCTCCACACTTGCATGTCGTGGACTCCACTTTGTGGCCCCATTTCTGAAGGTTGGCTCTGCATCTCGTGGGGCCAGAGCGCAGTCTGTTCAGCACCTTCCAAGTCGCCCAGTCTTCTGTGTGCCCAGGAGGGAATTTCTCATCTGGTCTCAGCCACTGCTTGAGGTTCCAGGTTTTAGGCTGCCACTTTTGGACTCTTGCTTGCCGAGGTGTTCCTGCAAGTATCTCTGTAGATCTTGGGAAACTATTTCATGATTTAAAGCATTGGCATGCTGGCTGGTATCCGAACAGAGGATGGGCCGGTGATGTCACTGCCTTGGTCCTTTCATGGCTGCCTGCTACTTCCCAGCTGATGTCAAGTGGTGCAATACTGGCTAAACAGTATAATTTCTTCAACAGTGTAGAGCGTAAGCATTCTGTGATAATGCAGCATGTCTCATTAAGAGCCACATCCACTGGTTTAAAGTGGTGAGATGTGTTCCACACTGGGCATGCATACTCAGCAGTAGAGTAGCAAAGCGCAAGGGCAGATGCCTTCACTGTGTCTGGTTGTGATCCCCAGGTTGTGCCAGTCAGTTTTCATAGGATATTATTTCTAGCACCCACTTTTTGCTAGATAGTCAAGCAGTGCTTCTAGTAAGTCAGAGCATGGTCCAGAGTAACTCTCAGCTATTTTGGTGTGCTACAATGCTCCAGTGGGATTCCTTCAGAGCTTGAGATGCTTGTCAGTTATGAAGGTGAAAGGCACACGTGTGTGTGTGTGTGTGTGTGTGTGTTTTAGATGGCTTAGGAATCACCTGGTTTTCCCTGTAATAGGTAGTAAGAGCACCTAAAGTACCCCTGACAGATGACCATACAGCCTCTGTTTAACACCTTCCACAATCCCCATTTAAATGAGCCCCCTTCGCAAATAACCTGCTTCTCCTTTCCCTCACCCAAATTTTTAATCAGTTTTTCTTTTAATTTTTGGACATGTAGCCCACCCATTGTCGCTGTGACTATGTTTGTTTAATTTTATATCATTAATGTATTCATATGTTTTATGTAATTATGATGTTCTTGTTTATTGCTTGTGTTTTGGTTTTATTTCGCTGTAATTTGTTGTTTGGGCTTGGCCTCATGTAAGCCATCCCGAGTCCCCGTTGGGGAGATGGTGGCGGGGTATAAATAAAGATTACACACACACACACACACACACACACATATTAGCCGTCCCCTGCCACGCTTTGCTGTGGCCCACATGGGGGTTCTGTGTGGGAGGTTTGGCCCAATTCTATCCTTGGTGGTGTTCAGAATGCTCTGTGATTGTAGGTGAACTACAAATCCCAGCAACTACAACTCCCAAATGTCAAGATTCTATTTTCCTCAAACTCCACCAGTGTTCACATTTGGCCATATTGAATATTCGTGTAGTGTTTGGTCCAGATTCATCATTGTTTGAGTCCTATTATTATTATTATTATTATTATTATTATTATTATTGAGCCTCCACCACACTCTGAGGCAGAGAGTTTCACTGTTGAACAGCTCCAACGGTCAGGAAGTTCTTCATAATGTTCAGATGGAATCTCCTTTGCTGTAACTCCACCAGTGTTCACATTTGGCCATATTGAATATTCGTGTAGCGTTTGGTCCAGATTCATCATTGTTTGAATCCTATTATTATTATTATTATTATTATTATTGAGCGCCCACCACACTCTGAGGCAGAGAGTTCCACTGTTGAACAGCTCCAACGGTCAGGAAGTTCTTCCTAATGTTCAGATGGAATCTCCTTTCCTGTAATTTGAATTCATTGCTCCAAGTTCTAGTTTCCAGGACAGCAGAAAACAAGCCTGCTTCCTCTTCCTTATGACACCTTTTCACATATTTATACATGGCTTTAATATCTCCTCTCAGCCTTCTCTTCTGCAGGCTAAACATACCCAGCTTTTTAAAGGCACATCTCATAGGGATTTGTGGTCTCCAGACCTTTGATTATTTTAGTCACCCTCCTCTGGACACATTCCAGTTTGTCAATATCTCTTTTGAATTGTGGTGTCCAGAATTGGACACAGTATTCCAGGTGAGAGCTCACTTCTCAGCCTTTTGGCTACGACCAAGTGTATAGGTGAGATCTAACCAAAGCAGAATACAAAGGCACCATGACTTCCCTCGATCCAGAGGAAAAAGGAAAGGGCTCGATGCTGTTAGGAATTGTGGGAGTTGAAGTCCAAAACACCTGGAGGGCCAAAGTTTGCCCATGCCTGTTGTATACTGTACTTCAAAATGCTGCAAAATTTACTGATTGGTTGTTGTTGTTTTTTGCCATGGTGGTACATGCTCTGGTTACATCCCGTATAGACTACTGCAACGCTCTCTACATGGGGTTGCCTCTGAAGACTGCCCAGAAGCTACAACTAGTCCAACGTGCGGCAGCCAGATTACTAACAGGAGCGGGGTACAGGGAGCGTACTACTCCTCTGTTGCGCCAGCTCCACTGGCTGCCAATCAGCTTCTAAGCACAATTCAAAGTGCTGGTGTTGACCTATAAATCCCTAAACGGCTCCGGCCCAGTTTACCTGTCTGAACGGATTCTCCCCTATGAACCATCAAGATTGTTAAGATGGTTTGAGGGGCCCTGCTCTTGGTCCCACCAGCCTCGCAAGCACGCCTGGTGGGGACGAGGGACAGGGCCTTCTCGGTGGTGACCCCTTGGCTCTGGAACTCCCTCCCACTGGAGATTAGAACTGCCCCTTCTCTCCTGACTTTTAGAAAACAGGTGAAAACCTGGCTCTGGAAACTGGCATTTGACGAGTGAGTCAATAACTCATGGCTATATGGATAGATGGTGATGAACAACGATTTTATTGTGACGACTTCACCATTGTAATTATATGATTGTATTTTTGGTATTTTAATGTGTTAGTGTATTACGGAATCTGATGTTTTTAAACGATTGCTTGTGATATTATTGTTGGAAACCGGCCTGAGTCCCTAGCTAGCTTTTTAAAGGTGCTTCTCATAGGGATTCATGGTCTCCAGACCTTTGATTATTTCAGTCACCCTCCTCTTGACACATTCCAGTTTGTCAATATCTCTTTTGAATTGTGGTGCCCAGAATTGGACACAGTATTCTAGGTGAGAGCTCGCTTTTGGCTAAGATCTTTTGGCTAAGACCAAGTGTGTAGGTGAGATCTAACCAAAGCAGAATACAAAGACTTCCCTCGATCCCGAGGAAAAAATAAAGGGCCCGATGCTGTTAGGAATTGTGGGAGTTGAAGTCCAAAACACCTGGAGGGCCAAAGTTTGCCCATGTCTGTTGTATACTGTACTTCAAAATGCTGCAAAATTTACTGATTGGTTGTTTTTTATCCCTTTAGTTGTAAACAACTGGCAAAAGCAATACACAATCCATACCCTTTGGTGCTGTTGGACAGAGATCTGCTATAATGCCCCTGCTATCTATCTATCTATCTATCTATCTATCTATCTATCTATCTATCTATCTATCTATCTATCTATCTATCTACCTACCTACCTACCTACCTACCTACCTATCTATTAATCTATCAATCATCTAACCTGCCATTTTCCCTTCTTTCAGAGAGATATGTAAGGGAACCTTCCCAGCTCTTTCCACCCAGCCTACTTTGAACATAAGGCAATCAGACCTCATTGTTTCTCTTTAATGTGATATTAGCAGGGGAAGATGGAGAACCGGCATGTGGAGCTGGGTGGCGGGCGGTGAATAATCACTTCATGCAGATTTTTTTCCCTGAGCGTTGCCTCTTTGCACAGTCGAAATTAGCATGCCATTCCCACCCCCCTCCCCCCTTCCCCACTCTCTCAATGCTAGCCTTGAACTTGGCCTTGCAGGGGATCCACTCCTGCGGCATGTGCTTCCAGAGAATAATATGGGCATTCTTTATCTCGCCTCCTTTGTTCACTTCTAGTGTTCAGGATGGGAAACAGGCATCCCCCCTGTTACATGATGGATGGGCGGAGAAGAGACTTAGGCGCATGTGAGCATTTTGCTCTGTATCAGGGGCGGGAAGGCCTTTGGATCACCCGCAGAGTGAGTTGGGTGCAAATTTGGTCATTGCTTGTACACACTGTGGCTGGTTTTGAACAATGGGTTGGCTTTGCAACCATACTTAGAGCAGAACTACTGAGATCCAGGAGAATAATCTGCCGTGACTGGTATAAATATACAGGCAGGCCCTGTAGGTTTGTTCTTAAGTTGAATTTGTATGTAAGTCAAAACAGATAATTTTTTTAGCTTCACTCCAGTGATAGATAGATGTAGAGAGATAGAGATAAGAGATCGAGACAGAGATAGAAACAGAGACAGAGATTGGGATAGAGGTAGAGGTAGAGGTAGAGACAGAATTAGAGACAGAGACAGAGTGGGATAGAGGTAGAGGTAGAGGTAGAGGTAGAGGTAGAGACAGAGACAGAGGTAGAGATAGAGGTAGAGATAGAGGTAGAGATAGAGATAGAGAGATATAGAGGTAGAGGTAGAGATAGAGAGATATAGAGGTAGAGATAGAGGTAGAGGTAGAGGTAGAGGTAGAGGTAGAGGTAGAGGTAGAGGCAGAGGTAGAGGTAGAGGTAGAGACAGAGATAAAGACAGAGATTGTGATAGAGGTAGAGGTAGAGATAGAGACAGAGACAGAGAAGGAAGACTGGGATAGAGGTAGAGAGAGAGACAGAGAGAGAGACAGAGATTGGGATAGAGGTAGAGGTAGAGAAAGAAACAGAGACAGAGAAGGAAGACTGGGATAGAGGTAGAGGTAGAGGTAGAGATAGAGATAGAGTTAGAGATAGAGAGATAGAGATAGAGACAGAGATTGGAATAGAGGTAGAGATAGAAACAGAGACAGAGAAGGAAGACTGGGATAGAGGTAGAGATAGAGACAGAGACAGAGAGAGAGAGAGAGAGTTAGAGATAGAGAGATAGAGATAGAGATTGGGATAGAGGTAGAGGTAGACATAAAGATAGAGATAGATATAAAGATAGAGACAGAGACAGAGATTGGGATAGAGATAGAGACAGAGATAGAGACAGAGATTGGGATAGAGGTAGAGGTAGAGATAGAAACAGAGACAGAGAAGGAAGACTGGGATAGAGGTAGAGATAGAGACAGAGAGAGAGAGTTAGAGATAGAGAGATACAGAGACAGAGATTGGGATAGAGGTAGAGGTAGACATAAAGATAGAGACAGAGATTGGGATAGAGATAGAGACAGAGATAGAGACAGAGATTGGGATAGAGGTAGACATAAAGATAGAGATAGAGATAGAGACAGAGATTGGAATAGAGGTAGAGGTAGAGGTAAAGATAGAGATAGAGATAATAATAATACTTTATTTTATATTGCTTCCTCTTCCCAAGGGGACTCAGGGCGGTTTCCACATAAGAAGGCAGACATTCAATGCCTAAGTGAGTACAAAACATATCAAAAACATATAAAAATACACGATATAGCACAATAATAACAGTGAGTTTACCACAAAGGATTAAGCATTGAGATAAAAATATAACAAAATAACTGAACATTACAACAAATACCCTCCAAACAGTGTAAAATACAGTTACATTAAAAATGGCTGGAACCATTTTTAATAGAGATAGAGATGGAAATGAAGATGGAGATTGAAATGGAGATGGAAATGATGGAGATGGAGGTGGAGTTGGAGATAGAGATAGAGATAAGAGAGATAGAGATGGAGATGATAGAGATGGAGATGGAGGTGGAGAGAGAGATGATAGAGATGGAGATGATGGAGGTGGAGGTGGAGATAGAGATAGAGATAGATAGAGATAGAGATGAGAGAGATGGAGATGATAGAGATGGAGATGGAGGTGGAGATAGAGATGATAGAGATGATGGAGGTGGAGGTGGAGATGATGGAGGTAGAGGTGGAGAAAGAGATAGATAGAGATAGAGATGAGAGAGATGGAGATGGAGATGATAGAGATGGAGGTGGAGGTGGAGATAGAGATAATAGAGATGATAGAGATGGAGATGATGGAGGTGGAGGTGGAGATAGAGATGATAGAGATGGAGATGATAGAGATGGAGATAGAGATGATAGCGATGGAGATAGAGATGACAGAGACAGAGATGGAGATATAGAGACAGAGATGCTAGAGATGATAGAGACAGAGATAGAGATAGAGATAGACGTTTTGGATACCAAAGAGAAAGGTTGAAACCCCTGTGGTGTTTGTTTTTCTGTCTGTGTCCCTGTTCTGAAGATTTCACCTCACTTTCTGTCCCTGTGAGAATTGGATTTTGAAAAATTTGGCTCGTTGTGGAAACAAGGATTGGAGATAAAGCTTCAGTGGAGACCCATTCCCTCCCATGATAATAACTCTTTCCAGAGAGAACTTTCCTTCTTGAGATAGATTTATCTCACTTCCTGTAGTTTCACCCCATTCCTAACTATGACTCATTTGTAAGTCAGATGTTTGTAACTTGGGGAACTGCCTGTAGTTGATTTCGATGTGTCTACACCAGTGGTTCCCAACCTTTGGACCTCCAAGTGTTTTTGGACTTCAAGTCCCACAATTCCTAATAGCTAGCAAGCTGGTTGGGATGTCTGGGAGTTGAAGTCCAAAACACCTGGAGAACCAAAGGTTGGGAACCAGTGGTACACTAATCATCACCAAACTCTGGTGTAAGCCATTACTTTCCTTTCCATGGACATATCCCTTGGTTAAGATGGGAGTCAATATATTATTATTATTATTATTATTATTATTTATTTACCACCCTTATTAGCCCTCAGGTGACTCAGGGAGGTTTACAATGGCAACAATGCGATGCCCCAAAATACCATAAATCATTTAAAAACATTAACACATAATATAAAATTATAACAGGAATGTTAAAAACATAAATCATTTGCGTCTCCTAATAAAAACATTGTCCAATCTTGTCGTCCAGCCATTCTCAATTCCTATGTCTTTTACCAGGAGTCCTCAAACTTTTTAAACAGAGGGCCAGGTCACAGTCCCTCAAACTGTTGGAGGGCCGGATTATAATTTGAAAAAAACTTGAATGAATTCCTATGCACACTGCACATATCTTATTTGTAGTGCAAAAAAACCTTAAAAGCAATACAATAATTAAAATGAAGAACAATTTTAACAAATATAAACTTATTAGTATTTCAATGGGAAGTGTGGGCCTGCTTTTGGCTGATGAGATAGGATTGTTGTTGTGTGCTTTCAAGTAGTTTCAGACTTAGGTGGACCCTGAGCGAGGGCCGGGTAAATGACCTTGGAAAGCAGTATTCGGCCCCCGAGCCTTAATTTGAGGACCCCTGGTCTTTTACCTTGCATTTTCAAATACTTGCTCAAACAACCAAGTCTTGATTCTTTTCCAAAATGTTAAGAGGGAGGGGGTCGATCTAATGTCTCCAGTAAGGGCCTTCCATAGCCGAGGGGCCACCACTGAGAAGGTCCTGTCTCTTGTCCCCATCAAACATATTTGTGACGCAGGCGGGATTGAGAGCAGGATGAACTTAAAGTCCTAGCAGGTTCATAAAGGAAGAGGCATTCAGACAGGTAAGTTGGGCCAGAACGTCAATTCCAGACAATTTCACCCTATGTCTGGAAGCTCTGTCGAACTGGCTACGTGCTAGCAGACTGAAGGTGAACCCGGCGAAGACTGAGATTCTCTGGCATGGCCGCCCGGCAGGTCTGACTCATCCGTTACCCACCTTCGATGGTGCCGCCCTATCTCCATCGACCACTGTTAAGAGCTTAGGTGTCGTCCTGGATTCGCAGCTGACAATGGAAGCTCAGGTCGCTGCTGCCAGCAAACAGGCCTTTTTCCATCTACGACAAGCGAGGCAACTGGCACCCTACCTATCTGACGAGGCTCTGGCAACTGTCATCCATGCCACGGTCACGTCTAGGCTGGACTATTGCAATGCCCTGTATGTTGGCCTTCCGATGTCTACGACCCGAAAGCTCCATATTGTTCAGAATGCGGCAGCCAGGTTACTCACAAGAACGCCCATGAAATGCCATATAACACCAGTGCTGCAACATTTACATTGGCTTCCAACTGAGTACCGTGGCCTGTATAAGATGTTAGTTCTGACCTTTAAAATTCTTTACGGCCAGGGTCCATCGTACCTTAGGGACTGCCTCTCCTTCTCCCATCATCGGAGGTCGCAACGACCAGCCCAACGTGACTTACTCTATATACCGGGTCCTAGAGAAGTGCACTTGGAAAGGACCAGACGCAGGGCTTTTTCTATTTCTGCCCCTGCCTTGTGGAATTCCTTGCCGCCCTACATGAGAGCCATGCGTGACTTAGGACCTTTTACTCTCGCACTTAAGACCTGGCTTTTTACTAGAGCATTCAATCTCTGTTAATTTTTAATTTCTGTATGTATGTATTTTATCTTTTACAATTTAGCTGTAAATCGCCTAGAGCATTCTCGGATGGAGGACTATTAATAAGTAATTAAATATGATGATGATGATGATGATGATGATGAACTGTTTAGGGCTTTGTAGGCTAAAGCCAGCACTTTGAATTGTGCCCAGTAGCAGACTGGCAGCCAGTGGAGCTGGCACAACAGAGAAGTTGTATGCTCCCTGAACGCCACTCCTGTTAGTAATCTGGGTGCCGTCCGTTGGACCATTTGAAGCTTCTGGACAGTCTTCAAAGGCAGCCCCATGTAGAGCGCCTTGCAGTAGTCTATATGGGATGTAACCAGAGCATGGACCACCATGGCCAGATCAGACTTCCCAATGTACAGACGCAGTTGGTGCACAAGTTTTAACTGTGCAAATGCTCCCCTGGTCATTGCCATAACCTGGGGTTCCAGGTTCAGCGATGAATCTAGGATTTATTTTTACTTATTTATGCCCTCGTTTGCCCCGCTACCATCTCCCCAAGGGACTCAGTGCGGCTTACATGAGGCCAAGCCCAAACACAACAATACAAGCAATAAAATCACAATACAAGCAATTAAAAAACATAAACAATAAGACAAACAACATTATCAATAAACAACACACAATTAAAAACAGAGGGGAGGCCAAATGGAAAGTTAAAATTGGAAATATGCTGGGACATGAATGGAGGATGGTGCAGGTATTTATAGAAGGGCATACGAGCAGACCCAGAAAATATAAAGTGCTTTGGAGAACAAAGTGCTGTGGGATCATTATTCCGGGAAGGCACACTGGAACAGCCACGTCTTCAAGTTCCTCCTGAAGACTGCCAAGGTTGGAGCCTGTCTGATGTCTTTAGGGAGTGAGTTCCAGAGTCGAGGGGCCACCACCGAAAAGGCCCTCTCTCTTGTCCCCACCAACCGCGCCTGCGATGCCGGTGGGATCGAGAGCAGGGCCTCCCCAGAAGATCGAAGAGATCGTGTGGGTTCGTATACAGAGATACGGTCATGCAGGTAGGCGGGGCCCAAACCGTTCAGGGCTTTGTAGGTAAGAACCTGCACCTTGAATTGGGTCCGGAAAATGAATGGCAGCCAGTGGAGCTCCTTGAACAGGAGGGATGACCTCCCAGGCTGCGAACTTGCATCTTCAGGGGAGTGTAACCCCATCCAACATAGGCTGTAACCCTAAGATAGGAAGCAGCTGGCCCCGAATTGCTCTCTGCAAGGTTCTCCCAACCGCACGCACACACACACACACACCTCCCTCCCACTTGCCGCCTTTTGAGATTTTGTACCACAAGAACAACATGAGTATACAATGTTGTCGTTAATTAAAGCGGAATGGGGAATGGGCACATAAACACTGGCATTGTGCCTATTCAAGAGACATTGTGGCGACTGTGCACAAACGAACAGTGGAAACAGTGAGTCTCACATCCTCAACAGTGGCGGCATAGATGCCCAACAGGCTGGGAGGAATGGGATGTTTTGTATGTGAGTCAGTCAGGAAAGGGAGGATATTCTTTCCTCGGCCCTGAAACACATTCCCAGTCAGCATCTGAAAAACACTTGCATCTCTCAGCCTCACTTGCATATTGACCAGACAATGTACACAGCTTCCCACCATTCATGCCGCTAATATGTGCAGATTCCCCATCCCTTGCGGTGAATATGGACAATGGCCAGGGATTTATGCACATTTGCCATTCAACTCACAGTAACCCTGATCTATAAATACAGGCCGACACCATGGAAAGACAGGGCGGACAGCAGGGGTCCACACAGGCACAGTTGCCAGGTTGTCAGGCGATAGGATATATTGGTCTCTGGAAAGGGCCTGTCTAGAGATGCCCGGCAGAAAAGCCCCCCCTTCATCCCCAGGCGGTTTGGGGGGCATTCAGGAGGAGTGTGAAGTCGAGGCAACATTATCTGGGAGGAAGATTTCCCTTTCCCCTGAAACCAAACTCATTGCAAGCCTCAAGGTCTTTCTGCCCTGACTATGAACAAATGTTTGAATTCGAAATATTTCTAAACCAAGTGATATTATGCAATTTCCCAGCTGGAGCAACCAGATACAATAATTACAGCTATTCTCAGTATGGAGAAGGTTATGTTCTCCCTTCTTCTCCAAAGAACAGTGCTGAAATGAAAACACTTCTCAAATAATATTCACATGCAGGGAGCCATACCCAAAATTTTGTTGTTCATTTGTTCAGTCGTCTCCGACTCTTTGTGACCTCATGGACCAGCCCACGCCAGAGCTCCCTGTCGGCCGTTACCACCCCCAGCTCCCTCAAGGTCAGTCCAGTCACTTCAAGGATGCCATCCATCCATCTTGCCCTTGGTCGGCCCCTCTTCCTTTTGCCTTCCACTTTCCCCAGCATAATTGTCTTCTCTAGGCTTTCCTCTCTCCTCATGATGTGGCCAAAGTACTTCAACTTTGTCTCTAGTATCTTTCCCTCCAGTGAGCAGTCGGGCTTTATTTCCTGGAGGATGGACTGGTTGGATCTTCTCGCAGTCCAAGGCACTCTCAGAACTTTCCTCCAACACCACAGCTCAAAAGCATCGATCTTCCTTCGCTCAGACTTCCCTAAGGTCCAGCTCTCACATCCGTAGGTTACTACAGGGAATACCATGGCTTTGACTAGGCGGATCTTTGTTGCCAGTCTGATACCCAAAATAGGTCAATGTAAACAACCAGAGAAGTCAGCCATAGCAGAGCACTGATGAACCAGCCTGGACACAGCATATTATTTGAGAACACAGAAATGCTGCACCACACCAACAACCACCATGTCAGACTACACAGAGAAGCCATTGAAATCCACAAGCATGTGGACAATTTCAACAGAAAGGAAGAGACCATGAAAATGAACAAAATCTGGCTACCAGTATTAAAAAACTCTTAAAATTATAACAGCTAAACGCGGCGGCAAAAAAAGCCAATGGGATTTTGGCCTGCATCAATAGGAGCATAGTGACTAGA
Source organism: Anolis sagrei ordinatus (assembly GCF_025583915.1). Classification (NCBI taxonomy): domain Eukaryota; kingdom Metazoa; phylum Chordata; class Lepidosauria; order Squamata; family Anolidae; genus Anolis; species Anolis sagrei. The sequence continues at coordinate 3,825,173 of NW_026844367.1, read as the reverse complement.
TCTAAGGAAGTAATGCTACCCCTCTATTCTGCTTTGGTTAGACCACATCTGGAATATTGTGTCCAATTCTGGGCACCACAATTCAAGAGAGATATTGACAAGCTGGAATGTGTCCAGAGGAGGGCGACTAAAATGATCAAGGGTCTGGAGAACAAGCCCTATGAGGAGCGGCTTAAGGAGCTGGGCATGTTTAGCCTGAAGAAGAGAAGGCTGAGAGGAGATATGATAGCTATGTATCAATATGTGAGAGGAAGCCACAGGGAGGAGGAGGGAGCAAGCTTGTTTTCTGCTTCCTTGGAGACTAGGACGCGGAACAATGGCTTCAAACTACAAGAGAGGAGATTCCATCTGAACATGAGGAAGAACTTCCTGACTGTGAGAGCCGTTCAGCAGTGGAACTCTCTGCCCCGGAGTGTGGTGGAGGCTCCTTCTTTGGAAGCTTTTAAACAGAGGCTGGATGGCCATCTGTCAGGGGATTTGAATGCAATATTCCTGCTTCTTGGCAGGGGGTTGGACTGGATGGCCCATGAGGTCTCTTCCAACTCTTTGATTCTATGATTCTATGATTAACACCTCCCAGCAAGAGATTTTCCCAGGCTCAGGCAGGCCTTCAAATGCTAATGAAGGTGATCAGCTGAAACATTCACACCTAACTGCAGCAGAGAAGAGCTCCTTGCCCCACCCCAGTCATTCCACAGATATATAAACCCATTGTCCTAATTCCAACAGACCTCACTACCTCTGAGGATGCTTGCCATAGATGCAGGCGAAACGTCAGGAGAAATGCCTCTAGAACATGGCTCTATAGCCCGAAAAACCCCACAAGAACCTAGTGATTCCAGCCATGAAAGTCTTCGACAATACAATGTAAAGCAATGTTTCTCAATCTTCCTGTTCACAACCGCTCCTGTTGTGAGAGAATTGGCCATCTGCAAGGACGTTGCCCAGGGGACGCCTGGATGATTTTTGATGTTTTATCATCCTTATGAGAGGCGGCTTCTCTCATGTCCCCGCATGAGGAGCTGGAGCTAATAGAGGGAGCTCATCCGCCTCTCCCCGGATTCGAACCTGCGACCTGTCGGTCTTCAGTCCTGCCGGTGCAAGGCTTTAACCCACTGCGCCACCGGGGGCTCGCAACCTTCCTGATGCCGCGACCCCTTAATACAGTTCCTCATGTTGTGGTGACCCCCAACCATAAAATTATTTCCGTTGCTACTTCGTAACTGTCATTTTGCTACTGTTATGAATCGTCATGTAAATATCTGATATGCAGGATGTATTTTCATTCACTGGACCAAATTTGGCACAAATATCTGATAGACCAAATTTGAATACTTGTGGGTTTTGGAGGGGATTGATGTTGTCATTTGGGAATTGTAGTTGCTGGGATTTATGGTTCGCCTACAATCAAAGAGCTTTCTGAACTCCACCAATGATGGAATTGAACCAAACTTGGCACATAGAATTCACATGACCTGCAGAAAATAATGGAAGGGTTTGCTAGGTATTGATCTTGAGTTTTGGAGTTGTAGTTCACACACATCCAGTGAGCAATGTGGATTCAAACAATATGGATCTGGGCCAAACTCAATATGCCCAAATGTGAACACTGGTGGGGTCCGGGGAAAATAGACCTTGACATTTAGGAGTTGTAGTTGCTGGGAATTATAGTTCACCTACAACCAAAGAGCTTTCTGAACCCCATCAATGATAGAATTGAGCCAAGCTTCCCACACAGAACCCCCATGACCAACAGAAAATACTAGAAGAGTTCATTGGCATTGACCTTGAGTTTTGGAGTTGTAGTTCACTTACACCCAGAGAGCACTGATGCTCTATTTCCTGATGCTCTTTGGTGACCCCTTTGACACCCCCTCACAACTCTGCCCCCAGGGGTCCCAATCCCCAGATTGAGCAACACTATGGTAAAGGTTTCCCTTGACATTAAGTCTAGTCGTGTCTGACTCAGCGGGCGTGATGCTCATCTCCATTTCTAAGCTGAAGAAGTTGTCCATAGATGCCTCCTAGGTCATGTGGCTAGCATGACTGCATGGAGAACCATTACCTCCCTGTCAGAGTGGTACCTATTGATCTACTTAAATTTGCATGATTTCAAACTCCTAGGTTGGCAGGAGCTGGGGCTAACAGCAGGAGCTCACCCTGTCCCGCGGATTCAAACCACCAACCTTCCAGACAGCAAGCTCTGCAGTTTAGTGATTTAACCCTCTTTGCTACTGTAGCCCACCAACATTTATTTTTGGGCAGTAAATATCCATTATTTCACCATTTCTTGATTTAGAAGAAAATTCACTCTTACTCCTACCAGGAGGACTGCATCTACCGCAATTATGCGCTGGCTTTCCAGGAACTCAGAAAGTACCACAGAGGAGGATGTCTCCAAAACATGATCCTCTTCTACCTCAAAGTAGAAGGCATGAGCAGGTCTTGTGGATCATCGCAGATTCCAGACTCCCTCATGCACTAGCTGGTGCCATTATTTCCTCGATTTCAACATTGTCATCAAGGCATTTGATGAAGCCACACGAGAGAGTCTTCTTGGTGGAAGTTCTCAAGCTGTGGAATTCCCTTCTACATGAAAGTAGACCACTTTCCTCTTTGTAGTACTTTTGCTAGCTGGTAGGACTTTCTAACTGGCCATTTGGCCATGGGGCTGTTGAATGTGGTGTTGTTTTGCCTGGTCAGTGACAAACAAACATAGCAGGGACAGAGTAGTGTTGTCATTAAGGACCTTGGTCTGAGACATGGGATCTCTAGGTTCAAGCCCCCTGTTTGTACCCTATCTGGCTTATAAATACAACCATTGGCTATATAATATCAAGGCTGAAATCCTCTGTGATGTTGTGGATACTTAGCTATGTATCAGAGGTATTAAGGAACCCTGTTAGTGAATGTTGAAGATGGGTGAAGGACACCAACAGAAGTCTCAGAATGGGCAGCAGGTTCTGTCAATGTGGTGAGTCAAAAAGTAATGCCTCCATCGCTGTAACTTTTATTTCTTTCACAGCTACTGGACTATCTATGCATGATATGATAGAGGTACCCTTACTCTACCGATAGTCTTTTCTTTTTCCCAATTGACCAATTAGAACCCCCGGTGGAGCTCCTGGTGCCGCAGTGGGTTAAGCCCCTGTGCCAGCAGGACTGCAGACCGACAGGTCCCAGGTTCGAATCTGGGAAGAGGTGGATGAGCTCCCTCTATCAGCTCCAGCTCCTCATGCGGAGACAGGAGAGAAGCCTCCCACAAGGATGATAAAAACATCAAATCATCCAGGCATCCCCTGGGCAACGTCCTTGCAGATGGCCATTTCTCTCACACCAGGAGCGACTTGCAGTTTCTCAAGACACTCCTGACATGACAATCCCCCCGCCATGAATCTGAAGCTAAAAGAAAGAGTCATCATTGAATTTCTGGCCAAAGAAGGTTGTGCACCTAAGGAAATTCCTCATCGCTTGAAGAATGTCTATGATTTGGCCCCTTCTGACTTTTACCTGTTTGGACCTCTGAAAGACAACCTATGTGATTTCGGATTCAATGACTTGAATGACGTTCAAATAGCTTTAAAATCATGGGTCAGGAAGCAAAACCCTGAACTTTTTCAAAATGGGTTTGATGCCTGGGTTAAACGATGGCGCAAATGTGTACACATTGGTGATGACTACGTTGAATGGTAGTTTTGTGAGGAGGACAGTTCAGGCTAGGATCTGGAGCAACTTCTGCTATTACAGTTTAGTTCATAACTATTTTATGGCGCAGGAGGCAAAACGTTTTGACCCACTCTTGCTAGCCAATGTCCTAGTGCAGATTAGAACCAATGCACACTGGAACTGATGCACAATATTTTGCTGGTTCCCCTGCATAGCAATGTAACAGAAGCCCTCAGTTGGATGTGGACATTAGGGAAGTGCCCGATTCTAAGCCCTGCTTATGCAGGTTCACTTACAAAGAGCCAAGTCCCATGCAGGATTCTGCACGTTGAGATATAAGACGTGCATTTGAATCCTCACCTCCAGAGTTGTAGTCCAGCACTCAAGATATGTTGCCTCCAATATTAGAGATAACAGAAAGCCATTGTGACTACTAGACAGCATTGTAGTAGGCACAAAGCTTGCACATTTAGCAGGGACAGTGCCATTATCCATTACTTCTTCAGCCTTTCCTGTTCACTTGGAGGTAAGTTGTAATGCCTATAGTAAATGTGTTTGCTGCATTTTCCCAGCAGCAATATACTGCTGCAGGCTATACGAAGGTTGAATGAAAAGTAATGCCTCCATCTTCGTAACTCCTCAACTGATGGCAGTACTGATATGCGGCAGGTACTGGCTTGTTCAGTAGACTCTCCTCTGCAGTTCCATTTTGGGGGGAAGCCTTAGCATTGAATGGTTGTGTTGTTAAAGTGCGAAGTATGGAACCATGCGCAGATGGTCAGTCAATGTGACTTAAGCAACGTGCAGTCATTGAATTCTTGACTTTTTAAAATAAAAAGCAGTCACAAAGGAGTATGTTTGTTCCCATATAAATGCCCTGAAACACTAAGAACTTTCAGTGGAGTGTTAGCCGGGCCTATCTGGTTGGCCATAAGTGGGATGGTCCCAGACTCAACCCAAATCTCTCAATCTCTCATTATAAGAGACAGTGATGGGGAATCATGCCACTTTCAATCTGTTGTCCTCTTCTAAAAACCATCGAAGTTGAGGCTTATCACATCTTGTTCAGCTAGTTGCTGTGTAAAGCTTAAAAGCTGGCGAAAGTCCCAAAATGAGCATTATTGTTTAGGACAGTGTTTCTCAACCTTCCTAATGCCGCAACCCCTTAATACAGTTCCTCATGTTGTGTGGACCTCCAAAGGTAAAAGTAAATGTTTTCCTCTGACATTATGTCCAGTCGTGTCTGGCTGGGGGAGGGAGGGGGGTTGGTGCTCATCTCCATTTCTAAGCCAAAGAGTCGGTGTTGTCCGTAGACACTTCCAAGGTCATGTGGCCAGCATGACTGCATGGAGAACCATTACCTTCTTGCTGGAGCTGTACCTACTTATTGATCTACTCACATCGGCATGTTTTCAAACTGCTAGGTTGGCAGAAGCTAGGGCTAACAGTGGGAGCTCACTCCACTGCCCAGATTTGAACCTGCGACCTTTTGATCAGCAAGTTCAGCAAGCTCAGCGGTTTAATGCACTGCACCACCGGGGGCTTCAGGTGACCCCCAACCATAACATTATTTTGGTTGCTACTTCATAACTGTAATTTTGCTACTGTTGTGAATCACAATGTAAATATTTGATATGCAGGATGTATTTTCATTCACTGAATTTGCAGAAATACCCAATACACCCAAATTTGAATCCTGGTGGGGTTGGGGGAGGGCACACTGATTTTGTAATTTGGGAGTTGCTGGGATTTATAGTTCACCTTCAATCAAAGAGCATTCTGAACTCCACCAATGATGGAATTGAACCAAACTTGGCACACAGAATTCCCATGGCCAACAGAAAATACTAGAAGAGTTCGTTGGGCATTGACCTTGAGTTTTGGAGTTGTAGTTCACCTACATCCAGAGAGCAATGTGGACTCAAACAATGATGGATTTGGACCAAACTTGGCACGGATACTCAATATACCGAAATGTGAACACTGGTGGATTTTGGGGGAAGTACAACTTGACATTTGGGTGTTGTAGTTGCTGGGATTTATAGTTCACTTACAATCAAAGAGCATTCTGAACCCCACCAATGATAGAATTGGGGCAAACCTCCCACACAGAATCCCAATGACCAACAGAAAATCATGTGTTTTCTGATGGTCTTTGGTGACCCCTCTGACACCCCCCCCTGTGACCCACCCCCCAGTGGTTCTGACTCCCAGGTTGAGAAATACTGACTTAGGACAAGAGTGTAGGATTGATGTGTTTAGCCTTTTATGCTACACAAGTTTAGCTAGGTGATCTTTGTGAACTGTGTTTAGTTACCTTGGTATTTTTTTTAAAATCAAACTTTCAAACAACGTAATCTTTTCTTTAAAAAATAGCAGGAATCCAAGATACAATTAAATATCATTTTATTTTTTATATTATTTATTCACATTCCACTTTCCTTCAGCAAAAGAAATTCGAAAGCAGCAAAATATTTACAATGAACAAATCAGGCACAGAAATAGTAAAACAAAAACAAAACAATGTTGTATCCTCTGTAAGCCATCTGGAAAAACCTTAGCCATGATCCTAACAGTATACATTGGGAATTGGTGGTCCTCTTTGATGTGGTCATTAGGTTGACACCTTTTCCAAGAGGATGGGGCTTCCAGTGAATGTCAACTGGTTAGAATAAGCAATAATATATGAAGAAATACACAGAAGCATGCCAAGAAGGGCAAGTACTAGAAAGATGGAGAATGTTTTGGAAAACCACTGGTCACATGACCTTTTGGAAAATGGAAATCTCCAGAACCTTTTGGAGATGTTATGATCTTTGGAAAGGGATGACCTTGTTAGAAGGAAGTCTCAACCTTTTGCAAAATTATGCCAAAACCTCTTGATAAAAAGCATGACCTGTTAGAAGTCACAACCCTTTGCGGGAAATGGCATTCACCAGCATTCATGCAAGGCGACTAGGTTTCTCAGTTGTTAAACTGATGTACCTTGGTATGTCTTTGACCTGTTAGGGACAAAAATATACCAATGTACCAAAATGTCTATATTCAGCAGAGTTCCAGAAGTGTTTTTTTTCATTGCCCAATAAAATCTACTCCCCCTTAAAATATATTTGTCTCAAGAGACAAAATGAACAGTCTTCTTTAAAAGTAACATAGTTGGTTTACTCACAAACTTCAAGTATTCAGCATACAGGTACTTTGCTTATCAATCCAGTTACAAGTAGAATTGAAGTAGTTTCTCTGTGTAGGTAACACAGGGAATCTTTCTTAGAAGCAATACTCCATAGTCCAAAGCATCTCTCTGTTTTGGGAGTCTCTGTCTAGTCAGAAAGTCCAATGGAGTCTCTAAGCATACATCTCACTGAAGTCTTAAAGGCTTACTTCTGTTCCTACTGAAGTCTAAACTGAACATACACTGAAGTCTAAACTGTACTCACTTAATGAAGTCTCTACACTGAAAGTCGAATGGCTTCTGAGGTCTAAAATGGAGTCTGAGTCCTGAACAAGCCCAGTTCTGATCACATGGTCTGCAGCCCCTCCCACAACAAAGAGGTGAAAGAAAACTGCAAACCAATACACACATATAAAACACAGTAAGCAGTATACAATCCATAACAAATAACTATTAGATGCTTAAGAAGGTTGCTATTTCCAACAGAATGTACTATACTTCTTTGTTGCACCCAGTAAGAAGTCTCTTTGTCTTGCTTTTCTGTCAAATGGAGGCAATTTGGAAAATGTTGAGTCCAAGCATTCAGAAGACAGTCAGTGCAAAAAACAGTTTCTCCAGGAAGCAAGATATGTAGATGAGTCTTCATCAAAGGAAATCAGATCGAAAAAATAGCGTCTCCCAAATGTATTGAATTCCACATCATAGGAACCTATAACAACAAGAAGGAGGAGGAGTTATTCAAGTGACTAAAATATTACCTGAAATCATCAACGTAAGAAGGGATCTAAATAATAAATATGATATGATAATAATTTGGTCAAGAAGACCATGTTCTCACTCACAAGGGAAGGGAACAGAAGGAATATTTTTGGGCATCTTATCCAATCAATATATTTCCAAACGTAAACACAAGGAATTTCATATAAGGAATACTTGACAATGATGACATCTACCTCCCCTGAAAAATAATTCATTTGGGTTGCTGTGAGTTTTCTGGGCTGTATGGCCATATTCCAGAAGCATTCTCTCCTAACATTTCATCCACATCTGGAATGTGTCCAGAGGAGGGTGACTAAAATGATCAAGGGTCTGGAGAACAAGCCCTATGAGGAGCGGCTTAAGGAGCTGGGCATGTTTAGCCTGAAGAAGAGAAGGCTGAGAGGAGATATGATAGCCATGTATAAATATGTGAGAGGAAGCCACAGGGAGGAGGGAGCAAGCTTGTTTTCTGCTTCCTTGGAGACTAGGACGTAAAACAATGGCTTCAAACTACAAGAGAGGAGATTCCACCTGAACATGAGGAAGAACTTCCTGACTGTGAGAGCTGTTCAGCAGTGGAACTCTCTGCCCCGGAGTGTGGTGGAGGCTCCTTCTTTGGAAGCTTTTAAGCAGAGGCTGGATGGCCATCTGTCAGGGGTGATTTGAATGCAACATTCCTGCTTCTTGGCAGAATGGGGTTGGACTGGATGGCCCAGGAGGTCTCTTCCAACTCTTTGATTCTATGATTCTATGATCTATGGAAGCATTAGAGCCAGCTGACACTTCCCAACAAGGGATTCCTCCAGGCAGGAATCAGCCAGGCCTTGAAGCTGCAAGGCTTTGCAATGCTAATCAAGGTGATTAATTGCCGCATTCGCACTTGCCTACAACAGACAAGAGTTCTTTCTCCCACCCTGGACCTTCCACAGATACATAAACCTCTCTTGGTTAGTTTCCAACAGACCTCACAACCTCTGAGGATGCCTGCCATAGATGTGGGTGAAATGTCAGGAGGGAATGCTTCTGGAACATGGCCATACACCCTGGAAAACTCACAGCAACCCAGTATTTCCAGACATCAAAGCCTTCGACAACATAATAATCCATTTGAGCGTAGGAGCAGAATTAGGAATTTGGACAGATACTCCAGCATTTTATTTTAGTGTCAATCTTTGCAATTAGCTCCCCATTGCCTATAATCTGGGGTCCTGAATAAGAGATGAGGAAAACAAATCTATAGTTCACAAGAGAGAGAGAAAAAAATGTACCAAATGGAAAAAGTTATACATTTAATCAAGACCTTTTTACCTACATGTAAACCCACCTCATCACCGCCCTGTCATCTATCTATACACATAAGAAAAGTGAAAAATGTGTGTGTGTAGACAGACAGCTTCCCACCTCCATAAACAGGATATGCTTCCAAATACTGAGAAGCCTCCAAAGGCACTTCCTCAATTGACAGGTAATAGTGAACGCCATGAACATATAGCCCAAATGCTGGCAATGTTCTCCCCAAATATTACAATCCACCACCCATTTGGGAGAATTTGATGCGCTTCCTCCAACAGAGACAGGCATCCCAGGGTTCCTTGTGTGGAATTTGCATGACCCCGCCCACTGCCTTTCCTTAATTAACCCTTTCCTATGGCACGCAGTAAACACATAGGAACTGACTAGCAACTGAACAGATTGGACGATACACCACCCATTCGGGGAAAATTTCATCATAGATTTGACGCGCTTCCTCCAGCAGAGACAGGCATCCCAGGGTTCCTTGTGTGGAATTTGTATGACCTCGCCCACTACGTTTCCTTAATCCTTTCCTACTCTGTCCTATGGCAAGCAGTAAACACAGAGGAATTGATTAGCAACTGAACAAATTGTACAATACACCACCCATTTAAGAATTTCATCATAGATTTGACGTGTTTTCTCCATTTGAGACAGGCACCCCAAGGTTCCTTGTGTGGAATTTGCATGACCTCGCCCACTGCCTTTCCTTAATTAACCCTTTCCTAAGGCATGCAGTAAACACATAGGAATTGATTAGCAACTGAACAAATTGGACGATATACCGCCCATTCGGGGAGAATTTCATCATAGATTTGGCGTGTTTCCTCCAACAGAGACAGGCATCCCAGGGTTCCTTGTGTGGAATTTGCATGACCCCGCCCATTACCTTTCCTTAACCCTTTCCTACCCTTTCCTATGGCACATAGTAAACACAGAGGAATTGATTAGCAACTAAACAGATTGGAGGGGTTTGGGGAACTGACTCAACAGGATGGAAGTTGTAGTTCACCCTGCATTGACCCACGATTGTGGGAATCGTAGTTCACCCACATTGTTCTATATTTTCTAATGGGAGCATTGGAGCTCCCGGAGCTGCTAAGCTTGTTGACCAAAAGGTTGCCGGTTCGAATCAGGGGAGCGGTGTGAGCTTCCACTGTCAGCCCCAGCTTCTGCCAACCTAGCAGTTTGAAAACATGCAAATGTGAGTAGATCAATAGGTGCACACTGCACTTACCCTAAAATCCGACATACCACCTGTCACACCCAGCACTTTTTAATCTGTACCCATTACATTTGGCCCGGCCCTAGTTTTATCGTGTCTTGGTGTATTGTTTTTGTTGTTTTGATATTGCTTTAATTGTTTTTGATTTGCTTTTAAGTTGTGTATTTGTTATGCTATTGTTTTATTGAGGCATTGGCCTTTGTAAGCCGCATCGAGTCCTTCGGGAGATGCTAGCAGGATACAAATAAAGATAATAATAATAATAATAATAATAATAATAATAATAATACCACTCCAGCAGGAAGGTAAAGACACTCCATGTCATGCTAGCCACATGACCTTGGAGGTGTCTATGGACAACGCCGGCTCTTCGGCTTAGAATTGGAGAAGAGCACCACACCCCAGAGTCGGACATGACTGGACTTAATGTCAGGGGAAAACCTTTACCTTTTTAATGGGAACATTAATAAAAAACGTAATCAAAGTATGTCCTTTTCCTAATAAATAGTGTTACTAACTCAGTTCTTGTGGGTTTTTTCGGGCTATATGGCCATGTTCTAGAGGCATTTCTCCTGACGTTTCGCCTGCATCTATGGCAAGCATCCTCAGAGGTCACTACCTCTGAGGATGCTTGCCATAGATGCAGGCGAAACGTCAGGAGAGAATGCCTCTAGAACATGGCCATATAGCCCGAAAAAAACCCACAACAACCCAGTGATTCCAGCCATGAAAGTCTTCGACAATACAGTGTTACTAACTAACTAAAATTATATTACCTTTCACCCCATCACAATGCCTTTTTCAAATAACCTGGGCAACACGGGTACCCAGGCTAGTAATAAATAAAATGTCAGGTTTCCCCCTTGCTTAATCGGATTCTTTTCCCTTTGCCAATTTTCTATTCATGTCCTTTGGAAGGAGGGACCACATCCCTCCTCCTTCGCCTCACCCCATCAACCATTTCATCGAAACTTTCTGGACAATTTAATCGCACCAGGGTGTTACTTAGGGGGGGGGAGGACAGGACCCGACCCTTTCACTGTCCATTTTCCCCACTTTCTCTTTGCTTTATACTCCTGCCCCACTCCTGCTCCCCCTTCCCACAATCTCAATTGAATTTTGCAGGCTCCTGATATCTTTCTTTCTTTGTTTCTCCTTTTTTCCCCTTCTGTAGACACATGCTATTTATGCAAATAGGAGCTTTTCATGGCCCTTTCCCTGGTTCAAGCCCTCCAACTCAAAATGTGACCAGAAGCTGTATTCTCCCCCCTCTCTCTCCTGCTAACTCCTTAGCACAATTACACCTCCATTCTGCTCTAAGGGCCTGGGGTAGGGGGAAAAAATATCATTTTGAGCCAATAGCACATGCTGTTTGCCTTGGATAATTACAGGGAGCCTTACAAGGTAGGAAAGACTCCAAAGAAGGGAGCCGGAGAGTGTGATGCCAATGCAGGATTTTGTTTTTATCACCCTTCCTTGGAGTTTGGTTTGGTTTTGCATGCACACAGGATGGTTAGCAGCTCTTTCGCTTGTGCTACGCCAAAGCAAATTCTGCATTTTTCTCTAAGTTGGAACTTTCTCGGTGCCTTTTGGGTTGCCTTTGCAGACCAAACGGGGAGGGAAGGAAGCTGACATTTCCTTATCTCAAATTACAATTCCCTGCGAATAGAAAGATAATAAAGACATCAATGATCTGAAATCCAAAATCAAAATAAACCAAGCCGATAATCTCTCTCTTGCAGATGTTGCCAGAAAGTGGAGAGCCAGGTTTCAGACGGTGACCACAAAAAAAGGGGGGCACAACAAACCACATCAAGGAACCGGCTCCGAGGAACGAGCCAGAGGGGCAAGCTGCCTGCCTGGGCCTCTTTCCCTGAATAGCCTTACTCTGGGCATTGTTCCCCCTCCGTGCCTTTTCTCCGAGGGGAACTGCAAAGAAGGGGGTGAGTTGGGGCAGAGGCACCCAGGAATGTGTCCAAAGAAAGGCAGGAGAGGGGGAAACATGCGCGGCGCACACAAAATCCCAGGAGGAGCGAGGCAGAGAGAGAATGTCAAGGACCCCAGCCTAATGAATAGCAAGTTTGCCCTTGAACCTCACAAGCCTGGGCCATTCCCAGGCCCCAGACAAGAGCGGAGGCATGCCTGGTCCCAGCTGTAGAGGGTCTGGCCCATGGCTCATCATCGCAGACACGGTGACAGGCCGGGCTGTTCCCTTGCATTGCTCAGCCTTGCCTTGCGGCTCCCTAGCAACAGACCGGGGCAGGAGCCGGAAGGTTGGCTGAATCCTACTGAAGGCTGGCTGAATCCATCCAAAGGTTGGCTGAATCCAACCGCTGCCTACAGAAGCAAACACAGAGAGAAGGAGACAGTGGTGGAGGCGGTGGCTGTCGAAGAAGCAGCCTTTGCAAGGCATTGAGACACAGGCTGGGAAAGGGCCATGTACAGCTCATCCATGCCAGTTTCGTGCTCTCACCTGCAAACAAAAGTAAACAAAGGCCCCATTGGCACTGCCATAAGCTGCATTGTATGGTCAGGGTAGACCAGGCATGGGCAAACTTGGACCCTCCCTCCAGGTGTTTTGTACTTTAACTCCCACAATTCCTAACAGCCTACCTGAAAATATGAGGCAACAAAGGCCCCATTGGCACTGCCATAAGCCGCATTATATGGTCAGTGTGGACAAGGCATGCGCAAACTTCGGCCCTCCCTCCAAGTGTTTTGTACTTCAACTCCCACAATTCCTAACAGACTACCCACAAACATAAGGCCCCATTGACACTGCCATAAACTGCATTATATGGTCAGGGTAGAACAGGCATGGGCAAACTTCGGCCCTCCCTCCAGGTGTTTTGTACTTCAACTCCCACGATTCCTAACAGACTACCCACAAACATAAAGCAACAAAGGGCCCATTATATGGTCAGAGTAGACCAGGCATGGGCAAACTTGGGCCTTCCCTCCAGGGGTTTTGTACTTCAACTCCCACAATTCCTAACAGCCTACCTGCAAACATAAGGCAACAAAGGCCCCATTGACACTGTTATAAACTGCATTATATGGTCAGGGTAGACCAGGCATGGGCAAACTTGGGCCCTCCCTCCAGGGGTTTTGTACTTCAACTCCCACAATTCCTAACAGCCTACCTGCAAACATAAGCAACAAAGGCCCCATTGACACTGCCGTAAACAGCATTATATGGTCAGGGTAGAACAGGCATGGGCAAACTTCAGCCCTCCCTCCAAGTGTTTTGTACTTCAACTCCCACAATTCCTAAGAGCCTGCATCATCAAGTGCCTCTGTTATCTGGCAATCACCATAGATGCTGCATAACTTCAAAGACATGCGTTGTCGAAGGCTTTCATGGCCAAAATCACTGGGTTGCTGTGAGTTTTCCGGACTGTATGGCCATGTTCCAGAAGCATTCTCTCCTGATGTTTCACCCACATCTATGAGAGGCATCCTCAGAGGTTATGACGTCTGTTGGAAATTAGGCAAGTGGGCTTTATATATCTGTGGCAGGAAGCATCCATGCTTTGAAGCTACAAGACCATTCAATGCTAATCAAGGTGGCCAATTGCCACATTCAATGTTCTTTCTCCCACCCTGGACATTCCACGGCACCGGGATTGTGGCACAGCTGGCTGAGTGTCAGCTGCATTAAGATCACTCTGACCAAAAGGTCATGAGTTCGAAGCCAGCCTGGGTTGGAGTGGGTTTCCAACCAATTGTGTGTAGCCTGTTGTCGACCTTTGCAACCCAAAAGACAGTTGCATCTGTCAAGTAGGAAAATTGGTACCACCTTAAAAGTGTGGGGAGGCTAAATTAACTGATTTATGAGGCCATAAAGAAGACTCCAGCAAAGCATTCCAGAGGGGAAGCATGCGGGGAATGCGGAAGTGCTTCATCAGCGTCGCAGATGGACGATGAAAGCGACAGCTCCCCTGGCGGCCAGAAAAAGTTAAATAGCCTCTGTGTATATCTGTATATGTTTGTATGTCAAAAATTGGCATTGGATGTTTGCCATATATGTGTACACTGTAATCCGTCCTGAGTCCCCTGTGGGGTGAGGAGAAGGACGGAATATAAAAGCTGTAAATAAATAAATAAATAAATAAATATAGACTCACTTGCCTAGTTTCCAACAGACTTCACAACCTCTGAGTTTGCCTGCCACAGATATGGGAGAAACGTCAGGAGAGAATGCTTCTGGAACATGGGCAGACAGCCAGGAAAACTCACAGCAACCCATTCAAAGACATGCTTTGCAACAGGAGGAAGCACACTAGGCATGTATGGCTGGATGTATTCCGAGACGCAAGGGCTAATCACGGTTTGTAGACGTTGGTAGCATAATAAAGCCTCCGTATTCAGTAGTAGTTCATCTTTGAATGGTACAGAAGGACAACAAAGCAAGAGAGAGAGAGGTAGCCATTTCCATCGTGGAGGGGAGGTACTTAGAGGCCTTTGAATGGCTCCCATTGGAAGACATAGTGCTGGACGAGATGGGATTTGGTTTTATCTAGCTAAGCCATTCTTATTTGCTTACATAATCCCACTAAACTTGGCTTCCTCACAAACAGCTCATGTAATGAATGAGATTATTGATTACGGCTGGATGAAAAACTAAGCCAGAGCAAGAGAGAAGCATGCCATCCCATGGCTCCGGGTGTTTGATTGCGTGATTCGACTGATTTTAAAACAACAACAACACTCTACAGCCTTTTTAGCATTGTGGTTGGTTTTTATTTATTCCAGACTGCATTTTCATCTCATTTTACACTCTGTCGGTTTTATGCAAGCTGCTTTTATGCCACTTCGTAAGACCAAAAATGACCGAAACAACACTAGCAAACATTTAGAAGAAAGGTGGGCCAGAATCTTTTGAGATGAAATCAAAAGGGAGGGCATTGGTCTCGATATTTCTAGTAGGAATGGGAGAGAAATGCATTTGCTTCACATTTTAATGCCAATTTATTAGTCCTGAACAAATATGGAAGCTGAAATACAACTGGGTTGCTGTGAGTTTTTCGGGCTGTATGGTCATGTTCCAGAAGCATTCTCTCCTGATGTTTCACCCACATCTATGGCAGTCATCCTCAGAGGTTGTGAGGTCTGTTGGAAACTAGGCAAGTGAGTTTTATATGTCTGTGTAATGTCCAGCATGGGAGAAAGAACTGAAAGTCCTTTTGGTTGTGAGAAATTGTGTCTCTGCAGCAGAGAAGGAAGGTCAGGGAGCACAGTAGGTGTGCTTTCCTGGTCCTTAATTTTTCCGATCTCCGTGTGTCTTGGAACAGTTTCTCCCCATCGAGATATTCAATGTGTTGTTGAAGGCCTCCATGGCCAGAATCACTGGGTTGCTATGAGTTTTCCGGGCTGTGTGGCCATGTTCCAGAAGCATTCTCTCCTGATGTTTCACCCACAACCTTTGAGGATGATGGGTGAAACGTCAGGGGAGAATGCTTCTGGAACATGGCCATACAACCTGGAAAACTCACAGCAACCCAGTGATTCCAGCCATGAAAGACTTCGACAACACATTGAAACACAACTATTTTGCAATGCAGTTTTGATTTTTCTTCAACTGTGTGTACCCTTGCAAATAAGTATGAATTTCAAAAATGGAATTTGTTGGGGACTCCAACTTGCCAAAATAAACATGCTAAGCATGTTAAGATGTATATGAATTTCCATGTAGATTTTTAAAGAATACAAAGTTACTATTATATTAATTATAATTAAATTATTATTATTATTATTATTATTATTATTATTATTATTATTATTATTATTATAGATGCTTTTGAGCTGTGGTGCTGGAGGAAAGTTCTGAGAGTGCCTTGGACCGCGAGAAGATCCAACCAGTCCATCCTCCAGGAAATAAAGCCCGACTGCTCACTGGAGGGAAGGAGACTAGAGACAAAGTTGAAGTCCTTTGGCCACATCATGAGGAGACAGCAAAGCCTGGAGAAGACAATTATGCTGGGGAAAGTGGAAGGCAAAAGGAAGAGGGGCCGACCAAGGGCAAGATGGATGGATGGCATCCTTGAAGGGACTGGACTGACCTTGAAGGAGACCTTGGGGGTGGTGACGGTCGACAGGGAGCTCTGGCGTGGCTGGTCCATGAAGTCATGAAGAGTCGGAAATGACTGAACAAATGAACAACAAGAGGAATTCTCCAACGTCCCAGCCCAACTCTCCAGCTTGGGGACCATGCTGGCTTCCTCCTCTTAGGGCTCTTACACACAGCCATATAACTCATACTATCAAGACAAAAAATCCCACAATATCTTCTTTGAACTGGGTTATCTGAGTCCACACTGCCATATATTCCAGTTCAAAGCAGAAAATAAGGGATTTTATTCATCTGTGTGGAAGGGGCCTGATAAACCAGCACCAACTGGTTCACTTGATGCTACTTTGCTGGAAGGGACTCTCTCCAGGTAGCAGCAATGAAGGATGGGTTCGGCGATGGCGGAGTCTGTTCTGACCCTTTGCCAAGTCATTTGGAAGCATTGCATGCCAGCTTTTCAAAGCAAGGGAGGGCAAGCCCCCAACCCCACCCCAGCCATTCAATCGGAGCAAATCCATTGGCCAAATTCCAGTTGGGAAGATTACAGGGCAAAGCTCAAATTGGCAGCATGTGCTCTGAATTAAGGAAGGCGGCCTCTTTCCCCTGCTTTCCTGAGGCTGTGGCTTTGTGCGGATGGGGACAGAAAGGCCGTTTTCTCTTCCGCAGAGCTGCTCACCCAAGATCAAAGGAGCACACACATGCACAGGTATATCTCTTCATGTATCTTAAATGTATGCATGTGCCTCTCATATCTCTCATAAGGGGTTGGTTTAACTCAGGCATGGACAAACTTCGTCCCTCCAGGTGTTTTGGACTCCAACTCCCACCATTTCTCCCTCAACCACTTAAGCAGTTCAATATAAGCAGGTGTGCATGTAGCTTAGTAGCCCTCAGACTGAGAGAAACGCCTCAGTGAGTGAGGCATCAGTCTGAGAGAGCCCTCATTGTGAGGTAGGCCTCAGTGTGAGAGAGGCCTCAGTGGGAGAAATGCCTCAGTGTGAAAAGGAAAGGGCCTGAGGCTGTTGGGAATGGTGGGAGTTGAAGTCCAAAACACCCAGAGGGCCAAAGTTTGCCCATGCCTGCTCCAAAAGCTGGACTACAATAAATTCCTATCTTTCTCATTCAATGGTGGGTGTTTTGGACTCCAACTCCCACCATTCCTAACAGCCTCAGGCCCCTCCCTTTTCCCCCTCAGCCGCTTAAGCAGTTCAGTATAAGCAGGTGTGCATGTAGCTTAGTAGCAATCAGGCTGAGAGAAACGCCTTCGTTAGTGAGGCATCAGTCTGAGAGAGCCCTCATTGTGAGATAGGCCTCAGTGTAAGAGAGGCCTCAGTGGGAGAAATGCCTCAGTGTGAAAAGGAAAGGGCCTGAGGCTGTTGGGAATGGTGGGAGTTGAAGTCCAAAACACCCAGAGGGCCAAAGTTTGCCCATGCCTGCTCCAAAAGCTGGACTACAATTAATTCCTATCTTTCTCCTCATTCAATGGTGGGTGTTTTGGACTCCAACTCCCACCATTCCTAACAGCCTCAAGCCCTTTCCTTTTCCCCCTCAGCTGCTTAAGCACTTCAATATAACAGGTGTGCATGTAGCTTAGTAGCCCTCAGACTGAGAGAAACACCTCAGTGAATGAGGCATCAGTCTGAGAGAGCCCTCATTGTGAGGTAGGCCTCAGAGGGAGAGGCGCCTCAGTAGGAGAAATGCCTCAGTGTGAAAAGGAAAGGGCCTGAGGCTGTTAGGAATGGTGGGAGTTGGGAGTCCGAAGTTGAACCATGTCTGGTTTAATCTCAGATTTCCTAACAAAACTGAATTACTGTGTTGCAAAACGACGCTTGTCTAAAAATATGAAATGTATGGAAAGCTCTGGTTTAAACTATAGATTTAACACCAGTTTTCCTGAGGATAGAATTTGACCTTTCAAGAAAAAAAGAGCAATTTCTGGTCTGGGTCCCCATTCCCCTCCTCCTGGGGACATCCATAATAAACCCAATTCATGTCACAGAAGATGACATCACTCTATGCATTTCTTTCCTTCTTCCCTGGCGCACTGCACATTGGTTGTCCCATCATGCATTACGTTATATGCAAGGCTGCTTTAACCTCCTCCTCCCACAAAGGCTGGGAAAATTGGGTGGCAAATCATGCAACCAAATCTAGGTAACCAACTCCTAAAAACCACTGTAGCCCACATTTTAAAGATGTTCTCACGATTAGTGTGTAACTTTGGAGAAAAAGAAAGAAAGCAATACATTAGGCAAAAAATAGGTTGGGCTTCGACTAAAATAAGGATATACATTCTCTGAACACTTTAAGATGGGGATTCCTTTTTTCCTATGGATTGGAATGGACTGAGATATTACATTATTTATTTATGTATTATTTATTTACTATATTTGTATCCCGCCCCTCTCAGCCCGGAGGCGACTCAAGGCGGTTTACATTTGGCAATCAATGCCCCCCAAGATAAAATACAGTCAAAAACAATTACATATAGTATAAACCATATAAAAACAATAAACAACAATTAAAATCATAAAATACAGTTCTCAGCGTCTCATCATTAAAATAATTTTCCATCGCATCATCCTGTCGTTCCATGAATCTCAATTAATCAGTTATACTGCGCCTGCAAATGCCTGCTCAAACAGCCAGGTCTTAACTCTCTTTCGAAATGTCAGGAGGGAGGGGGCTGAGCTAATGTCCCTAGGGAGGGCGTTCCATAGCTGGGGAACCACCACTGAGAAGGCCGTGTCTCTCGTTCCCGCCAATCGGACCTGCAAAGAAGGCAGAACCGAGAGCAGAGCCTCTCCAGACGATCTTAAACACCTAGATCAGTGGTTCTCAACCTGGGGTCCCCAGATGTTTTTGGCCTACAATTCCCAGAAATCCCGGCCAGTTTAGCAGCTGTTAGGATTCTTGGGAGTTGAAGGCCAAAAATATCTGGGGGCCAGGTTGAGAACCACTGACCTAGATGGTTCATAGGAAGAGATGGTTCATAGGAAAGAGATGCTTTCAGGCAGGTAAACTGGGCCAGAAATTATTAAAATATTATCATCTTGAAAATCTTCTTCTTTCACATCACTGGAGGTCAGCTGGGACCAGCAGTGCTGTGGAATTCGAAGAGGCACAAATGGAGGGTGAAAGGGAGAAATGTGGCAAGAGGAAGGTGCATCAAGCCAACCCTGACCGGGACCACCTTCCACCTGGAAACCGATGCCCTCACTGTGGAAGAACATGTGGATCAAGAATGCGGCTCCACAGTGACCAACGCACCCACTGCCAAGACACTGCACTTGGAAGGTCATCATACTCGGACAACGAGGGATTGCCAAATTAGTACAAATAAATGACATTAATATGAGTACCAGTGAAAGGCTCCTATTAACCAATGGATGTGTGATCCAATACAACAGCCAGCATAGTGATCTTGTTTCCTGTGGACTAATCTTGTTGTGTACATAATAATAATAATAATAATAATAATAATAATAATAATAATAATAATAATTGGATGTGTGATCCAATTCAACAGCCAGCAGAGTGTCTGCTGTGGACTCATCTTGTTGTGTTTCAAATAATAATAATAATAATAATAATAATAATAATAATAATAATAATAATAATAATAATAATATGATTATGATGATGATGATGATCTATTAAGTGGACTTCTTTATAAGCCAGGTTTACAAATATCAGGCACCTAGCCCTTATAAACATGATTGCGATTGTTGTTATGCCTGGTGAAAGGTGTCAACATAGAGCTGCTTGCACAGCTGCCAATGCAACATGGGCCTGTCTCATTGTGTTCGGCAAACAGGAATATTAGATTTTCAGCAAGGCATCGTTCGCAGGCAGTCAACAGTCAACAGAACGAATACCAAAGACAGGCATCAGAAAGCAGAATCTATAAATAGGAACTTGAGAGACAAGCCAGGAGACTTTTCTTCCTGGTTGCCCCGCCCTGCCAAAAATAAGCCTCCAAAGAAAGGAAAACTCAGACTTGTGGAAGCAATCTCATTCCATATAGTGGGCCATGCCCCTTAAGAACTGTGGGCCATGACTACAATGGACCAAAACCACACCATCCTCTGATTTCCATGCCACATTTACACATGTTTATTTATTTCTTTACCATATATACACACCACTCTTCTCAACCCATAGAAGATTCAGAAAGGCTCACATATATAGGCAACACTTGGATGCCACATGAACATACATCCAACATAATGATCATTGACATTAAAACATATCAAACATTAAAAATCACTTATTTGAACATCATGCGATCCAATACTATAGTCCGAGGACATTCCAGTTGTCATTGCACTATTTTGTGTTTACTTATTGCACTGGTAAATTACTAGTGGAAAGCTTGGCACCACAACCACATTTTTGTATTTTCCTGAAGGTCGCTAGAGAGGGGACTGATCTAATTTTGCTAGGGGGGGAATTCCACAGCCGAGGGGCCACCACTAAGAAGGCCCTGTCTCTCGTCCCCACCAATCGCACCTGTGAAGGAGGTGAGACTGAGAGCAGGGCCTCCCCAGAAGATCTTAATCTCCTAGCTAGCTCATAGAGGAAGATACGTTCAAACAGGTAAGCTGGGCCAGAACTCCTGAGGGCTTTATAGTCTAAAAAAAAGCACAAATCCACTACAAGTTGTGGTACACAAAACACAAAGGTAAATATATTCTTTCAGCTAATATAATGCAATATTCAACAAATAACAAATTTATATAGTGTGGCATCAAGCAGTATATAATGAATTACAAACTACTTTACACAGTGATTATACAACCCTAGCAAAAAGAGTCTTTCTTGGTGTAAAGCCAACTTCTCTTGAGGGCATGAAGTCCCTTACTCTAGAGAAGGATGCTCTTGAGTGAGGTTTTACGTTTCTTGTAAGAAGATATCCACATTTCTCTTGAGGGCAAGTTATGAATTGGTCATTTCCACAGTACGAGTGTTGAGTGGTTGTGAACCACATCTGCAAATTAATTACCAAAACCAATGAAATGATGGATCCAGGGTATCAAGGATCCTTTTTGGTCTATAACTCCCCGAATCCTGCACTGACTGTGGCCATTGTCCAAACTCCCAGAGGTTCTGTGGTAGTTGAAGTCCGAAAACTGTAACTTTCCTGAGTTCTGATTTGAGAAATAAAGAATCCAACAAGACAGGTTTCCAAGGAGCGCAATGAAATGCCTGGCCCTGCATTGGGTTCGGTCCCAATGGAGTGATGGCAGGGACGACGGCCATCTGTGTGGCTCTTCCTGGCAAGCCTGGGGAAGCAAGTGTCCCCTCCCACTCCGCCTCCTTCGCTACCTTTTTTCCGCCTCATAAGCAAAGTCCTCATAAGGCTCCCATCCCCACTCCCATCTTTGCCCTGTGCTCATGTTCCCAGCAAGCAACGAGATGCAAAGCCACGCTTGGAATCTGATTCCTCGGCTTTAAGCTCCACTCTGCCGGCAAAGTGCAACTTGAAAGCTCCCCTGTCACAGTTACAAAAGCTCAGAACAGCCCTTCCTTGGATAATCACACTTATCGCCAGATTAAGAGAGAGAGCGCCGCAGCTGATGCTCGTCACATGGGCCAGGAAGGCAAGGGGAGATCTCTCGGAAACAATCCCGCATAGAGCTGTGCGCACACATGCAAACCCATTCATCCACACGCTCCTCATTCCCACCTGACCCTCTCATTTGGATAACAAAGAGGATAACCTGTGAAAAGCTATGAAACAGAACATGGATATAAGGAAATGGGGATGTCTGTATGCATCCCTATAATTCCAATTTATGTATATATTCCACAGGATGAATCCAAAGTTGTCCAGAGCAGAATGACACCGTTTAGATCAGTGATTCCCAACCTGTGGGCTGTGGACCACCAGTGGTCTGCAAGTGTGAAAATATGGTCTGCAGCCTCACCATTACTACACTGTTTATTATTTATTTATTTATTTATTTATTTACTATATTTGTATACCGCCTTTCTCAGCCTATCAGCGACTCAAGGCGGTTTCCAACAAAACAGTATACATAGTATCATAAAACAATTTAAAACATTACAATTACATAAACCACAACAGCAATAAAAACAACATCATTAGCGTCTCCTTATTGTCAGGCATTGTCCGATTCCATCGTCCATCGTCAATTTCCTATGTCATTTATCCATATCTGTTACTCTGTTTGTGAACGCTTGCTCAAACAACCACGTTTTGACTTGCTTTCAAAATGTTAAGAGGGAGGGAGCAGATCTAATCTCTCTAGGGAGGGCGTTCCATTGCCAGGGGGCCACCGCTGAGAAGGCCCTGTCTCTCGTCCCTGCCAAGCGTACCTGTGATAGGGGCGGGGCTGAGAGCAGAGCCTCTCCAGACGATCTCAAGGTTCTAGATGGTTCATAAGGGGAGATACGTTCGGACAGGTTGCCTCGAAATCATGTGGCAATGAGAGTGACTGGTCTCACGAAACCCTCTTATAGTGCCGAGGCAACAGGAATGTTGGGAAGGGAGAGGCTGACTACTCATGAAGGATTACCTCCTTTCGCCCTTACCAATCTCACAAGCTCGTCTTGTGGGCACAAGGGAGAGAGCCTTCTCTTCTGTGGCCCCCGACTTTGGAACTCTTTACCTGGGGAGATCAGTAAAACCCCTTCACTGGAAACATTTAAAAAGGACCTCAAAACTTGGCTTTTCTACTGTGCCTTTGGCGAGTGGGTGCACAGCATGATTTTTGTTACACTTCCTCAACGTTTTCGGCTAATGGAGTTTGTGCCCTCCAAACAGGATTGACAGGGGGTTGGACTAGATGGCCCATGAGGTCTCTTCCAACTCTTTGATTATATGATTCTATAGTTCATCCCTGTTCTGTCTCCATTTGAGAACTCTGTATATTCAAATACTCTGCTGGACATAAGTCTATGCAACTTGTAAATGCATAGGATATCACCAGAGTTTCTGGAACCCCTTCCTTATACAAGTTAGAGAATGCATTAATATCTGAGGGGAGGCATCTCTCTCTTTCCCATCACCTTAGAATCACAGAATCATTTCGTGGGCCATTCAATCCAACCCATTCTGCCAAGACGCAGGGAAATGACATTCAAAGCACCCCCAACAGATGGCCATCCAGCCTCTGCTTGAAAGCTTCCAAAGAAGGAGCCTCCATCACACTCCAGGGCAGAGAGTTCCACTGCTGAACAGCTCTCACTGTCAGGAAGTTCTTTCTAATGTTCACCTTCTCAAGCACATTCAGTGTTTAACCATATTTTTAATAACAGAAATGTTCAATTTTCTTTTCAAATTTTGTAAAGTAATAGTTTTAATGGGTGTTTTAGAATGTATTGTAAGCTGCCTTGAAAGATGAGCTGTGAGATGACAACAACACAGTAAAGCAATTGCAGAGGTGAGAAGAAAGTGTTCACACCAGAGAAGAAGCGTATAAGAGTGAAACACAAACAAACCATGAAAATATATTATGAAGATGATGATGACGATGGTGATGGTGAAAAAGAAAGAAGCTGGATTTCTACTTGAAAGGTTATTCCAGTGTTTCTCAACCTGGGGGTCGGGACCTCTGGAGGGGTCGTGAGGGGTTGTTGGAGGGATCGTCAAAGACCATCAGAAAATACAGTATTTTCTATTGGTCATGGGGATTCTGTGTGGGAAGTTTGCCCCAATTCTATCATTGGTGGGGTTCAGAATGTTCTTTGATTGTAGGTTAACTATAAATGACAGCAACTACAACTATACATCCCAGCAACTACAACTCCCAAATGTCAAGGTCTATTTCTCCCAAGCTCCACCAGTGTTCACATTTGGGTATATTGAGTATTTGTGTCAATTTTGGTCCAGACCCATCATTGCTCTCTGGATGTAGGTGAACTACAACACCAAAACTCGAGGTCAGTGCCCACCAAATCCTTCTAGTATTTCCTGTTGGGCATGGGAGTTCTGTGTGCCAAGTTTGGTTCAATTCCATCATTGGTGGAGTTCAGAATGCTCTTTGATTGTAGATTAACTATAAATGACAGCAACTACAACTTCCAAATGACAAAATCAATCCCACCCCCCACACCAGTATTCAAATTTGGATATACTGAGTATTTGAACGAGAGACAGGGCCTTCTCAGTGGTGGCCCCTCGGCTGTGGAACGCCCTTCCCACAGATATTAGATCGGCCCCCTCCCTGCTAGCGTTCAGGAGAAGAGTAAAGACCTGGCTCTTTGAACAGGCATTTAATTAAGCAGTGCAACCAATTGATTGATCTTGGAACTTGGAATAATGGACGAGGAAATTCGGATTATGACTTTACTGATGAGACGTGATGGATTAGTTATATGGATGTATTGATGTCATATTGATGTATTGATGTGTTGTATACTGATGTAGTTGATGTAGTTGCCTTAGTTACTGTTTTAAATGCTAATGTTGTGCACTTTGTATATTGACCTGGCTGTAAACCGCACTGAGTCGCCTACGGGCTGAGAGAGTGCGGTATACAAATAAAGTAAATAAATAAATAAATATTTGTGCCAAATTTGGTCCAGTGAATGAAAATCCTGCATATCAGATATTTACATTATGATTCATAACAGAAGCAAAATTACAGTTATGAAGTAGCAACGAAAATAATTTTATGGTTGTGGGTCACCACAACATGAGGAACTTTATTAAGGGGTCGCGGCATTAGGAAGGTTGAGAAACACTGGGTTATTCAATCAACATTAAGTTTAAATAATAAACTTAATGTTTCCATAATAAAGGAAAAACAAAGGCCCTAAAGCAGGCATGGGCCAACTTGGGCCCTCCGAGTGTTTTGGACTTCAACTCCCAAAATTCCTAACAGGCCCTTTCCTTCCCCCCTCAGCTTCTTAAGCTGAGGCTATTAGGAATTGTGGGAGCGTTTTTTCATTTCCCTCCCTCCTATTTTTTTCTTTTTCCTATACTTCTGGCTATTGCCAAATTAGAGAAACAAACAATCTGAATTTCACTATCATTCTAACACAAATGCAATGACTTTTAATGTTTGCTTTTTTTGGCCTTGTTATTTAAGATGGAATATATCCATACCTTGGGTTATGAGGCCTTGGACACCTGGATACTCTTTGCCTGTCCAAACTGGACAATAAAATGAAATGTCATCCCTGGAGAGAGGAAGGAAAAAAGAGAGGAAAAAGAGAGCAAAAAGAAAAGGGAAGAGAAGAATGGCATGCATACATTCCCAAAAGAAGGGGGAAATCTGAGCTAATATTCTCTACTCATGGCTTAAGTAATGCGTTCATTTAACTGCTTATCCTCCCCCCTTCTGCAGTTACAGCTCATTTGACTACGTGACTCTGAGATTGCCAAGAAGCCTTGGCAAAAAAAAAAATGTCTTGCATTTCCAGTCATGGATTCATTAACCAGCTTTTCCCACGTGGAAAGAACAGAGAGAATTATATATTTATCCCAGCCAGAAAATCCTCTGTGTTTTCAATGCAGCAAGGACTTTTGGCTAAAGCTGGTTTTGGTGACTAGCGTGATCAGATTTGAATGAGAATGAAAGACTGGTCAAGCAAGAAAAACATTGTAGAGGTGGGGAGGGAAGGAAGGAAGGAAGGAGGGAAGGAAGGAAGGAAGGGAGGGAGGGAGGAAGGAAGAAGGGAAGGAGGAGGAAGGGAGGGAGGGAGAGAGGGAGGAAGGAAAGAAAGAAAGAAGGAAAGAAGGAAGAAGGGAAGGAGGGAGGGAGGGCAGGAGGGAGGGAGGGAGGAAGGAAGGAAGGAAGAAGGGAAGGAGGAGGGAAGGAAGGGAGGAAGGGAGGGAGGGAGGAAGGAAGGAAGGTTGGTTTTCATATTCAAGAAAAGCCTTTCCTCCCCTAGATGACTAACTTTTTTCAGTAAAGGGAAATTTAGGAGAACCTTCTTTATATTGTTGAAGGCTTTCACGGCCAAAATAATTGGGTTGTTGTGAGTTTTACAGGCTGTCTGGCCATGTTCCAGAAACACTCTTTCCTGACGTTTCACCCACATCTATGGCAGGCATGCTCAGAAGGTGTGAGGTCTGTTGGAAACTAGGCAAGTGAGGTTTATATATACGTAGAATGTCCATGGTAGGAGAAATAACTTGCTTGAGGCAAGTGTAAATGTTGCAATTGGCCACCTTGATTAGCACTGAATGGCCTTGCAGCTTCAAAGCCTGGGTGCTTACTGTCTGGAGAGATGCTTTGTTGGGAGCTGTTAGCTGGCCCTGATTGTTTCCTGTCTGGAATTCCCATGTTTTTTGAGTGTTGCTCTTTATTTACTGTTCTGACTTAATGTCCAAGGCCATCCAATGCCAATCGAGGTGGCCAACTGCAACATTCACACTTGCCGCAAACAGACAAGAGTTCTTTCTCCCACCCATCATTCCAGAGATATATAAACCCCCACTTGCATAGTTTCCAACAGACCTCATAACCTCTGAGGATACCTGCCATAGATGTCCAAAACACCTGGAGGGCCAAAGTGTGCCCATGCCTGCTCTAGAGCCTAAAAGTGCTTCACTACCATGTCCAGGGATGGAATGGTGGCAGCCAAAGTCGAATAATAATACTGTAATTGTGTACTGTGAATGGGCAGGTTGCTCCCCTCAAACCCAAAGCTAGCCACTCTTGCGCTCTCCACTGGATAAGTGCCTCACAGGGTCAGTTTTAGCCACAGGTGACCATCACACCATATCTGATATCTGCTTGTCCACTTGGAAGCACTGATTTCTATGCATTTCCCATGTCAATCTCTCAGATATACATGTTTCCAAAAGCATGTTGTTGCAAACTTGGAATTTCAGACCCCAAATTGTTTTACCCGACTGCAACTTCTATCCATCCTAGCAGTATACTCAGTAGTGAAGGTTTAGGATAGCTGAAGTTGAAAAAGAGCCATAAGGTTTAATTATTTATCAATTTTTTTAAAAAAAAATTATAATTAAAAGACTCCATATTTCAAATAAGCAGATGCACTAGTAACACTTCCAATGGCAACCAAAACACGCCCTGGGTTGTTGTAGGTTTTTTTGGGCTGTATGGCCATGTCCTAGAGGCATTCTCTCCTGACGTTTCGCCTGCATCTATGGCAAGCATCCTCAGAGGTTGTGAGGCCTTCGACAAAACACACCCCACCTTTAAAGGAAAGCAGGGGGTTTACAACTCCAGACACACCAATGCACTTATATAAGCCACTCAGGCAAAATTCAACATGATCTAGATGTCTTACTAACCCACATTTACTCAACGTATCACATGGAAACCAACTGAAACCCAGTTGGAATCCATTCATATTATTTCTGAGGGTCTCTAAAGGATGCTATGTGGCTCCAACTTAATCGATTTTGGAGTATGGTTCACTGATCTTGCCTTAAGGTTATGCAGAAAATATATAAGAAAATGCAAGGACCGGAGATTCCTGTAAATTCTGCATAGAGTATATTTTCATGTCCCATGCAACGCTGTCCATGGTACTGAGGCCTCTTTCACAAAGTCATAAGGAATTCAATTCAAAGGCCAGGTTGATATGAAATGCTTGGGACCAGAAGTATTTCCATATCTCTCCACTTCCTCAGATTTTAGAAATATCTTAGAGATGAGACTCAAGTCTAAACACAACATTATGTTTCATATGCACCTAACACACATGAGGGTAATCTCATACACAATATTTTAATTATTTTGTAGTGAGACAAAATTTGTAAACAAAGTACTATTGGAAAGGAAGGATGGTCTCAGATAATCTTGTGAACATCAAAGGCTTTCATGGCTGGAATCACTGGGTTGTTGTGTGTTTCCCAGGCTGTTTGGCCATGTTACAGAAGCATTTTCTCCTGACGTTTCGCTCCCATCTATGGAAGGCATCCTCAGAGGTAGTGAGGTCTGTTGGAAACTAGGCAAGTGAGGTTTATATATTTGTGGAATAACATCCAGGGTGTGAGAAAGAACTTTTGTCTGCTTGAGGTAAGTGTGAATGCTGCAGTTGGTTGCCTTGATTAGCATTAAATGGCCTTGCAGCTTCAAAGCCTGGGTGCTTCCTGCCTGGGGGAATCCTTTGTTGGGAGCTGCAAGGCCACTCAAAGCTAATCAAGGTGGCCAATTGCAACATTCACACTTGCCTCCAACAGACAAGAGTTCATTCTCCCACCCTGGACCTGCTTCCACAGTTATATAAACCCACTTACCTGGTTTCCATCAGACCCCTCAACCCCACAACCTCTGAGGATGCTTGTCATGGGAGGTGGTGCTCATCTCCATTTCTAAGCCAAAGGGCCAGCATTGTCCGCAGACACCTCCAAAGTCATGTGGCCGGCATGACTTCATGGAGAGCCATTACCTTCCCACAGAAGCAATACCTATTGATCTACTCACATTTGCATGTTTTTGAACTGCTAGGTTGTCAGAAGCTGGGGCTAACAGCAGGAGCTCACCTCGCTCCCCAATTCAAATTACTAACCTTTTGGACAGCAAGATCAGCAGCTCAGTGGATTAACCCACTGCGCAACCAAGGACTTAAATACACACCTTAATTGCTCAGGAAAAACAGAAGGGCATTTATATGTATTTCAATTGAGCAATGTCAAAACCCACACACCGTTGAAACACAAAACTATGAAGTATATGGCAAAAACAAAAGCGTAAAAAACTCTGGCTATTTAAATGTGAAAATAATGAATCCTGAAATAATGAATTGTGAATTAACCATTGCAAGTGGCAAATCTAACGTCGATGGGATTGTTGCCAAAAAGGATATGAATTGCAGCTTTACAAACAGCCAATTAAGACAGAGTGCGCGCCTGTGTGTTGCAATAAAGTACAATCTCATCTCCCCAAAATGGCCAGGGGATATCCAAAATGCTCAGATAATCAGAAATTTAGTACAGAGAAGTGATAATTTACATATCATTATGTTGACACAAAACTCCTTGGGTGAGAACGGAATGAAACGGCAGCGTTGTGCTGTTTGTACAACATATATCCAGATAATAATAAATGCAATGGGGGGAAAACTGTGTTTGACAACTTGCTTATGAATTTTGCAAATATGACACAATTCTGTTGGGGAAATTTGGGATCTCTCTAAACCTGGCCCGGGCAAACTTGGGCCCTCCAGGTGGTTTGGACTGCAACTCCCACAATTCCTAACAGGCCCTTGTCTTTCCCCCCTCAGCCGCTTAAGGAAGGGGCCTGAGGCTGTTAGGAATTGTGAGAGTTGAAGTCCAAAACACCTGGAGGCCCAAGTTGGCCCATGTCTGGTGTAGACTCACATAATACTGTTCAAATTCATTGATTATTGATTATTGATTTTGTCATTTGGGAGTTGTAGTTGCTAGGATCTATAGTTCCCCTACCATCAAAGAGCATACTGAACTCCACCAACGATGGAACTGAACCAAACTTGGCACACAAAACTCCCATGGCCAGCAGAAAATGCTGAAACAGTCTGGTGGGCATTGACCTTGAGTTTTGGAGTTGTAGTTCACCTGCATCCAGAGAGCACTGTGGACTCAAACAATGATGGATCTGGACCAAACTTGGCATGAATACTCAATATGACCAAATGTGAACATTGGTGGAGTTTGGGGGAAATAGACCTTGACATTTGGGAGTTGTAGTTGCTGAGATTTTTAGTTCACCTACAATTTTTAGTTCACGTACAAACCTCTGAGGATGCATTGCCATAAATGCAGATGAAACGTCAGGAGAGAATGCCTCTAGAACAGTGTTTCTCAACTTTCCCCATACAGTGACCCCTTAATACGGTTCCTTATGTTGTGGTGACCCCCAACCATAAAATTTTCGTTGTTACTTTGTAACTGTAATTTGCTACTGTTATGAATTGCAATGTAAATATTCGATACGCAGGATGTATTTTTATTCACTGGACCAAATTTGGCAAAAAATATTTGATATACCCACATTTGAATACTGGTGGGCTTGGGGAGGATTGATTTTGTCATTTGGGAGTTTTATTTGCTGGGATTTATAGTTCACCTACAATCAAAGAGCATTCTGAACTCCACCAATGATGGAATTGAACCAAACTTGGCAAACTCCCATGACCAACAGAAAATACTGCAAGTATTTGGTGGGCATTGACCTTGAGTTTTGGAGTTGTAGTTCACCTACATCCAGAAAGCAGTGTGGACTCAAGCAATGATGGATGTGGAACAAACTTGACACAAATACTCAATATGCCCAAAATATGGACACTGGTGGAGTTTGGGGAAATACACCTTGACATTTGGGAGTTGTAGTGGCTGGGATGTATAGCCCACCTACAATTAAAGAGCTTTCTGATCCCCACCCATGATAGAATTGGGCCAAACTTCTCACACAGAACCTCCATGACCAACGAAAAATACTGTGTTTTCTGATAGTCTTTGGCGACCCCTCTGACAAACCCCTCGCGGCCCCCAGGTTGAGAAACACTGCTCTAGAACATGGCCATATAGCCTGAAAAAACATACAACAACCCAACAAAAATAATGTTGTGTTTGGGGGTCATAACAACATGAGGAACTGTATTAAGGGGTCGTGGCATTATGAAGGTTGGGAACCAGTGATTTAATCATTCTTTCATTGATTCCTTTCTTTTTAGATAGTCCACTTCTCCTGCCTTTTCTTTTCTTTGCATTTGGAGATCTTTATGAAGATTGCAAAGCATATTCTTTCCAAACGGGTTGGTAACATGGAAAGGAACAAGGAAAGAAGACAGAGAGAGAACATGGACCTCTTTCTCCCAATCTTTCCCAAAACGAAATGATCAAATAGAAAAATACAGTGCATAATAAAAACAGGTATTATTGTATAACTTTCCTCCTGCGAATGCAATGATGTTCAGTCCAAAATATCAGATCACATTACTACAAAGCAGCTTCCACACCGGCGGAGGGGGAAGGGGCTTTCGTCCCTCGATATTCCCTCCTTTTTTGTGTGTGCGTGGCTCAATTATCCAAAACTGCATTCAGCACACACACACATATGCACACTATAAACACTCCCCAAAGGCCCCCCTTGTAGCACCGTCGCCAGCCCTTCATCCTCCCTCACCATTAAAACAGCTTTCGCCAGGGAACAGAGGACAAACATATTCATTGGCACCTTATCAGACATGCATGCAAAACTAATTAACATGGGGAGACACGCAAGCTGCTGTCCAGCCGCAGACACACACGCGCATGCACACACCCAACGCACGCACACACACACAAGGCTGCCCTTGTCTCGATAGGCGGAGAGCATAAAGGCCAGGGTGGCGGCGGAGGGGGGCACGTTGAAAAGGCTTTGTTGCTAATTTAGGCATCTGTCTCAGTCTGGTCTGGTCTTCCCTGCCTGGCCCATGAGAGTTTGTGTTTTTCCCAGCCCCGGCTACAATGCTGGGAACATTGACACCCCCCCCCTCCCCAAGATCGGCCCTTGACAATGGTCTCATTGTTTGTGCCACACAGAAAAGCAAGAGGGAGAAGGGGGAGGAAAAGACAGGCTGGCGGGTAGGACGGTGGAAGCCAAGGTGCAAGAGGAGGAGAGAAAAGAAGAGAGGCAAAAATGTGGATTTTCACAAAACGCTTACTATCGCACACTTCTTGCACTTGCCCCATGTCTCTCTAATGCAGTGTTTCTCAATCTCCCTAATGCTATGACCCTTTAATACATTCCTCATGTTGTGGTGACCCCCAAACATAACATTATTTTTGTTCCTACTTCATAACTGTTACGAATTGTAATGTAAATATCTGATATGCAGGATATGTTTTCATTCACTGGACCAAATCTGGCACAAATACGCGCCCAAAATTGAATACTGGTGGGGTTGGGGGGGAATTGTTTTTGTTATTTGGGATTTATAGTTCACATACAATCAAAGAGCCTTCTGAACTCCACCAATGATGGAACTGAACCAAACTTAGCACAGAATTCCCATGACCAACAGAAAATACTGGAAGGGTTTGGTGGGCATTGACCTTGAGTTTGGAGTTGTAGTTCACCTACATCCAGAGAGCACTGTGGACTCAAACAATGATGGATCTGGACCAAACTTGGCACAAATACTCAATATGCACAAATTTGAACACTGGTGGAGTTTGGGGAAAATAGACCTTGACATTTGGAGTTGGAGTTACTGGTATTTGTAGTTCACCTACAATCAAAGAGCCTTCTGAACTCCACCAACAATGGAATTGAACCAAACTTGGCACACAGAATTCCCATGACCCACAGAAAATACTGGAAGGGTTTGGTGGGCATTGACCTTGAGTTTTGGAGTTGTAGTTCACCTACATCCAGAGAGCACTGTGGACTCAAACAATGATGGATCTGGACCAAACTTGGCACAAATATCAATATGCCCAAATGTGAACACTGGTGGAGTTTGGGGAAAATAGACCTTGATATTTGGGAGTTGTAGTTGATGAACCCCTATGTCCAACAGAAAATACTGTGTTTTCTGATGGTCTTTGGCGACCTCTCCGCCACCCCCTTGTGACCCCCCACCCTCCAGGATCCTGATCCATAGGTTGAGAAACACTGCTCTAAGGAATCTGAATGGAGAACAGTTGGGGACAGAGACTCAAGAGAGGCTGATTACACTGACTGACAAACATGGGTATATTTGACCTGCTGATTCCATAAATGGCACCCGTTTTCCCTTATCAGCTTGAGGTTTTGAGGTACTGAACATATCTCATCTACCAGTCTTCATCTGCTGCTCACCCATAGCAAACCATGATATAGTTATCATGGTTTGCTATAGGTGAGCAGCAGATGAAGACTGGTAGATGAGATATGTTCTGTACCTCAAAATCTAAGAACTGAGAGCCAATACTGTCTATCCAATGAAGTTTTCAGAATTGGTCAATGGACAACATTGTCTGAATGCCCGATCACTATCTCCCAAAGCAGTTACTATATTTTCAACTAAAGAACACGAGACATAAGATTGGTGGACAGGAAAAGAGACTTAAAGATGGGCTTAAAGCCAACCTTAAAAACTATGGCATAGACACCAAGAACTGGGAAGCCCTGGCCCTTGAGAACTCTAACTGGAGGTCCACTGTGACCAGCAGTGTTGCAGAATTTGAAGAGACATGAATGGAGGGTGAAAGGGAGAAATGTGCCAGGAGGAAGGTACGTTAAGCCAACCCTGACTGGGACTGCCTTACATCTGGAAACCAATGTCCTCACTGCGGGAGAACATGCAGATCAAGAATAGGACTCCACAGCCTCCTACGGACCTACCACCAAGACCATTTGAAGGACCATCATCCTCAGGTTATGAGGGATCACCTAAGTAAGTAAGTATGAATTGGTACTCCAAATAACCCCAAAAACAGGCCTAAAAACCAAGACACCAATATTTTTCTTTTGTTGGGCTGTGTTGTGGTTATTATTATTATTATTATTATTATTATTATTATTATTATTATTAATTTATTATTACTATTATTTGATACACAACAAGATGAGTACACAGTAAACAAGATCACAATGCTGGCTTTTGTATTCGATCACACTTCAGACACTTCCCAAGACTGTGTGACATATCGGCAAATAATGTGTGCTGATCCGAGTAGGGTGGCCTTTTGCAGCTGACAGAATGGTAATTTTGTCAGTGCTGATTGTTTTCAAGTGCAGGCCAAGGTCTTTAGGCACTGCACCCAGTGTGCCGATCAGCATTGGGACCACCGTTACTGGTTTGTGCCAGAGTCTTTGCAGTTCGAACTTTAAATTCTCATATCGTGTAAGTTTTTCTAGTTACTTCTCATCAATCCTATTGTCACCTGGGATTGCAACATTGACAATCCATACTTTGTTTTTTCCACAATCGTAAGGTCAGGAGTGATGATGATGATGATGATGATGATGATGATGATGATTATTATTATTAAGGAGCCCCCGCTGGCGCAGTGGGTTAAAGCCCTATGCTGGCAGGACTGAAGACTGACAGGTCACAGGTTCGAATCTGGGGAGAGACGGATGAGCTCCCTCTATCAGCTCCAGCTCCTCATGCGGGGACATGAGAGAAGCCTCCCACAAGGATGACAAAAACATCAAATTATCCGGGCGTCCCCTGGGCAACGTCCTTGCAGACGGCCAATTCTGTCACACCAGGAGTCACTCCTGACACGACAAAAAAAAATATTATTATTAGGAAAAATATGTACACATTCAGGCTTGCAGATAACTGCCAGGCCAAAGCTGAAGGAAAGAGGTCAAGTTGGACTGTGGTCCAAAGAACGATGTGGCTCAGATGATCACATGCCGGAGACCCCGTCATCACTTAAAGCCACAGATTGAAGATGACATCTCCCCATCCCACCCACATCGGCTTTAAAAAAATCAATACACAGCACAATTGTTAAGGGTAAAGCCAGGTGTTGCTTAATGAGACCGTAAAAGCTAATGAGGGTCAATATGGTCTGAGTGCTGGAATCCAAGAGATCACAGTCCAAGTCTCTGCTCAGCCCTTGGATGATGCGCAGACACACCGGAGCCAAAGGCAAATGGCTCTGAACAAACTTTGCCAAGAAGGTCCCATGGTAGGTTCGGAAACAACTTGGAAGCACACAAAAACAAGCTCATACTGATGCTTTCTCATAGAGCACACAAGGCCTGCTGCCCTCCAATGCAGTAGTTTGTAAGGATTATGTTTCTGTGAGTTTTCTGGGCTGTATGGTCATGTTCCAGAAGCATTCTCTCCTGACGTTTCACCCACATCTATGGCAGGCATCCTCAGAGGTCTGTTGGAAACTAGGCAAGTGATTGGGTTGTTGTAGGTTTTTCCGGGCTATATGGCCATGTTCTGGAGGCAATTTTTCTCCTGACGTTTCGCCTGCATCTATGGCAAGCATCCTCAGAGATAGTGAGGATGCTTGCCATAGATGCAGGCGAAACGTCAGGAGAAAATGCCTCTAGAACATGGCCAAATAGCCCGGAAAAACAACTCAGTGATTCCGGCCATGAAAGCCTTCGACAATAGGCAAGTGATGTTTATATATCTGTGGAATGCCCAGGGTGGGAGAAATAATTCTTTTCTGATTGAGGCAAGTGTGAATGTTTCAATTGGCCACCCTGATTAGCACTGAATGGTCTTGCAGCTTCAAAGCCTGAATACTACCTGCCTAGGGGAATCCTTTGTTGGGAGCTGCAAGGCCATCCAATGCTAATCAAGGTGGCCAATTGCAACATTCACACTTCTCTGGCTGCTTTCTGCCTGGGGGGGGATCCTTTTTTGGGAGGTGTTAGCTGGCCCTGATTGTTTCCTGTCTGGAATTCCCCTGTTTTTTTATTTACTTTATTTACTGTCCTGATTTTAGAGTTTTTAAAATACTTTTAATGTTTTAGAGTTTTTTTCAGGATTGTTCAATGGAGCACTAGCTTTGAACTAAATACTTTTGGAAAGACAGCCTTGGGAAGAGTCTATTGTTCAAATGATATTAGAAAACTATTTTAAATATATAGCAGATACTCAAACATCCATTGATCAAACTGACATAGTTTGTATGATACAGAAGGAAATTGCAGAAAAAGGTGAGGGAAGCAAATTGAGATTGTTGAGATAAGGTGACTCACCTTTAAACAGCTGCATAGTTTAGAGAAGTGTTTTTCAACCTGGGGGTCAGGACCCCTACGGTGGGGAGTGTTAAAGGGTCACCAAAGACCATCAGAAAACACAGTGTTTTCTTTTGGTCTTGGGGGTTCTGTGTGGGAAGTTTGGCCCAATTCTATCATTGGTGGGGTTCAGAATGCTCTTTGATTGTAGGTGATCCCAGCAATTACAACCCCCAAATATGAAGGTATATTTTCCCCAGACCCTACCAGTGTTCACATTTGGGCATATTGAGTTTGATCCAGATCCATCATTGTTTGAGTCCACAGTGATGTCTGGGTGTAGGTGAACTACAACTCCAAAACTCAAGGTCATTGCCCACCAAACCCTTCCAATATTTTCTGTTGGTCATGGGAGTTCTGTGTGCCAAGTTTGGTTCAATTCTATCGTTGGTGGGGTTCAGAATGCCCAAAACTGAAAGAGTTTTGGTTCACCACCAAACCCTTCCAGTATTTTCTGTTGGTCATGGGAGTTCTGCGTGCCAAGTTTGGTGCAATTCTATCATTGGTGGGGTTCAGAATGCCTTTTGATTGTAGGTGAACTATAAATCCCAGCAACTACAACTCCCAAATGACAAATCCAATCCTTCCTCCTTAAGCCCACCAGTATTCAAATTTGGGCATATTGGGTATTTGTGCCAAATTTGGTCTAGTGAATCCAGCGTATCAGATATTTATCTTACGACTCATAACGGTAGCAAAATTACAATTATGAAGTAGCAACAAAAGGAAATATATTATCAGATAAATGATTATGGAACATTAATAGATAGTAAGTATAGCTCTGTATGCAACAAACACCTGCAAATGTATGTATACTTAAATGAAATTAAAAATAAATAATGTTATGGTTGGGGTCACCACAACATGAGGAACTGTATTAAGGGTTCGCAGCATTAGGAAGGTTGAGAAATACTGAGTTGCGGGGAGCTAAGATGATGCCTCCTTATTAGGAAAATAGTATTCATGTATAGTAAGTAAGGTTCATTAAGGCAAGCAGTCATTCTAAATGGTGGAAAAGTGGACAAAAGGTCTCAGAACAGATGCGTGGAGTGGGGGGAAGTTCACCATTGGCAGCAACTCGGGAAGGCACTCGTGAAAGGAGGCCCAAGCAACTGGCCTTCCGCAGCTAAAATAACATTTGCTTAAACTCGGCCTTGCAAGCAGAGCCACAAGCGGCGAGGGTCCGTAGCCAGAGGGGTCTTCTATATTCAGCAGGTGACAAAAGGAGAAGTGGGGGGGGGATGGGTGGCTTATCTAGAGCTTTTTCTTTTTGGAGAGACTGGGGATGCTGGGCTGCCGTCATTGTTTTCACTGAGTTCCTTTTGCAGAGAATGAATTCCAAAGTAAATTGTGGGAGGGGGAGAAATGAAACCCACCTATTCTCCCATCCTCACAGTGGGAATGTTGTTGTTCATTCGTTCAGTTGTCTCCGACTCTTCGTGACCTCATGGGCCAGCCCACGCCAGAGCTCCCTGTCGGCCGTCACCACCCCCAGCTCCTTCAAGGTCAGTCCAGTCACTTCAAGGATGCCATCCATCCATCTTGCCCTTGGTCGGCCCCTCTTCCTTTTGCCTTCCATTTTCCCCAGCATCATTGTCTTCTCCAGGCTTTGCTGTCTCCTCATGATGTGGCCAAAGTACTTCAACTTTGTCTCTAGTATCCTTCCCTCCAATGAGCAGTCGGGCTTTATTTCCTGGAGGATGGACTGGTTGGATCTTCTCGCAGTCCAAGGCACTCTCAGCACTTTCCTCCAACACCACAGCTCAATAGCATCACTCTTCCTTTGCTCAGCCTTCCCTAAGGTCTAAGTGGGAATATGGCCAGAAAATGTGGAGCAGAAGGATCTCAGACAGGATGACGGGCATAACTACACCTGTCTTGGAGAGCCACAGTGGTCATCCATCGACAAGGTCCCCTATGACCTTCTGGTAAACAAACTAGTCCAATGTGGGCAAGGCAAAACTACGGTTAGGTGGATCTGTAGTTAGTTAAGCAGACAAACCCAGAAGGTGATTCTCCCCAAGGCTTCGTCTTCATCCTGGAAAGAAGTGACGAGCGGAGTGCCACAAACAGGGTTCCATCCTGGGCCCAGTCCTGTTCAACATCTTTATTAATTATCCAGATATAATAAAAGTGAAGGTGTCACGAAAACACTACAAGAATTTAGGAAGCAAGTATTTTGGTTTTCTTAACCCTGTGGACTATACTGGAAGTCAACCATAGTAAGGAATACTACACGTTTAACATGCCATCCCATTCACCCACTCCCTCCCTTACTCTCCAGCCCTACAACCCTAACTGTACTTCCCTTTTTCCCCCCTCTGTATTGTATGTAATAATTATGGAAAATTTGCATAATAAATAAGATTTTTTTAAAAACCATATTTATTAATTATTATTAATTAGATGAAGGATTAGAAGGCAGGATCATCAAGTTTGCAGACGACACCAAATTGGGAGGGAGAGCCAAGACTCCAGAGGACAGGAGCAGGATTCAAAACGATCTTGACAGATTAGAGAGATGAATGGCCAAAACTAACAAAATGAAGTTCAACAGTGACAAATGCAAGATACTCCACTTAGGCAGAAAAAACGAAATGCAAAGAGACAAAATGGGGGACAAGACCTGGCTCAAGAGCAGTACAAGTGAAAAAGATCTTGGAGTCCTCGTGGACAACAAGTTAAACATGAGCCAGGAATGTGATGTGGCAGCAAAATAAGCCAATAGGATTTTGTCCTGCATCAATATGAGTATAGTAGCTAGATCAGCGGTCCTCAAACCAAGGCCTGGGGACCAGATACAACCCTCCAAGGTCATTCACCCAGCCTCGCTCAGGGTCAACCTAAGTCTGAAATGACTTGAAAGCACACAACAACAACAATCCTATCTCATCAGCCAAAAGCAGGCCCACACTTCCCATTGAAATACTAATAAGCTTATATTTGTTAAAATTGATCTTCATTTTAATTATTGTATTGTTTTTAAGTGTGTTTTGTACTACAAGTAAGATATGTTCAGTGTGCATAGGAATTCATTCATTTTTTTCAAATTATAATCTGGTCCTCTAACAGTTTGAGAGACTGTGAACTGACCCTCTGTTTAAAAAGTTTGAGGACCCCTGGTCTAGATCATGGGAAGTCATGCTACCCCTCTATTCTGCCTTGGCTAGACCACACCGGGAATATTGTGTCCAATTCTGGGCACCACAATTCAAGAGAGATATTGACAAGCTGGAATGTGTCCAGAGGAGGGCGACTAAAATGATCAAGGGTCTGGAGAACAAGCCCTATGAGGAACGGCTTAAGGAGCTGGGCATGTTTAGCCTGAAGAAGAGAAGGCTGAGAGGGGACATGATAGCCATGTATAAATATGTTAGAGGAAGTCATAGGGAGGAGGGAGCAAACTTGGGTTCTGCTGCCCATGGAGACTAGGACGCAGTGGAGCAATGGCTTCAAACTACAAGAAAGGAGATTCCACTGAACATTAGGAAGAACTTCCTGGCTGTGAGAGCCGTTCAGCAGTGGAACTCTCTGCCCCGGAGTGTGGTGGAGGCTCCTTCTTTGGAAGCTTTTAAACAGAGGCTGGATGGCCATCTGTCAGGGTGCTTTGAATGCAATTTTCCTGCTTTTTGGCAGAATGGGGTTGGACTGGATAGCCCAGGAGGTCTCTTCCAACTCTAGGATTCTAATCCACTAAGGGTGTCTAATCCCATCTCAGCAGGGTCAAGAGCAGTGGTTCTCAACCTGTGGCTCCCCAGATGTTTTGGCCTTCAACGCCCAGAAATCCTAACAGCTGGTAAACTGGTTGGGATTTATGGGAGTTGTAGGGCAAAACACCACAAGAACATGGCCATACAGCCCAAAATACTTACAATAACCCAGTATTTATTCTGTTGACACTACTTCCTGCTCATCTTTTTTCCTCCTATGTACCAGACAAACAAGACAGAATGAGAAAAGAAATAATCTGTGTTTTCATCTCCAAGTTTGTTTCCATTTTTCCTGTCTCAGAGCAGATAAATAGTTAATTCTTTTGTTAAGAGGCTTCCTCCCAGATAAGCCGGAGCAGCGGGTAAGCCATCTCCAGCCCCACACAGGCTATTCTGGTTGTTTACCAGCTTCCCGGTAGTTAATTCTTTTGTTAAGAGGCTTCCTCCCAGATAAGCCGGAGCAGCGGGTAAACCATCTCCAGCCCCACACAGGCTATTTTGGTTGTTTACCAGCTTCCCGGTCATCTGGTAAAGTTTTCAAACATGGGATGGGCGTGCTTTCAAATGTTAAAGCAGGCATGGGCAAACTTTGGCCCTCCAGGTGTTTTGGACTTCAACTCCCATAATTCCTAACAGCCGGTAGGCTCACTTTCTGTCCCTGTGAGAATTGGATTTCGAAACATGTGGCCTGTTGTTGAAACAAGGATTTGGGATACAGTGTCAGCGGAGATCCCTTTTTCCCATGATAACAACTCTTCCAAGTGTGAATTTCCCTTCCAAGAGGAAGATTAATCTCAGTTCTTGTTGTCTCACCCTTGTTCTTAACTAGGAGTTGTTTGTAAGTCTGATGTTTGTAACTCAGGGACTTGAGCAGTAATTACCGCTCAAGCAGGGAGCTTTGAGATGGTTGAACAGAAGCTCTCCGAAACTTTAGGTGCCCTTACTGCCTATTACAGGGAAAACCAGCTGATCCCCAACCCATCTAAAACACAGACATGTGCTTTTCATCTCAAGAACAGACAAGCATCCCGAGCTCTGAGGATCACCTGGGAAGGAAGGAATCCCACTGGAGCATTGCAGCGCACCCAAATACCTGGGAGTCACTCTGGACCGTGCTCTGACCTACAAGAAGCACTGCCTGAACATCAAGCAAAAAGTGGGCGCTAGAAACAATATCATACGAAAGCTGACTGGCACAACCTGGGGATCACAACCAGACACAGTCAAGGCATCTGCTCTTGCGCTGTGATACCCTGCTGCTGAGTACGCATGCCCAGTGTGGAACACATCTCACCATGCTAAAACAGTGGATGTGGCTCTTACTGAGACATGCCGCATTATCACGGGGTGTCTGCGCCCTACACCACTGGAGAAATTACACTGCTTAGCCGGTATCGCACCACCTGACATCTGCCGGGAAGTAGCAACCAATAGTGAAAGGACCAAGGCAGAGACATCTCCAGCTCATCCCTTGTTTGGGTATCAGCCAGCACATCAACGACTTAAATCCAGACATAGTTTTCTAAGATCTACAGAGACACTCGCTGGAACACCTCAGCAAGCGAGAGTCCAAAAGTGGCAGGCTCAAACCCAGAACCTCAATCCGTGGGTGATACCAGATGAGAGACTCCCCCCTGGGCACACAGAAGACTGGGCGACTTGGAAGGAGCTGAACAGACTGCGCTCTGGCACCACGAGATGCAGAGCCAACCTTGAAAAATGGGGCCACAAAGTGGAATCCACAACATGCGAGTGTGGAGAAGAGCAAACCACTGACCACCTGCTGCAATGCAACCTGAGCCCGGCCACATGCATGATGGAGGACCTTCTTGCGGCAACACCAGAGGCACTCCAAGGGGACAGATACTGGTCAAAGGACATTTAATCAATTACCAAGCTTGCAAAATCTGTGTTTTTTTATCTGTTTGTTTGTTTTGTTCTGTTAGAAATGTAATACAATGGTCTGGTTGCTGATGATACGATAAATAAATAACTCAGGGACTGCCTGTACTAGTGTCAGAGATGCCCGTGTTCCTCTTCAGCCCTTCATACCTTGGCACTTCTCACTCTCATGTAGGCCGTTGCATGTGTGCCTAAGACTTTTCGCTTGGACCTCTCATTTGACCTTGCCAAATGCACGAACAGGCGTAGCAAGTCCCTGGACATGCGCTGGAGCACCCCAAGAAAATTCACGTCGAAAACAAAAATAAATAAATAAATAAAAACCCACCAGTTCTCTTTCAAAAGAGGGGGAAAAATGACATCAAGGGACCACGACACACACAGCGCCTGTAACCTAAATCCTAAATAACGGATTGCCAAGCATGCGCTGGAAACATCAGACAACAAAAGGCCGTGAAAGCTGCTCTTGGCAGGAAGCCAGCCTGTGCTCCCGCCTCGCCGCGCGAGAACAGAAATGGTCCAATTTGGTTCACTTTCACCTTCTTAGTTCGGCAGACAAAGCCCCAGAAAGCCCCGGCCTAAGCAAGCCAGATGTCCTGCTTTCAAAGAGACGCGGGACGGTCCCAAAGAGCATCGCCCGCATCTCAAATTCAGCTTAAGGGTATAACGGCACTGGCTGGCGAGAGCTGGGCAAATCTGGCCATTCGGCTTCGCTACACTTGAATTCCTTACTCTTCCATCAAAATATTTGCGCATTTCAGAAATATTTGTTCAAATACGAGCAGAGTTAAAGGGTCAGTTTTCTGAACTAGACAAATCCAATAGATACCGCTATTCTCAGATTGTTCCTGCTTGGCAGAGAGTCACCCTGCGTGCCTTCATCTGGAAGAAGTCGTGGTAAAAATAAAGTAAATACAATAATATTTATTTACTTACTTACTTAATTTCTATCCTGCTCTTCTCACCGCGTGGGGGGACTCAGAGCGGTGGCATATATCATATGTCTTGGCAAAAATGCAATGTCTCATTAGGCATAAAAAAAATAAAACAACATAAAATCACATAAAATCAGGAGCGACTTGGAAAAACTGCAAGTCGCTTCTGTTGTGAATGAATTGGCCGTCTGCAAGGATGTTGCCCAGGGGAAGCCCAGATGGTTTTACTATCCTATGAGAGGATTCTCTCATGTCCCCGCATGAGAAGCTGGAGCTGACATATGGGAGCTCATCCCACTCCCCAGATTAGAACCGCTGACCTTTTGGTCAGCGGTCCCGCTGGCACAAGGTTTTAACCCATTGCACCACCGGGGACTCCTATAAAATCACTAAAATCGATAAACATATAAACACATATTGAGACACCTTAAACATATTAAAACA
Source organism: Anolis sagrei ordinatus (assembly GCF_025583915.1). Taxonomy (NCBI): domain Eukaryota; kingdom Metazoa; phylum Chordata; class Lepidosauria; order Squamata; family Anolidae; genus Anolis; species Anolis sagrei. Next base: position 3,782,381 of record NW_026844367.1, on the reverse strand, counting down.
TACTAACCCCCCAACACAAATAGTGAATTGCACCATTTTGAAAATCATAATTCAACTGCTTCATTTCTAACTGTGTCGAGATAGGATTTTAAACTGCATTTCCCTCACTTGCCAAACAACTAGGTTTTGACTTGTTTCCTGAGTACTGGAGGGAGGAGGCCGACCTGATCTCACTAAGAAGGGAGTTCCACAGATGAAGGGCCACCACTGAGAAGACTCTGTCTCTCATCCTCACCAACTGTGCTTGTGACAGTGGTGGGACCGAGAGCAAGACCTTCCCGGCAGATCTTAGTACTCAAACTGGTTCATAAAGAGAGATACATTCAGATAGATAAGCTGGACCAGAATTGTGCTCGTTAGCTAATTGGCAGGCAGTGTAGCTGACATAACAGGGGGGTTGAATGCTATTGCTTTTTTATGTTAGGAGCTACTTGAGAAACTGCAAATTGCTTCTAGTGTGAGAGAATTGGCTGTCTGCAAGGATGTTGCCCAGGAGACACCTGGATGTTTTACCATCCAGTGGGAGGCTTTTCTCATGTCCCTGCTTGGGAAGCTGGAGCTGACAGATGGGAGCTCACTCCACTCCCCAGATTCGAACTGCCAACCTTTTGGTCAGCGGTCCTGCCGGCTCAAGGATTTAATCCACTGCACCACCAGAGATTCTGGTAACAACAACAACAGCATCATCATCATCAACAACAACACCAACAAGGGGGTTTCTATCAGAAAAAGCTAAGCAGCAACCATAATTCTGGACAAAATTCACTGACGTTCCATTGTTTTCCTTGCCATTCCCTTTCTTTTTCGCTCAAAGGTGTACAAAGTGTGTCCTTGAGATCATGTAGTCCTTCCCACTCAGACTTCTCTCCCCCCCCCCCCACTCCCCTTATCAAATAAAATAAAATAAAGTAAAAATAAAATAAAATATTCCCTTTCCTGGAAGTTCCAGGAATATGTGAATCAGATTTTCATTAGATTGCAGGAACTCATTGCAATGTTTAACATAAAACACATCCCCCCCCCCCAAAAAAAAAATAACACCTCTTTGTCCTTCATTTTTAGGAATTTTGGGAAGTCAGCATTATTTTGGGGGGAACCAACCCCATGTCAGAAAATGCCTGCTTACCCCCAACACTCCCAAAGTTGTCCATCCTGATTTGGATCCTCTATATTTTAGCGGCAGAGTATTGTCTTTGGCGTGTGCTGCTTTGGAAAGTATGTGAGTTCGTGTCTTGCAGTACGGAAGCCTTCCTTCTTTGTCTAAGAAACATGCCCCATACATACCCACAGGAAACCTCCGATGGGTGGTTGGGTACAAACAAATCCTGAACTTTCCCCCCATCCATCCACATTTTAATCCACAGAGAATGCTGTAGCATAGCAACCCAAGAGTGCAAGCTCTACCAATTCCAAATGTCACCTTAGCCACAAAACCCATTCGGTGGCCTCAAGGAAACCTCTGTGTGTCTGTAGGCACATCTCTCTGCAGCGAACATGACTGAAGCTTTGAACACTTAGGGCATTGTCACACCGTGCTGTCATAACATCATAGCAATGCATTAGTCCAGGCAAGGGCAAACTTTCTAACTTGGGGGCCACATGCCAGCACTCCCTGCTAGAAGGACTGGCTGCCCAGCGATAGATGGAAGGAAGGAAGGAAGGAAGGAAGGAAGGAAGGAAGGAAGGAAGGGGAGGAAGGAGGAGGGAAAGAGTGAAGGAAGGAAGGAAAAAGGAAGGAGGAAGGAAGGAGAAGAGGGAGAAAGGGAGGGAGGAAAAGGAGAAAGAAGACAAAAGGGAAGGAGGGGAAGGGGAAGAGAAGGATGGAAGGAGAAGGAAAAAGGAAGAAGGAAGAGAGGGAGGAAGGAAAAAGGGAGGAAGGAAGGATGGAAGGAGAAAGAGGGAGAGAGGGAAGGAGGAGGGAGGGAAGAAAGAGAAGGAAAGACAAAAGGGAAGGAAGGGTGAAAGACAAAAGGGAAGGAAGGGTGGAAGAGAAGGATGGAAGGAAGGGGAGGAAGGGAGGGAGGGAGGGAGGGAGGGAGGGAGGGAGGGAGGAAGGAAGGAAGGAAGGAAGGAAGGAAGGAAGGAAGGAGAGAGAGAGAGGGAGGGAGAAGGTGTATGAGGGAAATAGAAGGAGGAAAGAAAGAGCCACAAAGAGACTATAGGAAGACAAGGGATGGAAGGAAGGAGAGAAGGAAGGAAGAAAGGAAGGGATGGAGAAAAGCATGGAAGGAAGGGAAGGATAAAAGGAAAAAGAGAAGGAAGAGATGGAGAGAAGCATGGAAGGATGGAAGGAGAAAGAGGGAGAGAGGAAAGGGGGAGGTAAGAGGGAAGGAAGGAAAGACAAAAGGGAAGGATGGATGGAAGGAAGGAAGGAAGGAAGGAAGGAAGGAAGGAAGAGAAGGATAAAAGAAGGAAGGTAGGAAGGGAGGGATAAAAGAAAAAGAGAAGGAAAGAAAGACAAAAGGGAAGGAAGGGAAGGGAGAAAAGAGGGAAGGATGAAAGGGTGGAAGGAAAGGATGGAAGGAGAAAGAGGGAGAGAGGGAAGAAAGGAAAGACAAAAGGGAAGGAAGGATGAAAAGGTAAAAGGGATGGATGGATGGATGGAAGGCAGGGAGGGAGGAAGGGAGAGAGGGAGGAAGGAAGGAAGGTAGGAAGGGAGGGATAAAAGAAAAAGAGAAGGAAAGAAAGACAAAAGGGAAGGAAGGGAAGGGAGAAAAGAGGGAAGGAAGGATGAAAGGGTGGAAGGAAAGGATGGAAGGAGAAAGAGGGGGAGGTAAGGAGGAAGGAAAGATGAAAGGGAGGGAAGGAGGAAAGGATGCAAGGAAGGAAGGGAAGGGAAGAGAGAAGGAAGGAAGGATGGAAGGAGAAAGGGTGGAAGGGAAGGATAGGATGGTGGAAGATAGGAGGGCCTGGGTAAAGAGTCCAAGGGGCTGTATCCAGCCTCTGGGCCTGAGTTTGCCCATACTTGCATTAGTTCCACTTGTGCCTCAGCCTTATGACCACCAGTACCCCTTGGGATCATTAAAACTCAGGGTACAGTGTTCACCATGGAAAAAACCTCATTCATAGCCCCCTTTCCCCACAATAACCAGTTCGTAACCAGTTTGGGTATGGGTAGCTCAAAGATTCCTAAGGAAACCTCTTGTAGAGAAGTCCCAAACTACTTCTGATGCTCAGGTGAGGAAGACAGCATTTCTATTATGTGTAAACCCCTCTTAACCTCTTTTCCAATTGCTTGGGTTTTGTTTGTTGTCACAGCACATCCTACCATTGCACTGTTTCACCAATGTGAAACATAATATATATATTTTTTACAAAATAGAAGAGCCAATCACAAAGTGAGGGGTGTGATACCGGAGTTGGTAATGAATGCAGACCAAAAACAAAAACACATGCAAATGGTGCTCTTCAAGCACAAATGCAGCAAGGATGCAATTGAGAGCATCACCCGCCAGCTCCCCTCATGAGACTGGCTGGAGCAGATTTCAAACAGAATAATATGGCGTAAAGGCATGGCGTGATAAGTCCACGCCTTTATGTATATATGCATGTATGGAGGACTGAGAGATATGCCTAGGGCTGACTGGGGGGAGGATGTGTGTGTTTCACACGGAATTATTCAGATCGTATTCCCAAACAGGTCTACTCAGAAGAAAGTCTCCTTGAGTTAACTGGGGACTGTTCCTAGGGAAGTGTACCTATGAACAATAGCAATAACAACAATAGCAACAATAATACACTGCATGCCACTGCGCACCACCTTCCCAGGGCATGCGCTGGCAAGTACAAATCACACCAAGAGGAAAGGCAACAGATAGGAAGACAAGAGGGCATATGCACATACAGTAGAGTCTCGCTTATCCAACATAAACAGGCCAACAGAATGTTGGATAATAAGGAGGGATTAAGGAAAAGCCTATTAAGTGTTACATTACATTATGATTTTAAAAATTTAGCACCAAAACATAATGTTTTACAACCAATCAACAGAAAAAGCAGTTCGATACATAGTAATGTTAGAATCAAAGAGTTGGAAGAGACCTCCTGGGCCACCCAGTCCAACCCCATTCTGCCAAGAAGCAGGAATATTGCATTCAAAGCACCCCTGACAGATGGCCATCCAGCCTCTGTTTCAAAGCTTCCAAAGAAGGAGCCTCCACCACACTCTGGGGCAGAGAGTTCCACTGCTGAATGGCTCTCACAGTCAGGAAGTTCTTCCTCATGTTCAGATGGAATCTCCTCTCTTGTAGTTTGAAGCCATTGTTCCGCGTCCTAGTCTCCAGGGAAGCAGAAAACAAGATTGCTCCCTCCTCCCTGTGGCTTCCTCTCACATATTTATACATGGCTATCATATTCCCTCTCAGCCTTCTCTTCTTCAGGCTAAACATGCCCAGCTCCTTAAGCCGCTCCTCATAGGGCTTGTTCTCCAGTATGCAGTAATAACTGTATTTATGACTTGAGCACCAAAACATCACAATGTATTGAAACAGCTGTGGATCCGGGTGGGAGGCAGACTGTGTTGGATAATACAGAACGTTGGATGAGCGACGGTTGGATACACGAGACTCTACTGTATGCATTTCTAATTAATTTTTCTTAAACCTCACTGTTTACATTTCCCCTCCTCTGCATTCTGACTATCAATTTAGAGTAGTATTTAATGTTAACTGAGGAAGGAGATGCCAATTAAGCTATCCAAACCTGATGTGGTTAAGGCTACCATTCCCATCATCCCCAGTAAGCAAAGTCATGCTGGCTGCCTATGATGGGTATTGTGGTTTGGCACATTTGAAAGGTACCAGAGGCAAGAAGACTAGTCCGGTCCATGAAACCCGTGCCTTTATTTTCACCGTTAGAATATCGCAAATCTTTCATCTTGTATTGTTGAAGGCTTTCATGGCTGGAATCACTGGGTTGTTGTAGGTTTTTTCGGGCTATATGGCCATGTTCTAGAGGCATTCTCTCCTGACATTTCGCCTGCATCTATGGCAAGCATCCTCAACCTCTGAGGATGCTTGCCATAGATGCAGGCGAAACATCAGGAGAGAATGCCTCTAGAATATGGTCATATAGCCCGAAAAAAACTTTCATTTTGTCTTTGGAAGTTCTTGTGCAATATTCACAAATTCACAAGCAGCTTGAATTGCAGAAACAGTTACACTGAATGTCATCTTTGCATATTACACATATCAGTTCTGCATTCTCTAAGAAGATAAAGACAGATATTTCCCATTTTAGGTTCTTGTGGGTTTTTTCGGGCTATAGAGCCATGTTCTAGAGGCATTTCTCCTGACGTTTCGCCTGCATCTATGGCAAGCATCCTCAGAGGTAGTGAGGAGGTAGTTAGGAGAAATGCCTCTAGAACATGGCTCTATAGCCACAAGAAAAAACCCACAAGAACCTAGTGATTCCAGCCATGAAAGCCTTCGACAATACATTTCCCATTTTGTTTTCACAACAACCTTGTGAGAAGGCTCAGGGCCCATCCACACTGGGCCTAAAACGCGGACCATCTCGGACTTTTACCTGAGGTGTCCAAACAACACCACAGGTGGGACAAAGCAGGAAAACCCTGCTTTGTCCAGAATTAGGTACTGGATTAGACCCAGGTCTGTGGAGTTTAACCAATGCCCAGTAGGATTTCTTAGACCCGATTGAGCGTGGGTTAAAGGCCTGTCTGGAACCGGCTTAAGATAAACCAGTTGGAGTCATTTCCCTGTAAAGCAGTCTCCTAACTGGGCCTTGCATTTCCCTAGTCCATTCACTACGCATTTCCAAGTAAAGTGTCTCCCTTCTGTGAAAGTACGTTATGGTTTGTGCAATGAATTCCTTCCTCATTCCCGGATCCTGCCCTATCACCCAGTGTTTTAAAATTTTTAAAAAATTAATCTTGAATCTGTCCCCATCTAGTTAAATTTTTGTGTTTTTTGCTTGATTTTATATTGTTGTGTCATATATAATAGTGATTTTGCATTTTATGTATTTTGTTTGGTTTTACTATGTTTTGTGTTATATTGTTTGTATTGTATCAATGGGCGTGGCCTCATGTAAGCCGCACCAAGTCCCCTTGGGGGAGATGGAGAGGGGAATAAATAAAGTTGTTGTTATTATTATTATTATTATTATTATTATTATTATTATTATTATTATTATTATGACTCTGCCACTACTGAACTTTTAGCTAGGGTGCCATCTACACTACCATATAATGCAGTTTAACTGGATTACATGAGCCTACACTGACAATTAATACAATTAAACTGCACTCTGAAATTGCATTTAATGTCAGTATAGATGGGGCTGTGGTTTGACTGCATTGAACTGCATTATATGAATCTATCAAGTACAATTGTGAATTCTAATCTGAATTTCATTAGCGAATTTTAACTTGTATTCTAACTCTGTGTATCTTGTTGTATGTCTTTTATTAGTGCTTTACCTCTTGTTTTAATGATGTTTCATCCCACCTCAAGCCACAGCGAGATGCAATTATTATTATTATTATTATTATTATTATTATTATTATTATTATTATGCGGGGACATGAGAGAAGTCTCCCACAAGGATGATAAAAACATCAAATCATCTGGGCGTCCCTGGGCAATGTCCTTGCAGACGGCCAATTCTCTCACACCAGAAGCAACTTGCAGTTTCTCAAGTCGCTCCTGACATGACAAAAAAAATTATTACTACTACTACTACTACTACTACTGCTATACTAGCTGACAAAAAAATTATTATTATTAGTATTACTACAATACTACTATACTAGCATTTTAAAGCAATTCTAAACTGCATTATATGGCAGTGTAGATGTGGCTCAAGCCTCCTGCATGGGTTTGTAAAGCTGAGCCCTTGCGTCTGGAGTTTTAGCACAACAGAAGCTGCATCCACCCGTTTCTGCTTGGAAGGATATATTTTTATCCAATCTACGAGAGATTAGGCGAGATCATGAAGACTCATCGCACCAAGGAGTTTGGCAATTTTCGAGAAGCTTGTTGGGAGGGGGGGGGGGATTCCCGAGACAAGGATTTCAAAAAGCCGAACCATCTGGTCACTTGGAGCTTCCAATACAAAGCCTCCCCCATTGGCATGTTTACTACAAGGCCGGCCAGACAAATTCCCCACCCCACCCCCCTTCAGCCACCACCGAACACACGGCTAACATGACTTTCAGCCCACGACACACCTCAAGGAACAGATGGAAGGGCAGCGATGGACAGAAAACGAGAGACGGGGCTGGGGGCAGGGAGGGATTTAGACAGTGTGGGATACATCCTCAGAAACGGCAGACGAGCTAGGAAGGAGTCACACCAGAGCAATGGGGAATTCATATGGACACGATGACCAGCCATGGAACCCTACCAGTTCTGTTTAAAACCATCAGGGTTGTGTCTAAATCAGGCAAACTTCGGCCCCACCAACTCTTAGGAATTGTGGGAACTGAAGTCCAAAACATCTGGAGGGAGGTCCGAAATTTGGTCTAAATGCATTTCTTGGAACCCTTCCGCACAGCCATATAATTCACAATATCTGCTCTGAACTGGATCTACTGAGTCCACACTGCCAAGTTGAGATCCTTCAAGCATCATCGGAAGTGAGGCTTCTCAACCTGATTGCATGATCAATGGAGGGAGGGTTGGAAAAGTCACTCTCCACCATTGACATGAATTAACAAGACACAGAGATGTCAACATCAGATCTACAAAACAGAATAAAATCCTATTAAGGCTTAAAGAAAATCTGGACACCAAATGAAGAAGGGTAGAGGGGTCTTGGGCTATATTATAGGCATCCCATACTTTATTATTTGTGTGTTTTTTATTATTTATTATTGCTTTTCTCCCAATGTAGGACTCAAAGTGCTTTAGATCCCCTACCTACGTATTTTAACCTTCTGCTTCTTCCCTTCTATACCTTGTCTCTCCACTTCTCTATGCATTTAAGACAAAGTAAAAAAAGGGGAAAGAGCAACATGATCTGTATGGAATTGGCAAATAGAGCAACTAAAGGGTGGTTTACACTATATGACCCTAAAAGTGATTCAATAAATACACAACGACTTTACCAGATGGTGTATGCTTACTTGAAAACACATCCAATTTGGATCGACAGAGGCACTTCTCATGCTGGGTCTACACTACCATATAATGCCGTTTCAGAATGCATATTAACTGCATTGAACCGGATTATGTAGCAGTGTAGACCATGCATGAGCAACCTCCGGCCCTCCGGGTGTTTTGGACTTCAACTCCCACAATTATGGAAGTTGCAGTCCAAAACACCTGGAGGGCCAAAGTTTGCCCATGCCTGGTGTAGACTCACATGCATGGAATCTGCATTCTGAAACCGCATTATATGGAAGTCTAGACCCAGTCTGGGTTAATTTGAGCAAGACTGGGCCACAAGTCAACACTTGACAACGTTTTTGGCTAGATATTGTGGCCAGTCTTGGGGTCTTCGGGTCCATTTCTACAGGTCATATCAGCCTGAGGTTGTTAGGAATTGTGGGAACTGAAGACCAAAACACTTGGAGGACTGAAGTTTGCCCATGCCTAGTGTAGACTCATATAATCCAGTTCAATGCATGGAACCTGCATTCTGAAACCGTATTATATGGCAGTCTAGACCAAGTCTGAGTTAATATGAGCAGGACTGGGCCACAAGTCAACACTTGACAATGTCTTTGGGTGGATATTATGGCCAGTCTTGGGGGTCTTCGGGTTCATTTCTGCAGGTCATATCAGCCTGAGGTTGTTAAGAATTCAGGGAGATGAAGTCCAAAACACCTGGAGGGCCAAAGTTTGGCCATGCCTGGTGTAGACTCATATAATCCAGTTCAATGCATGTAACCTGAGTTACATTATATGGCAGTCTAGACCTAGCATGAGTTAATTTGACCAGGGCTGGGCTAGAAGTCAACACTTGACAATGTTTTTGGCTAGATATTGTGGCCAGTCTTGGGGTCTTGGGGTCCATTTCTGCCTTCGCATCAGGGGAAAACAGGCACAAATACTTAGCCATAACTCAGTGGCAAAGCACTCTATTTGTTAGTCTGCAGGATACCCCAAGTTTGATCACCAGTCTAAAGTTTGAAAATAATAATAAAAATAATTAACAGGGACGTGGGGACTGGAGGTGAATAGTCATCAGACTATCATAGTTCCCTCATTAATATAGAGTGGTCACCGATCACCCCATTTGTGGACAGGCTGGCCACTCCAAATGACGCTGAACTATTTAAGATGTGCAATGTTTACCTTGTGTTTGGGCTACTTAAATATTCTGCCACGCTAGTCAAGTTCCCAATATTGCCAGAGCAGCATTTCAGGTTATATTTGAAAGCTGGGTTTCCTACCATGAGGGAAGAGTGTTGAGAAATGCCTGACAAGGATATGGACCCTGCCTCTAAGGAAAAATATTCCCGTAAAATTAATACAAAAATGTATTGATTGATTGATTGATTGATTGATTGATTGATTTACTACTTGCTGTACCCACCACAAGTTGCTGTGGCCAACCTTCCCTCTTTCTTTCCTTCCCTCTTTTTCTTTCCCTTCTTCTTCCTTCCTTCTCTACCTGTTTCGTTTCTCGCTTCCTTTGCTCTTTGGTTGCATCCTTCCTTGTCTCTTTCCTTCCTTTCTTCCTTCCTTCCTTCCTTCCCTCCCTCCCTCCCTCCCTCTTTATCTCTTTCGTTCTTTCTCTCCTTCCTTCCCTCTCACTTTTTTATTTCCTTCTCTCCTTCCTTCCTTCTCTTTCTTTCTTTCCTTCTCTCCTTCCCTCCTTCTTTCCCTCTTTCTCTCCCTCCTTCTCTCCTTCTCTCTTTCCTTCCTTCCTTCCTTCCCTCCCTCTTTCTCTCTTTCGTTCCTTCTCTCCTTCCTTCCCTCTCACTTTTTTATTTCCTTCTCTCTTTCCTTCCTTCTCTAACTTTCTTTCCTTCCTTCTCTCCTTCCATCCTTCTTTCCCTCTTTCTCTCGCTCCTTCTCTCTTTCCTTCCCTCTCACTTTTTTATTTCCTTCTCTCCTTCCTTCCTTCTCTAACTTTCTTTCCTTCTCTCCTTCCCAGCAAAATCAATAAAAACATGTAAAAACTGTTAAAAACACTGTCCAATCACATCTTCCAACCATTCCGTTTTCCTATGTCTGTTACACTGTATTTGGAAATGCCTGCTCAAAAAGCCAAGTCTCGACTCTCTTCTGAAATGTTAAAAGGGAGGGGGCCGATCCGATATCCTAAGGGAGGGCATTCCATAGCTGAGGGGCCACCACTGAGAAGGCCCTGTCTCTCGTCCTCGCCAGCCATACTTGTGACGAAGGCGAGACCGAAAGCAGGGCCTCCCCAGATAATCTTAAAGTCCTGGAAGGTTCATAAGGAGAGCTGCATTCTAAATAAATAAAATAAATAAAATATTTTATTTTAAATTAAATTAAATAAATAAAATAAAAACCCAACTAAAGCTAGATTCCCTTACAGACAGATAGTCCCTATGTACTGAATTTTAAAGCTCTAGTTCTATATTTTAGGATGCCCAACCTTTTGGGGCTGCGGGTGTTCTGTCACGCACTGGGCCTGTAAAGAATTGCCTTTAAAATAGGAGGTGCAACTTGAGCCCAGCGGGAAGCCAGGGGGCCCCGAAGAGAAGTTCTCAAGGATTTTCCACCACAAATGGTCTTTAGATGGCTTGTGAAGTATAACAAAGTCCTTTATTAATGAACAATCAAACAGAAACTTCTCTTGTTTTCAATAAAGTTAAACAAATGCTTCCAGGCCTTTATGCAACTGGTGGCTTCCTAATCATGTCCACGAGGGACAGGCAATTGTCTTCAATAACTGTTTCTTTACTTTAAAGGAACATCCCTTTTTGACTTCTCCCAGGCTGACTGTAATCTAATCCTTACTGATGTGGGCTCCGCTACCGGGTCAAACTGTGTCTCGAGCACCGAGTGGACCTACCAGTAAGGCCAGTAGATTCTCCAGCTGGAGTTCTTTGGTCTTTCAAACTGTTTACCCTCCAAAATTCCTCAAAGCTTTAGGGCTGCTTCCCTGGAAATCTTTGGATGCTCTTAAGACTGTTCTCCCCCAGAAATTCTTAAGGGTTGAAGCTTTTGTACAGGAGAAGCTTGTACACGTCCTCTAAATTAGCTTTCCTTACTGAGACTAACTAAATATGGCTTCCTTCCCTTCCCAATTGCCCTGAACAAGGGGCGGAACCAAAACTTAATGATGATGGAGAGGTGACTTGCCCTACGACTGCAACCAAAGGAAGCCACCTTTCTGCAGAATCCCTGAAACCTTGGACTGCAAGCAAACATTTAATACAAAGCAAATAAAGTTGGAGCTCCTGGTACAGCCGTACCAGCACAGGGGGCATTTTGAGAAGTTTAGTGCACCAACACAAAATGGCTGCCACGGGGAGGGATGCCAGTTCACAAAATGGCCGCTGTGGCAAAGAAGTGGCCCGGAAGAAAAACAAGTGATACCAAAAGACAACGAGCATAATGTTAAACATAAAGCCGTAATTCCCGTAAATTACATTTATTGGTAGATATGGTATAGTCAGGAAGAGAGTAGGTTTGGTAACTTTTGCCTGTGACAAAACATTATCTACAAATAAATAGTGCGAAACGTACTTTGGTATTGCGGGAATATTAGCTTTCATTCTTCTTAGGAGAAACAAATTTATCCTTTCGTATTTTTTTAATACAGATCCTTGTCTTTAAAAAAAGAAGATAGGGATTTTAATTGAGTGAAGAGAGAGGAATATATTATAATTGTATATTTTATATTATATGTAATATTACTAATAATATTACAATATAATGGTATAGTACAATATAGTAATATATAATACTGATATTGTGCTACGCTAATAATATAATATATTGTATATACATATAATATATGTAATATTATAATGTACTCCAGTGTAATACTACTAATAACAATATGATATTATTATTATATATTTTATATATATGTAATAAAATGTCAGGAGAGAATGCCTCTAGACCATGGCCATATAGCCCGAAAAAAAAACCTACAAAAACCCAGTGATTCCGGTCATGAAAGCCTTTGACAATATCTAGAGGACCTCACAACCTCTGAGGATGCTTGCCATAGATGCAGGCGAAACGTCAGGAGAGAATGCCTCTAGACCATGGCCATATAGCCTGAAAAAACCTACAACAACCCAAGATTATTATTTATTTGTTGGCACTCTATAGGGACATTTTGATCCGCTCGCCGCCTTGCGCCTTGAATATCCGGAAAGGCGGACTGGAGATGACAAGGCATCTTCAATGAAACGTTTGCGGGCAAGACAGCGATGCGCGCTCAAACAAAAGAACAGGTGGGTTTCTGATTTATTCATACCGTTCCGTGAATAATTTAGCATTGTATGATAATTTAATATAGAGGTGGCGTGTATTAGTTATGTGTATAATTGGCAGCAGAGAGAGTAATAAATATTTCAGCTTGCCCCTCCTTCCAAAACGTGGGGGGAGAAAGCACTCGACAGTAACAGTAGTCGTAATGCAAGCTTGTGTTGACAAAGACCGAAAGATCCTTGCATTGAGTCCCTGATGGACGGATGACGAGAGCCACTCCCACTGTCGACCTTCATTTAAATATCATTAAGGATGCATTTATTTATTTATTTATCCTGGGCAAACAAATCAAATCCTTCCTTTCCCTTTCTCTTTCTTCCTTTCCGTCTCCATCATGCCTACCCAAATCCTACCTCTAATTTGGATATCAGAATGGATGACAGACACATACAAGCAAGCAAGCAAGCAAAAATGGGATGTTAGTTCAAATCACAGCTTTGGGAAGAGCATGGGTTTCTTTCTGCCAGAAGGACGTGGTGCCAACAGACAGAGCTCGGGTGTGCCAGCTTGGCCTATTGTTCCACTTTCGGGTGGTAATTAATTAACGGGATTTCAAAAAACAAAAAAAAAGGAAAGGAGGAGAGGACAGACTTTTGGAGGAGGAGGAGGAGGAGGAGGTTGTTGTGTGGCAACAATTCGGCAGCTGCGCAACCTACCTCACGTCACAATGCGGCCATCTTACAAACAGCGCTGGGCTCCATCAAAATGGCTTCCTGGCACCGAGAGGGTCTTCTCGCCAGGGAAGGGGTGCCCGTCTCCCTCTCCGCCTCCACCTTCCGTGCCATTCTCGGAGGGCACCACCAGCCCAGACGTGCTTCTCTCGATGAAGGACAACTAGGAGGAGAGGGTGGCGCACTGGGTGACCCTCCGTCTTCGGTGCGGTTGCCGTTCATGCCGATTTGGGAGGTTTCTTATCTTGGCAGCAGAATGTCGCGCAGCCTCTGCGCAGGAGACAATAAGGCACGGCGTCATTACTCACATAGTACGGTGCATGGGCATAATGCCATGGTTACATGCAGGAAGACAAGAAACAAAACCCACAGAGATAATCCCTGGGAACTGATAGATCACGGTATTCAACACAGTGGGGCCAAGACCAAGAGGAGGACACAAAATCCATCACCAGGTGCATACAAGGGCAGCAAATGTGATGTCATGTCCTTTGGATTGTACATCTCTACACTACAATACTGTGGAATTAATGTTAAATAGGAATGCGTGGGTGGGAGAATCAATTTTTTGCTGTCAACAGATCTTGACTGCCACTATAAGCTCTCATTCCTTGGTTATGCAATAGAGTAGTGGTTCTCAACCTGTGGGTCCCCAGATGTTTTGGCCTTCAACTCCCATAAATCCTAATAACTGGTAAACTGGCTGGGATTTCTGGGAGTTGTAGGCCAAAAACATCTGGGGACCCCAGGTTGAGGACCACTGCAATAGAGCAATGTCAGGTTGGCTCAAGGAGCATTCCCAAACTCTGAATTCGTACCTCCTATCTACCACTTTGAAGCTTGGCCTTCATTCCAGCTTGGTTTCCTTTTGGTCCTCACTCGGACATACTCCTTGGCCTGTTCTGGCCAACATCTTGCTCATCCTTGAACAAATAACCACTTGGTGACACCTTTGAGACAGCAAATCTGCCACCACTTTTAAACTGAAGTGTGAACACATCTGCTACCGGGATAATTGGCATTTGTTTCTAGCCCAGCATTTCTCAACCTGTCAGAAGGGTCGCCAAGATCACCAGAAAACACAGTATTTTCTGTTGGTCATAGGGGTTCTGTGTGGGACGTTTGGGCCAATTCCGTTGTTGGTACGGTTCAGAACGCTCTTTGATTGTAGGTGAATTATAAACCCCAGCAACCTCCACTCCCAAATGTCAAGGTCTATTTTCCGCAAACTCCACCCGTGTTCCCACTTGGGCATATTGAGTATCTATGCCAAGTTTGGTCCAGATCCATTGTTGTTTGGGTTCACAGTGCTCTCTGGATGTAGGTGAACTACAACTTCAAAACTCAAGGTCAATGCTCACCAAACCTTTCCAGTATTTTCTGTTAGTCATGGGAGTTCTGTATGTCAAGTTTGGTTCAATTCCATACTTGGTGGAGTGATCTTTGATTGTAGGTAAACTATAAATCCCGGCAACTACAACTCCCAAGTGACAAAATCAATCCCCCCTCCAACCCCACCAGTATTCAAATTTGGATGTATTGGGTATTTGTGCCAAATTTGGTCCAGTGAATGAACATACATCCTGCAAATCAGATATTTACATTATGTTTCATTACAGTAGCAAAACTACAGTTATGAAGTAGCAAGGAAAATGTTATATTTGGGGGTCACCACAACATGAGGAACTGTATTAAGGGGTCGCGGCATTAGGAAGGTTGAGAACCACTGCTCTAGCCATTTGCAACTCACTAATACTGTGCAATTTAACTTTTGCTACCTGTTTTCCTGAATTCATTCTGATTCAGGAATCTCTACTACTATTTCTGAACTTCCTGGACCGCAGGAACAATTCGTACCGCAGCTATGAAGAAGAGTAGTAAAGCAAGTGCATGGGTCGGGCTTTAGCACAGAAGGTTAACTACCAGCTGCAGTAAATCTTGCCAATCGAAAGGTTGGCAGTTTGAAGCCTGGGTCAGGTTTAGCTCCTGGCCTTTAGCCCAGCTTCTGCCTACCTACAAGTTTGAAAGCAAATGTGAGTAGATAAATAGGTACCGCTTTAAAGCGGGGAGGTATTTAAGGCACCCATAAGGAAATGCCAGAAAAATGCCAGCAATTTGATCAAGGAGGAAGTTTACAAACAAAGCTCTTTGGCAGGGAAGATGGAGCAACACCACCACCACACCATAGATGTTTTTGATAATGATGAACTGTGGATTATTTTACACTATGTTTTGTATTTTGCACCTGTTCTTCTATGTTGTACACCGCAATGAGTCGCCCTTGGGCTGAGAATTGCGGTATATAAGCGAAGTAAATAAATAAATAAATAAATAGCTGAAACCGAGCACAAGCCTCCAAGATGCCAAAGATGGGAAAGCCTAGATACCTCTATCCGATATACAGTTTGTTGTCTTGTCAGTGCATAACAGCATTGAATATTTGCCGTATATGTGTTCTGTGATCCGCCCTGAGTCTCCTTCGAGGTGAGAAGGGTGGAATATAAATACTGTAAATAAATAAATAACTTTTGAGGAGGTAGGTCAGTGACTCAACTTGTGAATGGCTTGAAAGTATGTTGATACTGCCATTCATCCATCTAGCATAATACAGTAAGCCTCATAGTGATTTTCAGTGACAGACAGCAGGCTTCTGGGCTTCTAATAGCTTTAACACCCACGAGCAAAATTAAAAGTGTTACCTACAGATCTGTCATGACTGCCTTTGGACTATGCGAACCTTCCTCAACTTGGTGCCCTCCAGCATCTCAACTTGGTCATGGCTGGCATGATGGAGCAACAACAGGCTAACACATTTGGGGGGCATCAGGTCAGTAAGTCACTGAGGCATCTCCCTTCTGCAGCTGGCACTTGACTCACCTTTTCAGGCTCAGAGATGGAAAAAGACAAGTCTTCTCGCTTGCTGTCTTCAGGGCATCCCGAGCTATGGATTTTTGTCAGTCACATCTGATTAAGAAACAAAAATGAATCTTAATTAGAAATTGGCACCCACATATTTGGAAAGGTGTGCCATCATTACGGTACATTGTTCATAAACACAGGGGTGGAAAAGAAAATGTAGTTTTGGGATGATACACCTGCAGGTCTGCTTCCGATTGATCATTCTACGAAATCTATATAAATAAAAATGTAATGTTCGTTTGCAGGATTAACATAACTCAAAAACTACTGGACAAATTGACACCAAATTTGGACACAAGACACCTAACAACCCAATGTATGTCCTTCACTCAAAAAAAATTGATTTTGTCATTGAATGTGCGTTTCAATGGAGTTTGTTCAAAATTTTCACCTTCTGCTGTACTTGAAATGAAACGGCCACCACCATCTCGGGCTTAAGAGGCCTGTATATACTGGCATAATGCGGAGAGCTCGTCCAGCTCCAGCCCAGTCCCGGTTGCTGGGATTTATAGTTCACCTACAATCAAAGAGCATTCTGAACCCCACCAATGATGGAATTGAACCAAACTTGGCACACAGTTCTCCCATGACCAACAAAATACTGGAAGGGTTTGGTGGGCAGTGTCCTTTGGTTTTGGAGTTGTAGTTCACCTACATCCAGAGAGCACTGTGGACTCAAACAATGATGGATCTGGACCAAACTCTACACAAATACTCAATATGCCCAAATGTGAGCACTGGTGGAGTTTGGGGAAAATAGAATCTTGACATTTGGGAGTTGTAGTTGCTGGGATTTATAGTTTACCCACAATCAAAGAGCATTCTGAACTCCACCAATGATGGAATTGAACCAAAATTGGCACACGGTTCTCCCATGGCCAACAGAAAATACTGGAAGGGTTTGGTGGGCAGTGTCCTTTGGTTTTGGAATTGTAGTTCACCTACATCCAGAGAGCATTGTGGACTCAAACAATGATGGATCTGGACCAAACTCTACACAAATACCCCACATGCCCAAATGTGAGCACTGGTGGAGTTTGGGGAAAAGAGAATCTTGACATTTGGGAGTTGTAGTTGCTGGGATTTATAGTTCACCCACAATCAAAGAGCATTCTGAACTCCACCAATGATGGAATTGAACCAAACTTGGCACACAGTTCTCCCATGACCAACAGAAAATACTGGAAGGGTTTGGTGGGCATTGACCTAGAGTTTTGGAGTTGTAGTTCACCTACATCCAGAGACACTGTGGACTCAAAGAATGATGGATCTGGACCAAACTCTACACAAATACTCAATATGCCCAAATGTGAACACTGGTGGAGTTTGGGGAAAATAGAATCTTGACATTTGGGAGTTGTAGTTGCTGGGATTTATAGTTCACCTACAATCACAGAGTATTCTGAACCCCACCAACGATAGAATTGGGCCAAACCTCCCACACAGAACCCCCATGTGGGCCACAGCAATGCGTGGCAGGGGACGGCTAGTCTATATAAATAAAAAGTAATGTTCATTTGTGGGATTAACATAAATCAAAAACCACTGGACAAATTGATAGCAAATTTGGACACAATACACCTATCAGGCCAACAAGTGATCATCACTCAAAACAACACTGAAAAACACAATGGAAGAGATTTAAAAATCCCCAAAAAGCAAAAAAGATGCTACAGTGCATGTGCAAAAATAACTCCCCCTGGCAAACAAAATACACAATAGCATATCCATACTCTCTTCCAGACTACAGTTCCCAGCATCCCCTAGACCAGGCCCTTTAGGAGAGGAGGATGATTCAAATGCACTGCTTCCAAGCTGCAAGCTTTCTTCTCTTTGGATTTCTTTGAGAGCATCCCAATCCCTGCACATTTCCAATTTCCTATTCCTGGATGGCAACTCCCAGCAATCCTCCAGATAGGTAAAATAGATAGAGATAGGTGGGTAGGTAGGTAAATTGATCAGGAAGACTGCTGGGAGTTGCAGTGTAAGAATAGTTAGAGAAGGAAGAAAGGGGAGAAAGAGGAAGGAAAAGGAAAAGGGAGGAAGGGAAAAGGAAGAAGAAGGAAGGAAGGAAGGAAGGAAGGAAGGAAGGAAGGAAGGAAGGAAGGAAGGAAGGAGAGGAAGGAAGGGAGGGAGGGAGGGAGGGAGGGAGGAGGGAGGGAGGGAGGGAGGGAGGGAGGGAGGGAGGGAAAGAGGGAGGGAAGGAAAGAGGGAGGGAGGGAAGGAAGGAAGGAAGGAAAGAGGGAAGGAAGGGAAAGGATGCAGGGATGGGAGAGGAAAAGAAGGGAAGAGGCAGGGAAGGAAGGAAGAAAGAAAGAAAGAAAGAAAGAAAGAAAGAAAGAAAGAAAGAAAGAAAGAAAGAAAGAAAGAAGGAAGATAGAAGGAAGGTTAGCAACAGCAATGTGTGGCAGATACAGCTAGTCATACAATAAAGCCTTTCCTAACCAGTTCCATTATAAGCTGGCAGGTTAGATGTGGAGCAGGGAGAGCTATGGATGCATAAGCCTTGCGCTACCACGCAGTTTACCATCACTTCCACATTTCCTGCTTGCACAATTTCAGACAATTTCACTGACGCTTCTCCCTATCATGAAATTATGCCATTTAATCTGAAAGATGTTATTTGTTTGTAGGGCACAACACTTAAATTATTGCATCCTACAGTTGTTATTGCTTGCCTTTGAGTTGTATCCGGTTTCTGGTGACCCTAAGACAAACAAATTGTGGACCCAAGGGAATGGGACTTTCTCAAGGCAAAAGAGTTTCTGTGATCGCGCAGGAAATCGAGCCCTGGTCTCCAGACACATAGGCTATATCTATACAGGCCAAATGGAACTGAGTCATCTTGCACCTGCTGTGAGGAGTTCACATGATGTGTAGTTACTTTTAGAGAAAAATGCTGTGCAAGAGGAACTAAAATGTACTATGGCAGTGTTTCTCAACCTGGGGGTCACACCCTTCAGGGGGTTGTGAAGGGGTGTCAGAGGGGTCGCCAAAGATCATCAGAAAACACAGTATTTTCTGCTGGTCATTGGAGTTCTGTATGGGAAGTGTGGCCCAATTCTATCACTGGTGGGGCTCAGAATGCTCTTGATTGTAGGTGAACAATAAATCCCAGCAACTACAACTCCCAAATGTCAAGGTCTATTTTCCCTAAACTACCAGTGCTCACATTTGAGCATACTGAGTATCCGTGCCAAGTTTGGGCCAGACCCATCATTCCTTGAGTCCACAGTACTCTCTGGATGTAGGTGAACTACAACTCCAAAACTCAAGGTCAATGCCCACCAAACCCTTCCAGTATTTTCTGTTGGTCATGGGAGTTCTGTGTGCCACTATCACTGGTGGAGTTCAGAATGCTCTTCAACTGGAATTTCCCCTCTTGTAGTTTGAATCAGGTAACAATATTTTTGATGTGTAGACGCCTATCTAACTTAGTCAATCAACCAGTTAATTTTGACATTGAGTACAAATTATTATCAGTTACTTAATACGTATAGACTTGCTATTTCTTCCTGTTTTCCACTACTTTCAGTCAAAGCTTTCTACTAAAAAAAAACACAAAAAATGGATTCCATCTGAACACGAGGAAGAACTTCCTGACTGTGAGAGCCGTTCAGCAGTGGAACTCTCTGCCCCAGAGTGTGGTGGAGGCTCCTTCTTTGGAAGCTTTTAAACAGAGGCTGGATGACCATCTGTCAGGGGTGATTTGAATGCAATATTCCTGCTTCTTGGCAGAATGGGGTTGGACTGGATGGCCCAGGAGGTCTCTTCCAACTTTTTGAATATCTCAGGACTATGTCTGTTCTTGTTTTTATTGTATTTTAAAGTTAATTGTATTGTTTTAATCTACTGCTGTAAACCGCTCCGAGCCAAATTGGGAGTAGCGGTATACAAGTCAAATAAATAAATAAATAAATTCTATGATTCTATAGAAGCATTCTCTCCTGATGTTTCTCCTACATCTATGGCAGGCATCCTCAGAGTTTGTGAGTTCTGTTGAAAACTAGCACAAACACAAAACAATCTATGCGTAATGTCAAAGTGTATTATCAAAAAAGCATGTAATATTCCATTTACCATGCTTTTTTGATAATACACTTTGACATTACGCATAGATTGTTTTGTGTTTGTGCTGATATCTCACAAGTACTCTGGGATATTGTGTAGTCTGTTGAAAACTAGGAAAATTGGGTTGATATATCTGTGGGAGAAAGAACTCTTGCCTGTTGGAGCTAGGCGTGAATGTTTCAATTGGCCACCTTGATTAGCATTGGACAGTTTTTAGGTGTGGCTTGTTACTGCCTGGGAGAACCCTTTGTTGAGAGGTGATTAGATGTTCCTGATTGTTTCTTGTCTGGAGTTCCCCTGTGTTTGAGTTTAGTTCTTTAGTTACTGTTATAATCTTTCTATACCAGTTTCCCAGGCTGATTGTATAAAATTCAGTATGGAAACCAGAAAGAACAAAAACCAAAATCTAGGACTTTTCAATGAATCACAAAACGCAGAAAGGCCCAAAATCAAGGACTCAATGAATCTGGGTGCACCCTTAATTTCACCGTAAGCAGTTCTCAAACCCCAGGTTTGGAGAAAATAAAACTAGGGAGAACATTAAATTTTTTGACGGTTAATCAGTAGTAACAACCCGTTCGCAAGCAAACAAAAGCTTCCTCTTGGCTGCACACTTTGCGCCCTCAAAGTGAATGGAAGGAAGAAAAACAAGCCTGCCTCTTGAATCATTCCCTCCCCTCTTTCCTTTGGTTGGTTCCTCTCTCTTTCACACACATAGAGAGCAAAGCTTCCTCCATTCCAATGGACAAAGTGGGGAAACATCATTAGGGAGGGAAAATCATTTAGGTTGATAATCGGCATCCGATGGTGGGAAAGAAGAGCGGGAGGGAGGGAGGGAGGCTGAGAGAGAAGGACTAGCGGTTGGAGCTTAGGAAGGGCCAGCAGCACAAAGCCACCATTCATGATGTCCAGGGCCATGGACTCGCGTTGAATTAAACAGACACAAAGAGCGAAGGCATTTCCATCCTCAGCCTTTCCCTCTCGCCATGAAAATTATCATATCTCCCTGCCAGTAGGGAAACCTTCAGCATGAGAGCAAGAGGAACACAGGCGATGGCCTGAAGTACAAAAGGCTTTGTTTTCTGCAGGGGATTTATGGGCAGGAAGCGGTATACCAGGTTGAAACACAACTATTCCATCCTCCAAAGTCCTTTTCTGTGTCTCCAGCGTGCCAAGGAATTCTTCCCCATCGTCTGGGGGTGAAATAAGTATTTACATTGGGTTGTTGTAGGGGTTTTTGGGCTATATGGCCATGGTCTTTGTCCCACGCTGGTCATTCCACAGATATATAAACCCTTTTTCCTAGTTCCAACAGACCTCACTACCTCTGAGGATGCTTGCCATAGATGCAGGCGAAACGTCAGGAGAGAATGCCTCTAGATCATGGCCATATAGTCCGAAAAAAACCTACAACAACCCAGTGATTCCGGCCATGAAAGCCTTCGACAACTATTTACATTTTTTAACAAACTTAACGTAACGCAATCCAAGGTGTGTGAGAGAATATGGTGGAAAAGAAGAGAAGGGCTTGATAAAGAGGGACTAGTAAAAGGTAAACGTTTCCCCTTGACATTAAGTAATAGTCATGTCCAGCTCATCTCCATTTCTAAGCCGAAGAGCTGACGTTGTTCGTAGACACCTCCAAGTTCATGTGGCTGGCATGACTGCATGGAGTGCTGTTACCTTCCCATCGGAGCAGTACCTATTGATCTACTCACATTTGCATGTATTCGAACTGCTAGGTTGGCAGAATCTGGGGCTAACAGCGGGAGCTCACCCCTCTCCCCGGATTCAAACCACCAACCTTTCAGTTAGCAAGTTCTGCAGCTCTGCGGTTTAACCCGCTGTGCCACTGGTGGCTCCTAGACTAGACTAGGATGAATTGGACTAGACAACTATGAAAATTGATAGGTTACCTAGCAAATCTTGGTAACTGGTTTGATCCCTTGCACAGCAGCCTCTATACCAGTGGTTCTCAACCTTCCTAATGCCCGGACCCCTTAATACAGTTCCTCATGTTGTGGTGACCCCCAACCATAACATTATTTTTGTTGCTACTTCACAACTGTAATCTTGTTCCTGTTATGAATTGTAATGTAAATATTCTTATATGCAGGGTGTATTTTCATTCACTAGACCAAATTTGGTACAAATACACAATACGCCCAAATTTGAATACTGGCGGAGTTGGATGGGGGATTGATTTTGTCATTTGGAAGTTGTAGTTGCTAGGATTTATAGTTAACCTACAATCAAAGAACATGATGGAATTGAACCAAACTTGGCACACACAACTCCCATGACCAACAGAAAATACTGGAAGGGTTTGGTGGGCAATGACCTTGAGTTTTGGAGTTGCAGTTCACCTACACCCAGAGAGCACTGTGGACTCAAACAATGATGCCAAACTTGGCACGAATACTCAATATGCCCATGGATTGACTACATCAGCTCTAGTTTGTGATACAGAACACATGCCATTCCAGAAGTCACCATCTACTCACTCATTAAAATGATCAATAATAATAATAATAATAATAATAATAATAATAATAATAATAAATTTATTGTGCATTAGCTGTACCCGCCACGTGTTGCTGTGGCCAGCCTTCTCTCTCTCTTTCTCTCCTCCTCTCCTTCCTTCCTTCTTTCCCACCCTCTATCCTTCCTTTCCTTTTTTTCTTTCATTCTCTCCTTCCTTCCTTCTCTTCCTCTTTCCTTCCTTACCTTTTCTTTCCCTTCCTTTTTCTCCCCTTTCTTCCTTCTTTACCTATTCCTGGACTGACACTCTCTGAAATCCTCCTGATCAATCTACCTACCTACCTATCTATCTCTGTCTAATCTATCTATCTATCTATCTATCTATCTATCTATCTATCTATCTATCTAATCTATCTGGGGGACTGCTGGGAGTTGCAGTCCAGGAATAGGAAATTGGAAATATGCAGGAATTGGGATGCTCACAAAGAGATCCAAGGATAAGAAAGCTTGCATCTTGGAAGCAGTGCATTTGGATCATCCTCCTCTCCTAAAGGGCCTGGTCTAGGGGATGCTGGGAACTGTAGTCCGAAAGAGTGTGGATATGCTTTTGTGTATTAGGGGGAGTTGCTTTGTGCATGCACTGTAGCGTCTTTTTGCTTTTTTGACCTTTCTGTTGTGTTTTTCAGTGTTTTTATGAGTGACGGTCACTTGTTGGCCTAGTAGGTGGATTGTGTCCAAATTTGGTGTCAATACATCCAGTGGTTTTTGAGTTATGTTAATACCATAAACAAACATTACATTTTTATTTATATAGATTTCTAACAGGGTAAAATAATAAATAACCTTGACTCGAGTATAAGCTGAGGGGGACTTACTTAGCCTAAAAAAGGGCTGAAAAACTAGGCTTATACTCGAGTATATACAGTATTCAAGAAAGGGAGGGGAGAAATGTAGAGTCAATGTCAAAATTCAACAACAACAACAACAACAACTTTATTTGTACCCCGCTACCATCTCCCCATGGGACTCGGTGCGGCTTACATGAGGCCAAGCCCAAAATACATCAAACAACATCAATAACACAACATGAATAAACAATCAATAAAATACAAATCATATAAATCACATAACAAAACAACTATCAATAGTGACATATAAACAGTTTTAAAATGGCTGGGCCAAATGTAATAGATTAAAATTGAAAATATGCTGACGTGAACAGGTAAAAATATAACTGGATAGGATTTTTCAGAGAGAAACGAGGGAACAACAATCCATCCTAAGTCAGTATTAAAGTGCATTATGAGGGCATATTGCTGAGAGTTCTCCTTATTCTGGGAAGGCACACTGGAACAACCACGTTTTCAGGCTCCTCCTAAAGACTGCCAACGTTGGAGCATGTCTAATGTCCATGGGAAGTGAGTTCCAGAGTCGAGGAGCCACTATCGAGAATTACTCTTGTGCAGATGTCAACATTTAAAGCCAGTTAGCACAAAGTAACTATTACAGGGACTGCAAATCAAATAGTTGCTTCCATGTGGTTTTCTTTCTTTCAAAATTCTTTCTTTCAAGATTTTTTTCGCGGAGCACCTATTACGCTTTTGTGGCACCCTGGAGTCCCACAGGACAGAGTTTGGGAATCGCTGCTCTCGAGACAGAAAGGTAGCCTAATGTGGGTCTTTCATCCAGCCATGAGAAACAGAAGCGGCAGTCCTTTGCATAGAGATCAGTGCAACTAGCTGAACTTGGTGGACCTTATTTCCCAGAGGGATTCCGCGGAGAGCCTCAGTTCATACACTTGAAGAAAGGCCTCCGCTTCTCCGCCTGATAGAAACTTCCCAAAAGTGACGTGCTCAAAGGGGGGACCTGGAACAAAGCTCTCTCAGTTCTGGGCTGGGGAAAGTAACTTGCTGGAGGAGGGGAAGCAGGAGAAGCACTAATTAGCACTGGGCCCATCACCTCCCATTAAGGGCTTGTCACTGTTTGCTTGATGTAGCTGAAGGCAAGGGAGCCGAGATGTGTGATGCTTACCTGTCTCTTTCTCATTAACAGGCTGCAGGGTGAGAACATACGTTTATTGCCTGCGTCGCAAGACAGAGCATCACAGGCACAGGCTTGACCCCCCCCCCCTTGCTCCGTCCCATTATTGACCTGGTTTTTGAGCAGGAATAGGCCTCTACGTCTGCATATAAGCAATGGGAACAAGAGGGTGTGTTCATAGGTAGGGAATAACCTCCTTTGCTAAGACGGTTCAGAAACACTTGCATTGCTACGTCCATGTTTCACACATCGTTGCAACATCGTATATATCCAGGCATGTAGCCAAAGGGGGGGGGGCTTGAGGGGCTTCAGCCCCCCCCCCCCCGAAATTCTCAGGGTGGTCCACAAGAAGGCCTTAATGGTACATTATTTAAGCTGTTACGTTTATTCTTATCATGATCTGATCACCATGCTCCATATATCCCATATGCATGGGGGTATTGGGGTAACGATACAAAAGATTTGCTAGGGTAGACCCTCTTTCACTCAGACTCAGCCCCCCAGCAACTACAATTCCCAAATATCAAGGTCTATTTTCCCCAAACTCCACCAGTGTTCACATTTAGACATATTGAGTATCCATGCCAAGTTTAGTCCTGATTTCTCATTCCTTCAGTCCACATTGCTCTCTGGATATAGGTGAACTACAACTCCAAAACTCAAGGTCAATGCTCACCAAACCCTTCCAGTATTTTCCATTGGTCGTGAGAGTCCTGTGTGCCAAGTTTGGTCCAATTCCATCATTGCTGGAGTTCAGAGTGCTCTTTTATTGTAGTTGAACTATAAATCCCAGCAACTACAACTCCCTAATGACAAAATCAATACCCTCCCCCCAACCCCACAGTATTCAAATTTGGATCCATTAGGTATTTGTGCCAAATTTGGTCCAGTGAATGAAAACACATTCTGCATATCAGGTATTTACATTACAATTAATAACAGTAGCAAAATTACAGTTATGAAGTCGCAATGAAAAATAATGTTGTGATTGGGGGTCACCATAACATGAGGAGAGGTATTAGGAAAGTTGAGAACCACTGACATGTGCAATGGGGACAAGGGGGTGTGTTCATGGGGAGGGAACAAGACAGCCCAGAAACACTTGCATTGCCACGTGCATGTTTGTCATGATCGTTGCTACATCTTACATATCCGTTGCAGGGTTACGCTATTTAAGATATCAAGCTTTACAATCCTTACTCAAAATCTCAAAAGGGTTGAGAGTAGGAAGGACCAAAAGTAAAGAAAAGCATAATCATTATCATTATCATCATTATTATTACATTATTATTATTATTATTATTATTATTATTATTATTATATTACTAGTCATCCCCTGCCACACGTTGCTGTGGCTCAGTCTGTTTATATGTGTTTTGTGTGTGTGTGTGTATGTATATATATATATATATATATATATATATATATATGTATATCTGTGTGTACATATTTGTGTATATGTCTATATATGTGCATTTGCATATATGTGTGTGTGTGTGTGTGTGGTTTTGTGTATGTGTTGTGTTGTATTTTTAATTTTTGGCTTTTTAAGTCCCTTCCACTGTGTTTTTGAGGTTTTTTTATGAGTGATGGTCACTCATTGGCCTGATAGGTGTCTTGTGTCCAAATTTGGTGTCAATTCCCCCAGTGGTTTTTGAGTTCTGTGAATACCACAAACGAACATTACATTTTTATTTATATAGATTATTATCCATTACTAGCTGTACCCGCCACGCTTTGCTGTGGCCAACCTTCCTGCTTTCTCTCATTCTTTCCCTCCTTCCTTTACTCCCTCTTTCCTTCCTTCTTCCTTCATTCCTTCTCTTCTTCCTTCCTTCTCTCTTTCCTTCTCCCCCTCACTTCTGCTCTCTCTCTTTCCTTCTTTTCTTCCTCTTTCTCTACATCTTCCCTCCTCCTTCCTTCCCTCTTTCCTTCCTTCTTTCCCTTTTTTTCTTTCCTTCTCTCCTTCCTTCTCTAACTTTCCTTCCTTCCCCCTTTTTCTTTTCTTCCCTCTTTCTCTCCTTCCTCCTCTCTTTCTTCCATGCTTCCTTCTCCCTTTCCTTCTTTCTTTCCCTCCCTCCCTCTTTCTTTTCTTTTCTTTCTTTCTTTCTTTCTTTCTTTCTTTCTTTCTTTCTTTCTTTTTTCTCCCCTTTCCTCCCTCTTTCTTCCCTTTTTACTGTATTGTCATTTAGCTTTTTGGGGCTTTTTAAGTCCCTTCTGCTGTGTTTTTCAGTGTTTTTTTGAGTGAAGGACATACATTGGGTTGTTAGGTGTCTTGTGTCCAAATTTGGTGTCAATTCCCAGTGGTTTTTGAGTTCTGTTAATCCCACAAACAAACATCACATTTTTATTTATATAGATTGTTATTATTATTATTATTATTATTATTATTATTATTAGAAACACAACAAGATTAGTACACAGCAAACACAGCAATAATATTATTATCATTTCTGATCTGTGCACTCCATGCAAATGCTACTATCCTGCATAATCAGCAGCAGTAGCAGCAGCAACAATAACAACAACAACAACAACAACAACAACTCGCCTCTCCTTGTGACTCAATGATACACAACAAGATTAGTACACAGCAAACGCAGCAATAATATTACTATTATCATTTCTGATCTGTGCACTCCATGCAAATGCTACTATCCTGCATAATCATAATCAGCAATAACAACAACAACAACAACAACTCGCCTCTCCTTGTGACTCAATGATACACAACAAGATTAGTACACAGCAAACACAGCAATAATATTATTATCATCATTTTTGATCTGTGCACTCCATGCAAATGCTACTATCCTGCATAATCATAATCAGCAATAACAACAATAACAACAACAACAACAACAACAACAACTCGCCTCTCCTTGTGACTCAATGATACACAACAAGATTAGTACACAGCAAACACAGCAATAATATTATTATTATCATTTTTCATCTGTGTACTCCATGCAAATCCTACTATCCTGCATAATCATAATCAGCAATAACAACAACAACAACAACAACAATAACAACTCACCACTCCTTGTGACTCAATGATACACAAATATTAAATAGGATGTAAAATCTTCCTGGCCTCAAGTATCTACCCACATCAAGATTTATTAATGAATCTGCTTTATCATTCCAAAACCAGATGATCAATTAAACAGGCATTCTTTAAATTAATTGGCCGCCCTGCTAGACAATGATGAGAGCTGAACAGAAAATATGGACAACAAAGATTTATAATCTCAAAATGACAGAAAGTGCTTGTTTCATAAAACGCTTGATTTTTTTCTTTTTACTGCCATTCATGGAAACCTTTGCTATCACGGCACATTTATTTATGAATGAGTAGAGACTGTCATGCCAATGGGAACTCAAATGGAGATCAGGCTACTAATTTTTTTTTAATCTGCAGCCATATGGCACAACA
The DNA here is from genome assembly GCF_025583915.1 of Anolis sagrei ordinatus. NCBI lineage: Eukaryota > Metazoa > Chordata > Lepidosauria > Squamata > Anolidae > Anolis > Anolis sagrei. Next base: position 3,754,374 of record NW_026844367.1, on the reverse strand, counting down.
CACATTTTCGAACGTCACAAAGTAATAAAAAAAATTAGGGAATTAAAAACAACCCCTTGACAACAATCATAGGGCGAGGAAGAATAAAAATAGGCCAGCGGTGTTTACTGAAAATTCCCTTTTCACCTCCAAAGGGGGATTTTCTTGTCGTCGTACGCAAAACTGGTCCTAATAATAGGATGCAAAGGAAGCCAATACCTCCTTATTTCACTAATCCAGATGTGTGTTTGTTGCACAAACATCTGGGCTTCGTATAGCACCTATATATTGCCATATGCCATGATTACATCATAATTATGTCTTCCGAGGCCAGGAAATAAATCTGAGGATGAGTAATTTCACGGCGAACACATACATACAATTCTCCGTAGGAAAGAGCAACACAGCAAAATCCAACGGGAAACGTTTGTTCAAAGCCAACAAAGATCTTTCCCTTTTAACCAATGTTAACATCGTGTGCCAGATTAAGACAAAATTATCAATTTCTCACTTCCGAAACACTTTGAGACAAAAGCACCTTACTTTAAACATCTACACATTATCAAACCTGTGTCTCCCCGTGTTGTCAAAGGATTTCATGGCCAGAATCACTGGGTTGCTTTGAGTTTTCCAGGCTGTCTGGCCATGTCCCAGAAGCATTCTCTCCTGACTTTTCACCCACATCTATGGCAGGCACCCTCAGAGGTTGTGGGTGAAATGTCAGGAGAGAATGCTTCTGAAAGATGGCCATACAGCCCAGAAAACTCAAACAGCCCCGTGATTCTGGCCATGAAATCCTTTGACAACATGGGGAGACACTGTTCCAAGACACACGGAGATTGGAAAAATAAAGGATCAGAAAAGCCTACGCTGCAGAGACACAGATACTATCCCACAATTTCTCGCAACCAAAAGGAATTTCAGTTCTTTCTCCCACGCTGAACATTACCCAAATATATAAACCACACTTGCCTAGTTTCCAACAGACCTCACAACTTCTGAGGATGCCTACCATAGATGTGGGCAAAACGTCAGGAGAGAATGCTTTTGGAACATGGCCATACAACCTGGAAAACTCAAAGCCACCCAGTGATTCTGGCCATGAAATCCTTCGACAACACATTGAACATCCCTACAGGGAGACACTGTTCCAAGACACATGGAGATTGGAAAAATGAAGGACCAGAAAAGCTTGACCTTCCTTCTACGCTGCAGAGACACAGATACTATCCCACAATTTCTCACAACCAAAAGGACTTTCAGTTCTTTCTCCCATGATGGACATTACCCAAATATATAAACCACACTTGCCTAGTTTCCAACAGACCTCACAACCTCTGAGGATGCCTACCATAGATGTGGGCAAAACATCAGGAGAGAATGCTTTTCGAACACGGCCATACAGCCCAGAAAACTCACAGCAACCCAGTGATTCCGGCCATGAAAGCCTTCGACAAAACCTTACACTGTTTCTCAGAGAAGTCGCATACACACCAAATCAGGTGTTGCCTTTTGAAATGTAAACAGTTCAAATGAAGACATTTTTTTTAAAAAAATACGCAGAAACAAGCTTTCCTCAATTGCAGGGAATGCACACAGAACATTACGAAAAATGAGAAAATAAATGCTTAATTGCTTATATTGGAGGAATGACGTATGGAAGATGATTCCCAAATATTTTACATCTCGACAGAGGTGGTGGAGTTTGAGTTTTCACATCCAGGTGTCAATAAGTTCCTCAGAATATGTTAAGATTGAACATGCTCCCAATGATCTGCGGAGTTTCACGGCACTGAAGTGCGTTATGTGAGTCTACAGCAGGCATGGGTCCTCCAGGTGTTTTGGACTTCAACTCCCACCATTCCTAACAGCCTCAGGCCCTTTCCTTTTCACACTGAGGCATTTCTCCCACTGAGGCCTCTCTCCCACTGAAGCCTCTCTCACACTGAGGCCTACCTCACAATGAGGGCTCTCTCAGACTGATGCCTCACTCACTGAGGCATTCCTCTCAGTCTGAGGGCTACTTATATTGAACTGCTTAAGCGGCTGAGGGGGGGAAGGAAAGGGCCTGAGGCTGTTAGGAATGGTGGGAGTTGAAGTCCAAAAGACTTGGAAGGCCCAAGTTTGCCCATGCATGGTCTACACTGACTCTTAACTACAAAACGAGTAACAGTACAAATGTTATACATATCCATATGCCTTTTATGCTGATTACCCCCAACCATCTTCTACTGGGAAAGCTAACTGGTTCATCTCCAAGCAGAACTGGCCCCACAAACCAAAAATCAAGGCGACTGCTTCAACGACAAGCGCTTGAGGGAAGAGGGATGCAACAGCCGTGCCTTGTTTGTTCTTCCTAACCACTGTGGTCAACATTCCCTTAAACATTTCCATTTTCAACAGATGTGGTGGATGATGGTATAGCACGGCCTGCATTCAACAGGCAGCACAGTCTGCACCTGACTGTCATATAGAGGAAGAATGCCATCTAAGGTAGCAACGTATCGTCTATCAAACATGGCTGTAAGGCTTGGGAGAAGGTGACCCTGGGCAAGGTGTCTTCAGAGGAACTCTTTCCACTTCCCTTAAGTACTTGTTTTACTTCTATATCTACTATCACCAGTGGTAGACTAGGTGATAGTGGTAGACTAGATTCTAGACTAGTTTATATTCCGCCCTCCTCACCCCGAAGGGGACTCAGGGCGGAGCGCAGCATATATACGGCAAACATTCAATGCAGGGACACAAATTCACATACACATACATAAACATTAAAAAATCATTTATCAAAATATTAAAATACACCATTTTAAAACTGTCCTAGTCATCCACGTCAAATCTAATTGGCCCTGTCATCTTTCCTATTGCTGCTTTATTGCCCTGTCCTGAAAGCTTGGTCCCACAGCCAAGTTTTGACCATCCTTCTGAAGGACAGGAGGGAGGGGGCCAACCTGATCTCACCAAGAAGGGAGTTTCATAGTCGGGGAGCAATCACCAAGAAGGCCCTGTCTCTCGTCCCCACCAATTGCACCTGGGACAATGGCAGGACGGAAAGCAGAGCCTCCCCAGAGGATCTTAATCTCTGCAATGGTTCATAGGGAGAGATGCGTTGGGACAGGTAATTTAGGCCGGGGCTGTTTAGAGCTTTATAGGCCACAGCCAGCACTTTGAATTGTGCCCGGTAGCAAACTGGTAGCCAGTGGAGCTGGAGTAACATGGGAGTTGCATTCTTCCTGAATGCCGCCCCAGTTATCAACCTGGCTGCCTCTCGTTGGACTATTTGAAGCTTCCGAGCAGTCTTCAAAGGCAGCCCCACATAGAGTGTGTTGCAGTAGTCTATCCTAGATGTAACGAGAGTGTGGACCACCGTGGCCAAGTCTGACTTCCCAAGGTATGGGCATAGCTGGCGCACAAGTTTTAATTGTGTGAACGCTCCCCTGGCCACCGCTGCAACCTGGGATTCCAGGCTCAGGGATGAGTCCAGGAGAACTCCCAAGCTGGATTCACCACTATTCATTGTGCAATCTTAAGATCCTTAAGACAACTATTTGTCTCAAGCCTGAACTGTTTCTCCTGAGATCGATGGATGGCCAGATAAAGCGACAACATGGGAAAAATGATACAATGCATGACCACAGCAGCACAACTGTTATATGCTCAAGTGTGGAAGAATGGGGAAATTTCATTATTTGAAGACCGGATATCAAAGTTGTTTGAGTTGGCAGAAATGGAGACATCACCTACTTTAGTCAATAGAGAGGGTTTCTTTCTTTCTTTTTTTTTGTCCCACATGACACTTTCTCTGACTAGAGCCTTTATATATAATCCATATAGTTTACTGTCTGGGTTTTAAGTGATTCACCGATTACATAAATTACATACAGGTTGCAAATCCCCAGTGTAGACATATTTCCGAGGATCCTCAAAGCACAAGGAGGTGTTTTTTCTTGATGCACAATCATTTTAGAACGGGTAGCAATTTTAACATATTAACATTCTATTCCTTATCACGTTTTAAAATGCAAAATAATCCCTGTGACAGTAATCGTCACCCCAATGACTACTGTTAAAAGGAAAACGTGGCTGTTTCGCCCTGAGAGGCAAACTGTCAACCTGCTCTGAAAGAAAGCAGGAAGAAAGGAAATACAGCGTTGGAGAAGCACCTGCTCCGCCAAATTGTGTCCTAGGAGCTGCCAGGCATTTCAGATGGGTAGATCCCACAAGGCCAAGCCTTTCAAGAGCCCTGACTCACAGAATATTTGGCTCTCGTCAGCTTCAGCAGCCGATGAGGCAGAATTCAATGTGTTTATTATTGGCATATATATTCTGCTAATCGTTGCAAACCTGCAGCCTTAACATTATGTGAATGCTGCACTACATGCATGCTACACATTCCAAGATTCAATCCTTATTCCTTTGGAAATGCCATTCATCCCAAATTGGAATAGCCAGATAGATAGATAGATAGATAGATAGATAGATAGATAGATGATTGACAGTGATAGATATATAATAGATAGAAGATAGATGATAAACAGAAAGAGATAGATAGATGATAGATAGGTGGTAGATAGATGGTAGAGATAGATAGGTAGGTAGGTGGTAGATAGATAGATGGTGGATATATGATAGATAGATAGATGATAGATAGATGATAGATAGATGATAGATAGATGATAGATAGATGATTGACAGTGAGAGATAGATAGATAGATAGATAGATAGATAGATAGATAGGTAGGTAGATAGATAGATAGATAGATAGATAGATAGATAGATAGATAGATAGAATAGATAAATAGACAGACAGAATGACTGATAGATAGATAGATAGATAGATAGATAGATAGATAGATAGATAGATAGATGGATAAATGGATAGAGATAGATGGATGGATGGATGGATGGATGGATGGATGGATGAATAGGTAGGTAGGTAGGTAGGTAGGTAGATAGATAGATAGATAGATAGATAGATAGATAGATAGATAGATAGATAGATAGATAGATAGATAAGTAGGGATAGGTAGGTAGGTAGGTAGGTAGGTAGGTAGGTAGATAGATAGATAGATAGATAGATAGATAGATAGATAGATAGATAGATAGATAGATAGATAGATAGATGAAAATACATATGCATGTATTTTCCAGGATGGCTTCCACATCCAGAGAGCTGTGTCAATCCCACCAACAATGGACAAGGCATGGGCAAGCTTCAGTGCACCAGGTGTTTAGGACTTCAACTCCCACAATTCCTAACAGCCTGCCGGCTGTTGAAGTCCAAAACACTTGGAGGGTCAAGTTTGCCCATGCCTGATCTGGACCAAATTTGGCACACAGACCCATCATGACCAACTTAAAATATTGGCAGGCTTTGAGGATGGACCCGGGATGATGGGAGTTGTAGTGCACCCACATCTGGAGAGCCGTGGAAATTGCACTGACTGATCTGGACCGAACTTGGCACACATATTGGGGGGTTGGGTGGGTGTGATCGGCAGGATAATGGGAGTTGTAGTCCACCAACATCCAAAAAACCATGTTAAACCCATCATCTATACGATTTTATAAGGTTATGCATTTTCTAATAGGTCCATTTATAAAATCCAAAATGAAGCAATGACTTTTTGTAATAAACTGCAGTACAAAATACCTAAACCAGGCAACATAGGATATCTAAGCATAAGAGTGTGAATGTATGTATAATACATGTGTGTGTGTATCATTATATATCTATATATCTAGGGGAGAGTGTTGCCAATCGCTGGCTTTGATCATTCACTGTAGTAATCAGTCGGATATCTGTATGTGTTGTTTGCCTCTGTACACACCATGTATGTGTGTACATTTATGAAAGCATATGTACATGCATGTGTAGGTGCCTACCTAGAGATTCGTATAGCTTTTCAAATTCTGTTCCCAGTGGACAGCACAGATAGCTTTTTTCAAATGTTAAACAATCCCAGAAGAAGGATCAGATTACACACAAAGGCTCACATCCCACGTCGGCGCTAAAATAAGAACCGTATTTTTCAAAAGTACAGAACGCTCAGGCGGAGCAGCCTGTGTTCCTTATGGCCAAATGTTTGAAGGGCTCAGCAAGCTGGGAACAGGCCTCTACCAACATCCTGAAGAGATATTTATACCCCCCCCCCCCCGAGAAATGTATAAAGAGGCTGTATGGCAATAATTGTCATTGCATGTACCTCGTTCCTGCACATTTTCTTATCCATAGGCATTTATTGAAAGCAGTCTCAGAAGAAATGTACTTGCATGGGATAACGTTTTTTAACATTAGTAGGTTGCCTTAGTAGTAGGTAACATGACCTTGGAGGTGTCTATGGACAACGCCGGCTCTTCGGCTTAGAAATGGAGATGAGCACCACACCCCAGAGTCAGACATGACTGGACTTAATGTCAAGGGACAACCTTTACCTTTACCTTTTTAGGTTGCCTTACAACAAAAATTTCTCAGTGTGACCAAACAATAAAATTGGTGGTGATGGCAAACTATTTACACCAGGCATGGGTCAACTTGCCCTCCATCCCAGGTGTTTTGGACTTCAACTCCCACCATTTCTAACATCCTCGGGCTCTTTCCTTTTCACATTGAGGCATTTCTCCCACTGAGGCCTCTCTCCCACTGAAGCCTTTCTCCCACTGAGGCCTACCTCACAATGAGGGCTCTCTCGGACTGATGCCTCACTCACTGAGATGTTTCTCTCAGCTTTCATACTATTACCCAGGTGTTTTGGACTTCAACTCCCACCATTCCTAACAGCCTCAGGCCCTTTCCTTTTCACACTGAGGCATTTCTCTCACTGAGACCTCTCTCCCACTGAAGCCTTTCTCACACTGAGGCCTACCTCACAATGAGGGCTTTCTCAGACTGATGCCTCACTCACTGAGACATTTCTCTCAGCTTTCATACTATTACCCAGGTGTTTTGGACTGCAATGCCCACCATTCCGAACAGCCTCAGGCCTTTTCCTTTTCACACTGAGGTATTTCTCCCATTGAAGTCTCTCTCACACTGAGGCCTACCTCACAATGAGGGCTCTCTCAGACTGATGCCTCACTCACTGAGGCGTTTCTCTCAGCTTTCATACTATTATCCAGGTGTTTTGGACTGCAATGCCCACCATTCCGAACAGCCTCAGGCCTTTTCCTTTTCACACTGAGGTATTTCTCCCATTGAAGTCTCTCTAACACTGAGGCCTACCTCAGAATGAGGGCTCTCTCAGACTGATGCCTCACTCACTGAGGCGTTTCTCTCAGCTTTCATACTATTATCCAGGTGTTTTGGACTGCAATGCCCACCATTCCTAACAGCCTCAAGCACTTTCCTTTCCATACTGAGGCATTTCTCCCACTGAAACCTCTCTCACACTGAGGCCTACCTCACAATGAGGGCTCTCTCAGACTGATGCCTCACTCACTGAGGCGTTTCTCTCAGCTTTCATATTATTATCCAAGTGTTTTGGATTGCAATGCCCACCATTCCTAACAGCCTCAGGCCCTTTCCTTTTCACACTGAGGTATTTCTCCCATTGAAGCCTCTCTCACACTGAGGCCTACCTCACAATGAGGGCTCTCTCAGACTGATGCCTCACTCACTGAGGCGTTTCTCTCAGCTTTCATACTATTACCCAGGTGTTTTGGACTGCAATGCCCACCATTCCTAACAGCCTCAGGCCCTTTCCTTTTCACTGAGGCATTTCTCCCACTGAAGCCTCTCTCCCACTGAGGCCTACCTCACAATGAGGACTCTCTCGGACTGATGCCTCACTCATTGAGGCGTTTCTCTCAGTCTGAGGACTACTAAGCTGCATGCACACCTGGCTTATATTGAACTGCTTAAGCGGCTGAGGGGGGAAAGGAAGAGGCCCGAGGCTGTTAGTAATGGTGGGAGTTGAAGTCCAAACATCTGGGAGGCCCAAGTTGACCCATACCTGATTAAGTTGCTAATACATTCACGTCAATATCAAAAACAGCAACTAGGTGGCAAGCTACACAATTGTTATCCTAACTTTCGCATTCAGTTAGGAGACCCCAAATGGGGCCGCGACCCATAGTTTAAAAAACTTTGGTCTCACCCACTGAACTCTAGCACAGCCCAAATAATCCAAAGAGAGAAAAGTCCTAAATAGGTGGGGAAATACCCTGCTATTCTACATGAAGAGCATCCCATACGGCCCCCATTGAACTCCAAGATCCTCCTTCTCAGATACTTGAGTGAATCCAACAACATGAGAAGCCATGATTAATAGCCAGGCTTCTTCGAATGTTATTGGGTTTGCAATATCTGATGCTCTTCACTACCATCTATCCTGCCTAAGGCTCTTGGAACATGTAGTCTAACAAAATCTGAAGGTATATATATCATTTCCTCCCACTTTAATTTTTCAGACAGAAATATGGCCTTCCAACATGTTTAATCCACCTCTTGGATGCTCCCGCTGACAAACAAAAGAAACTGAGAGAATAGTCACTAAGACTGCAGCTCCTAACTCATAAACTAAAGCAACATGGTCCATGAAAACCTGGCTAGTACTCTTCTCCAACCTGGAACCCTTATTGCACTACAACCACCATCATCCCTGGTCAGAGTGAGAGTTTCTCTGCTGGGCTCAATGTGAGGTAGAATGATTTCTGCAAAATCAAAACACCCAAAGTTATGGATAAGCCGTCTCTCAAAGGAAAAATGACCAGCAGCCTGTTTTAAGGGGAGGATAGTGAACCAGACCGCTATCTATCTGTTGAAGCAGAGAGTGTTTGAGGACGGACATCCGTAGGGATACCAAGGTCCTTGTCTATAAAGCTATTGTCCTCCCACCCCTGCTCTATGCCTGCGAAACGTGGACTGTCTACAGACGTCACATGCAACTCCTGGAACGATTCCATCAGCGCTGCCTCCGGAAAATCCTGCAAATCTCTTGGGAAGACAAGCGGACAAACGTCAGCGTGCTGGAAGAAGTAAAGACCACCAGCACTGAAGCGATGGTCCTCCGCCATCAACTCCGCTGGACCGGCCACATTTGTCCGGATGCCTGACCACCGTCTCCCAAAGCAGTTGCTCTACTCCAAACTCAAGAACGGAAAACGGAATGTTGGAAGGCAGGAAAAGAGATTTAAAGATGGGCTCAAAGCCAACCTTAAAAACTCTGGCATAGACACTGGGAACTGGGAAGCCTTGGCCCTTTAGCACTACAGCTGGAGGTCAGCTGTGACCAGCAATGCTGTAGAATTTGAAGAGGCATGAACAGAAAAACATGCCAAGGGGAAGGCGCGTCAAGCCAACCCCGACCGGGACCGCCTTCCACCTGGAAACCAATGCCCTCACTGTGGGAGAAGATGCGGGTCAAGAATAGGGCTCCACAGCCACCTACGAACCCACAAGGAAACGCATAATGGAAGACCATCTTACTCGTCCAACGAGGGATCACCTAAGCAAGTAAGTATCTATCTGTCTGTCTGTCTGTCTGTCTATCTAAGCCGACCCAAGTATAAGCCGAGGCACCTAATTTTACCACAAAAAACTGGAAACATGTACTGACTCAAGCATAAGCTAAAGGTGGGAAATGCAGCAGCTACTGGTCAATTTCAAAAGAAAAATAGATACCAATAAAATTACATTAATTGAGGCATCAGCAGATTAAATCTTTTTGAATATTTACATCAAACTGTAATTTAAGATAAGACTGTCCAACTCTGACTAAACCACCCTCAGCTTATATTCGAATCAATCCATTTTCCCAGGGTTTTTTTTTTTTTGTGGTAAATTTAGGTGTCTTGGCTTATATTCGGGTCGGCTTATACTCAAGTATATATGGTAACTTTGACTCGGGTATAAGCCAATGCATGCTTTTTCAGCCTTAAAAAAGGGAAGAAAAAAGGCTTGTACTCGAGTATATATGGTATTGCGCTCTACGTGGGGCTGCCCTTGAAAACTGCTCGGAAATTCCAACTTGTCCAATGAGCAGCGGCTATCTGGGGCTCTCTACAGAGAGAGGTCAACCCTCCTGTTCAAGGAGCTCCACTGGCTGCCGTTTATTTTCCGAGCCCAATTTAAAGTGCAAGTGCTTACCTACAAAGCCCTGAACGGTTTGGGACCATCCTACCTGCGTGACCGCATCTCCGTCTATGAACCCACGTTCACTACGCTCATCCGGAGAGGCCCTGCTCGTGATCCCGCCTGCGTTGCAAGCACGTTTGGTGGGGATACGAGACACGGCCTTTTCCGTGGTGGCCCCCCGTCTCTGGAACACTCTCCCCAAAGATCTTAGACAGGCTCCTACATTGGCAGTCTTCAGAAAGAATTTGAAGACCTGGCTGTTCCGATGTGCCTTCCCCGATTAGGAAATCTCCAATACCAAGTCCCAGAAGCACTTTATTAGAATTAAGATTGCCGCACACTGCACACTGCACACTGCACTTGCCCTATAATCCTTACATATCACCTGTCACATCAGTACTTTTTAATCTTGTACCCTTTACTCTGGCCCGGCCTAGTTTTATCCTGTTTGATGTATTGTTTATTGCTTGTGGTTTTGTTGTTTTAATTTGCTTTAAGTGTATTGTTATGTTGTGTATCGAGTCTTTCGGGAGATGCTAGCGGGGTACAAATAAAATTTAATAATAATAGTAATAGTAATAGTAATAGTAATAATAATAGTTAGAAAACAATAGAAGCACTGCAGTTACTCTCCTGGTTTTATTAGAAGAGCACAGGAAGTTGTATTCACTCCGGCAAGTGCTTCAGGAGTGAAAAATTAAATAAAGTGTAGAGAACCACAGGTGAATCTCTGTGCTTCCATGATGTTCTCACTGTTGGACCAACCATCATTTTTGCCCTTGTCTGCCTCACAGGGATTTTGAAAGTCTCCCTTCAGAACAAGGAGAGAACCCAACATTTTGGAAGAAAAAGGCACAGTGGGTTAAAGCACTGAGCTGCTGAGCTTGTTGATCGAAAGGTCGCAGGTTCGATTCCGGGGAGTGTGAGCTTCCGCTGTCAGCCCTAGCTTCTGCCAACCTAGCAGTTCGAAAACATGCAAATGTGAGTAGATCAATAGGTACTGCTCCGGCGGGAAGGTAATGGCGCTCCATGCAGTCATGCCGGCCACATGACCTTGAAGGTGTCTACGGACAACGCTGGCTCTTCGGCTTAGAAATGGAGATGAGCACCACACCCCAGAGTCAGACATGACTGGACTTAATGTCAGGGGACTACCTTTACCTTTAAAGAGCAAGAAGTGGGTACAGTTGGCCCTCCATATCTGTGGATTCAACTACCCAACGTTTGAAAATATTCCAAAGACAGCATTTCCTTGTTTTGCCAAACAGGGAAAACATTTTGCTATGTCACTGAATATTGTGGGAATTGAGCATCTATGGCTTTTGCCATTCATGGGTGGTCCCCAGTGGATACCAAGAACATACTGTATATTGATAAATTCACAAAAATGCACCCCATAAAGGGGCTCCTGGGTAGATTTCCAAACAAGTACTTCCTTGGGTATTCTTTGGATGGGGGAAATTCTTGCTCAATTCCCACTGAATATCGTGGGAATTGAGCATCCATGGATTTTGCCATTCATGGGTGGTCCCCAGTGGATACCAAGAGCAGACTGTATATCGATAGATTCACATAAATGCTCCCCATAAAGGGGCTCCTGGGTAGATTTCCAAACAAGCACTTCCTTGGGTATTTTTGGATGGGGGGAATTCTTGGACCTGCCTTGCCGAAAAGAAACTTTCCCAGTCTTTCCTGCCAGGGCAGTTCTTCCCCAACCCCTCCACGTTCCCACTGCCCCCCTTTTGGGAGGTCTGGCGTGGGAAAACGGTTTGGGGGCTTTTCACAAATCCAGAATCCCCTTGAACCAAAACCAATTAGAATGGTCCAAGGTCCTGGAATTGAAGGCCGAGCCTTGTTTTGCTGGATGTGAATGCCTGGCGCTCACTTAAAGTGGTACTTCAGCTGAGCCCAAGGTGAAAGGAACATTTTGTCTATAGGAACAGCGGCTCCGGGTTTCTAAGAAACCAACTGACCAAGACTTTGTCAAATCTCTCTCTTTCTCTCTCTCTCTCATTCCTTTTGGCTATCAAAACCTACAGGCACCTCGCGACATCGAACCAAAGCAAGCCAACAAACTATAACCATTATGCACATTCAGTGCGTGCCTCGAAGAGAAATGAATGCCAGGAAAGAGACAGAAAGGCACACACATGTTTGTCAAGAAATTGTGGGTTTTAGTCTTCTGTTGAGACGTTCATCTTTGCAGTTCTGCTTTCAAAGTTTATCCATATTACAGGGGTTTTTGGGGAAAAATGGAAATATAATTTAGCTTGGAACACAGAGAAGCTGTTGAAATCCACAAGCATGGGAACAATTTCAACAAAAAGGAAGAAACCATGAAAATGAACAAAATCTGGCAACCACTATGAAAAAAAAACTCTATAATCATGACAGTAAATAAAGAGCAACACTCAAAAAAAGCAGTGGAATTCCAGACAAGAAAACCATCAAGGACGACTAATCACCTCTCAACAAAGGATTCCTCCGAACAGTAAGAAGCCTCACCTTGAAACTGCAAGGCCATTAAATGCATCCTCAGAGGTTGTGAGGTCTGTTGGAAATTATGCAAGTGGGGTTTATATATCTGTGGCAGGAAGAAACCAGGCTCTGAAGCTGCAAGGCCATTCAATGCTAATCAAGGTAGCCAACTGAAATATTCACACCTATCTCCAACAGACAAGAGTTCTTTCTCCCACCCTGGACATTCCACAAATATATAAACCCATTTTTTCTAGTTTCCAACAGACCTCACAACCTTTGAGGATGCCTGGCATAGATGTAGGCAAAATGTCAGGAGAGAATGCTTCTGGAGCATGGCCATACAGCCCAGAAAACTCTCAGCAGCCCAATGATTCTGGCCATGAAAGCCTTCGACAACACATTGAACATCAAAAAGTTATGGACATTCCCTACTTGTGACTTAGATGATATTGAACTAGATGAATCAATGGCCTGGCACCATACAAAGCCATTACTAAACCATTTTGAAAATGTATACAAGTAGAAAAAGTTGTGTTACTTTACTCAGCACCACTTTCTCTCTTCTTTTTGGTGGGCCAATTTGAAGTAGACTACTCCCTAACAGGCTGGACCTATGCTGCCGTATAACCCAGTTTCTGAATCTGCTTTGAACTGGATTATATCAGTCTACACTGCCATATAATCCGGTTCAAAGCAGATAATCTGCATTCAGAAACTGGGTGATATGGCAGTGTAGAAGTGGCCACAGTTGCCACAATCAAAGCTGTATTAACGTTAGTGTGGCAAGGAATGGTAGAAATGGTGCTACAAAGAAGCACCATTATAACAAAAGTCAAACAGCATCAACATAGTATCTCTTTTGTAAAATATGCATTTTGCTCCACCATGTATTATGTGCTAATTTCAAAAACAAAACCTATCAGAATCATAGAGTTGGAAGAGACCACATGGGTCATCTAGTCCAACCCCCTACCTTGTAGGAAAAGCACAATCAAAGCACCCCTGACAGATGGCCATCAATCCTCTGTTTAAAAGCTTCCAAGGAAACAATAAGTAAACATTCCTCTGTTACTTTTGCTTGGTCATCATTAGCTTTTCTTTAGATAGTACAATACAGACATCATCATCCCGAATAGCAGGAGTAGTAATGCTACACTGTACAATATCATACAATATCTCAAAATTTGTGCTGACAATATTGTTAAAGAGGTATTGATCACTCCCATGTCTTTTAATTTCCATCTAGTTTTCAGGAGTTATATCCAGGCATGGGCCAACTTGGGCCTTAAGAGGCTGAGAGGGAAAAGGAAAGGGCCTGAGGCTGTTGGGAATTGTGGGAGTTGAAGTCCAAAACACCTGGAGGACCCAAGTTGGCCCATGCCTGTGTTGGCTGCTTTGACTATCAAGAAAGGAAAATAGAACATTATTATTATTATTATTATTATTTTATTGTTTTATATAATAACAATTACTACCAGAAGGGACAGAGAGTTTCATCTATGCTGACGATCATGCCATCACCACTCAAGCAGGGAGCTTTGAAATGGTTGAACAGAAGCTCTCCAAAGCTCTAGGTTCAGTGGTTCTCAACCTCCCCAGGTGTTTTGGCCTACAACTCCCAGAAATCCCAGTCAGTTTAGGATTTCTGGGAGTTGAAGGCCAAAACATCTGGGGACCCACAGGTTGGGAACCACTGCTCTAGGTGGTCTTACTGTCTAACCCTATTCCGGGCAGTTTCAGGGAGGGGGGTGAAATTAGATGCTTAATGGTCTTTTTCATTCCCCACTCTTTGAATATTAGGAATCAAATGATTGGGGTCTTATCTTCCCAAGACTATACACTAGAGTTGAGCTCCATTCCCAGAATTAAAATCCAGAGCTTTTAATTCTGACCCTGCCAAAATAGGAATCCAGCAAATCACAGAATTACTTCTGTAACTTTAGATTGGAAACAGTTTCCAAACGAGAGCCTTATCCCTGGTCTATATGCTTTGGAACATACTTTTGAGCAGACATGCACAGAACTGTAATGCTAGGCTATGATTCGACTGGGGCTGTGGTGGCGCAATGGGTCAAACCAGTGGTTCTCAACCTTCCCAATGCCGCGACCCCTTAATACAGTTCCTCATGTTGTGGTGACCCCCAACCATAACCCTAACATTATGAATCACCATGTAAATAATGATCTGCAGGATGTACTTTCATTCTCACTGGAGCAAATTTGGTACAAATACCCGGTATGCCCAAATTTGAATACTGGTGAGGTTGGCGGGGGGATTGATTTTGCCATTTGGGAGTTGTAGTTGCTGGGATTTATAGTTAACCTGTAAACAAAGAGCATTCTGAACCCCACCAACAATGGAATTGAACTAAAGTTGGCACAGAGAACTCCCATGATCAACAGAAAATACTGGAAGGGTTTGGTGGGCATTGACCTTGAGTCTGGGAGTTGTAGTTCACCTATATCCAGAGAGCACTGTGGGCTCAAACAATGATGGACCTGGACCAAACTTGGCACGGATACTCAATATGCCCAAATGTGAACACTGATGGAGTTTGGGGAAAATAGACTTTGACATTTGGGAGTTGGTTGCTGGGATTTATAGTTCACCTCAATCAAAGAGCATTGAACCCCACCAATGATAGAATTGGGCCAAACTTCCCATACATAACCCCCATGACCAACAGAAAATACTGTGTTTCTGATGGTCTTTGGCGACCCCTCTGACACCCCTTCGCGACCCCCTCAGGGGTCCCGACCCCCAGGTTGAGAAACACTGGGTTAAACCGTTGTGCTGCTGAACTGAAGGTACGCAGTTTGAATCCTCAGGACGGGGTGAACTCCCGCTGTTAGCCCTAGCTCCTGCCAACCTAGTAGTTCAAAAACATGCAAATTGAGCAGATAAATAGGTATTGCTTCAGCCAAAAGATGCTCCAAGCAGTCTTGGGGGTGACAACGCAGGCTCCTCAGTTTGAAAATGGAGAAGACCTCCCTAAGAGCCTGAGGTGAGCACCGTCTCCAGAAGCCAGAAATGAAAGGAGAAGCCTTTGCCTCGTCTGTGTTTGTGTGTCTCATTGTATGTGATTGTAAGGCATTGAATGTTTGACTACGTCTACTGTAAATGTTGTGATCCGCTCTGAGTCCCCTAGGGGAGAAGGATAGGATATCAATAAAGTGTATTATTATTATTATTATTATTATTACTACTACTACTACTACTACTACTACTACTAGCTGTACCCGCCACAAGTTGCTGTGACCAACCTTCCCTCCCTCTTTCTCTTCTTCTTTCTTTCTCTCCTTCCTTCCCTCCCTCTTTTTTCTTTCTCTTCTTCTTCCTTCCTTCTCTACCTGTTTCTTTTCTCACTTCCTTTGCTCTTTGGTTCCATCCTACCTTGTCTCTTTCCTTCCTTCCTTCCCTCCCTCCTTCTTTCTCTCTTTCGTTCCTTCTCTCCTGCCTTCCCTCTTTCACTTTTTTATTTCCTTCTCTCCTTCCTTCCTTCTCTACCCTTCTTTCTTTCCTTCTTTCTCTCCTTCCCTCCTTCTTTTCCTTCTTTCCCTCTTTCTCTCCCTCCTTCTCTCCTTTCTTTCTTCTCTACCCTTTCTTTCCTTCTTTCTCTCCTTCCCTCCTTCTTTTCCTTCTTCTTTCCCTCTTTCTCTCCCTCCTTCTCTCCTTCCTTCCTTCCCTACCCTTCTTTCTTTCCTGCCTTCTCTCCTTCCCTCCTTCTTTCCCTCCTTCCTCCTTCTCTCCTTCCTTCCTTCTCTACCCTTCTTTCTTTCCTTCTTTCTCTCCTTCCCTCCTTCTTTCCCTCCTTCCTCC
>NW_026844367.1:3675519-3733019 GCF_025583915.1 Anolis sagrei ordinatus | reverse complement strand
AGATAGATAGATAGATAGATAGATAGATAGATAGATAGATAGATAGACAGACAGACAGACAGGTAGGCAGACAACTACATGGATGGGTAGGTAGGTAGATACATGGATAGATAGATGGATGGATGGATGGATGGATGGATGGATGGATGGATGGATGGATGGATGATAGATAGATAGATAGATAGATAGATAGATAGATGAAAGACAGATGAGCCAGGGAAGATAGATGATAGAGATGGATGGATGGATGGATGGATGGATGGATGGATGGATGGATGGATGGATGGATGGATGGATGGATAGACAGATGCATACATGGGTGGATGGATAGGTAGATAGACGGATAGGTAGATAGACAGCTACATGGATTGATGGATAGTTAGAGAGACAGACAGACACATGGATGGGTAGGTAGGTAGGTAGATACATGGATGGATGGATGGATGGATGGATGGATGGATGGATGGATGGATGGATGGATAGACAGACAGACAGACAGACAGACAGACAGACAGACAGACAGCTTAAGAAGCTGAGGCGGCCTGAGGCTTTTAGGAATGGTGGGAGTTGGAGTCCAAAACACCTGGGGGATGGGCTCAAGTTGGCCCATGCCTGCCTCAAACCATACATACATCGATCCTTTAGTATCACTCATGGCAATGGATGGCAAATCTATTCTCCACAGAACTCTCTGTGGCAAATAGGTGGGGAAATACGGACAACACACAAATAATATTAATAATATCAATTATTATTACTAATGTATTAATATTCACTTATATTAGTAATAATAATTTATAACCCAAGTATATTGATAATATGAAATAGGGACAACACATAAATATTATTATTGATTAATATTAATATCAATCTATATAAATAAAAATGTAATGTTTGTTTGTGGGATGAACATAACTCAAAAACCACTGGGTGAATTGACACCAAATTTGGACACAAGACACCTCTCAGACCAATGAGTGACCATCACTCATAAAAACACTGAAAAACACAGCAGAAGAGACTTAAAAAGCAAAAAAAAACCACCCAAAAATTACATTACAATGCAGGCGCAAAACCACATATATATATATACACACACGTAAAACACACATATATACACAAATACACACACACACACATATACACAGACTGGGCCATAGTAACGCATGGCAGGGGACTGCTAGTTATGAATAATAATGTATTGATATTTACTTATATTAGTAACAATAATAATTTATTACACAAGTATAGTTGGAACCATTGATAATATGAAACTGGGGAACTCATAAATATTATTGATTAATATCAATAATATCAATTATCATTAATAATGTATTAATATTCACATATGTTAGTAATAATAATAATTGCCCAAGTATGGTTGGAACCACTGATAATATGAAATAGAGACAACACATAAATATTATTATTGATTAATATCAATAATATCAATTAATAATAATGTATCAATATTCACATATGTTAGTAATAATAATAATTACCCAAGTATGGTTGGAACCATTGATAATATGAAATAGGGACAACACATAATTATTATTATTGATTAATATCAATAATATCAACTATCATTAATAATGTATTAATATTCACATATGTTAGTAATAATAATAATTACCCAAGTATAGTTGGAACCATTGATAATATGAAACAGGGGCAACACATAAATATTATTATTGATTAATACTAATAATATCAATTCATAATAATTGATTAATACTTACTACTAATAATAATAATAATAATAATAATAATAATAATTTATTACCCCAGCTCGGGGCACAACACAGTTAAAATACGTCCATACGAACACACACACAAACATATTTAAATGCCTAAAACAAAAGGTAAATATGTGGTTAGGTCCTATTTTTCTCCCCCCTCCATTTAGATGCCCAGCGTCTCCACTCCATCCGATCCTCATTGAAGGCTTGCCTAGTCCTATCTCGGTTGCAAAGCCTTTCTCGCTTCCTCCCTTTCTTGCTTTGGAGTTTTCCCCCGTTTAAAATGAACTATATTTAAAGTATTGCCAGGTTTTCCAGCAGCCGACATTCGTGGCATCCTCCCCGGTTGAGAAGCAGCTCTTCCCAAGCCTGGGTTCTCCCTAAAACCCAATGGTTTTCTATGTTTCTATGTTCAGCATGCTCTTTGATTGTAGATGAACCATAAATCCCAGTAACTACAACTCCCAAATGTCAAGGTCTATTTCCCCCAAGCTCTATCTGTGTTCATATTTGGGCATATGGAATATTTGTGCCAAGTTTGGTCCAGATCCATCATTGTTTGAGTCCACAGTGCTCTCTGGATGGAGGTGAACTACAGCTCCCAAACTCAAGGTCAATGCCTACCAAACACCTCCAATACTTTCTGTTGGTTATGGGAATTCTGTGTGCCAAGTTTGGTTCAATTCCATCATTGGTGGGGTTCAGAATGCCCTTTGATTGTAGGTGAACTATACATCCCAGTAATTACAACTCCCTAATGACAAAATCGATTTTTTTTTTAGTGATGGTCACTAATTGGGTTGTTAGGTGTCCTGTGTCCAAATTTGGTGTCAATTCGCCCAGTGGTTTTTGAGTTCTGTTAATCCCACAAACGAGCATTACATTTTTATATATATAGAAGACTAGAAATCCCAGCAACTACAACTCCCAAATGACAAAATCGATAATTTTTTTGAGTGATGGTCACTAATTGGGTTGTTAGGTGTCTTGTGTCCAAATTTGGTGTCTATTTGCCCTGTGGTTTTGGGGTTATGTTCATCCCACAAACGAACTTTACATTTTTATTTCTATAGAAGACTAGAAATTCCAGCAACTACAACTCCCAAATGACAAAATCATATATTTTTTTGAGTGATGGTCACTAATTGGGTTGTTGGGTGTCTTGTGTCCACATTTGGTGTCAATTCATCCAGTGTTTTTTGAGTTATGTTCATCCCACAAACGAGCATTACATTTTTATTTATATAGAAGACTATATTCAGGGTATGATCTGGAGCAACTTCTGCTGTTATAGGTTCATTCATAACATTTTTATGACCCAGGAGGCAAAACTTTTTGACCCACTCGCGCTCATATATATACACACACACACATATACACACAAACATATATATACACATACATATATATACACACACGCATACATATATATATATATATATACACACACATATACACACATAAATGCATACTCATATATATATACACACTTATACACACACACACATACACGCACACATATATACACACACATATATACACACACTTATACACACATATATGCACACACATATACACACATATATGCACACTCATATATACACACATTTATACACACACACATATATATATACACACACATATACACACACATATACACACACATATATGCACACTCATATATACACACACTTATACACACACACATATATACACACATACATATACACACATACACACATATATACACACACTTATACACACATATATATACACATATATATACACACACATGTATGCACACACATGTATGCACACTCATATACACACACAGAGATATAGATATATACACACACATATATATACATATATATACACGTACACAATATATACATATATATATACACACATACACAATATATTGTTGTTGTTGTTCATTCGTTCAGTCGTCTCCGACTCTTCGTGACCTCATGGACCAGCCCACGCCAGAGCTCCCTGTCGGCCGTTACCACCCCCAGCTCCCTCAAGGTCAGTCCAGTCACTTCAAGGATGCCATCCATCCATCTATACACACATACACACGCATATATATATATATATATATATACATACACTCATATATATATATACACACATACATATATACACAGATATATATATATATATATACATATATAGGCACATATATATATGCACACATACACACACATATATACGCACACATACACTTATATATATACACTCATACACTTATACATGTACGCACACACATCTATCCCCGTCTCACACAGGCATGCACGCAGAGCCTTCCTTCCTGGCGGTGCTCACCAGCTTCCCAAGCCCTCGTTCCCCGGCGCAGACTCCACGGCCGCCTTCTCTTTCCTCGCCAAACCTCTCTCTTCCTCGCCTTAGATCCGTTTTCCAACCCTTTCCAGGTTCGGAAGGACCCTCAGGAGGATCCCATTCCCTTGGACCTTCCCTTCCTCTCCCAAATCTTCCTGAAGGGACTCATTCCCGGGAGGAAAAAGGGCTTCAATGCCGCCCTTTTAGGAAGAGGCCACCCCCGCTTCTTCCAGGTGCGAGCCTGGTTTTGGAAGGCAAGCCTATGCCCTGAAGCCCCCCACTGCTGCTGCCATTCCACCACAGGATGGGTTTTGCAGCCTGAGACCCCTCGGGGAAATAGGGCGGGGAAAAACCTGTCCAGATCCGAAACAAGCAGGTCAAAGACTATATGAATCTTTTCTCTGCCTTGCCTTATATTTATTCCACCCTGGCAGGAAGGGAAAAGACAGGAAAATAGAGTATTTTTTTGTAAAAGGTAGCCAAAACTACAGCTTATCTCTGAGTGGAACAATGTGATCACTTGTTGACTATTCCCCACTCATTCTGTGATAGAATTAATGTGCCAAACTGCAGATGACCCAATGGGAAACATTTGGGATGAATATACATACATGCATACACACACACACACACACGTTGGTGGATCTAAATTTTTCCAAGGTGGTTTTGATGCCTGGGTTAAACGTTGAGGGCAGTTCAAGCTATGATGTGAAGCAACTTCTGATGTTATGGGTTCAACCATAACGTTTTTAGGACCCAGGAGGCAAAACTTTCTGACACATCCACCGAGATATAGATATAGATATATCGGTGGATGTGATACACACACACTATTTCAACTAAAACCAAAATGAACTTGTAATCTCTCTCTCTCTCTCTCTCTCTCTCTCTCTCTCTCTCTCTCTCTCTCTCTCTATATATATATATATATATATATATATATATACACACACACACATATATTATATAATATTTTATAAAACTTTTTGACCCACCCATATATATATATATATATATATATATATATATATACACACACACACACAACTTCAACTAAAACCAAAATGAATTTGGAATCACTATCTATCTATCCACACACACACACACACACACACACACACACACACGTATACGTATGCATATATATGTATATATGGGGGGGGGGTGTCAAAAAGTTTTGCCTTCAATGAATGAACACACAAACACATTACATCAACTAAAACCAAAATGAATTTGGAATCACTATCTATCTATCTATCTATCCACGCACACATACACACACACACGTATACGTATGCATATATATGTATATATGGGGGGGGGGTGTCAAAAAGTTTTGCCTTCAATGAATGAACACACAAACACATTACATCAACTAAAACCAAAATGAATTTGGAATCACTATCTATCTATCTATCTATCCACGCACACATACACACACACACGTATACGTATGCATATATATGTATATATGGGGGGGGGGTGTCAAAAAGTTTTGCCTTCAGTGAATGAACACACAAACACATTACATCAACTAAAACCAAAATGAATTTGGAACCGCTTTTATGTATGTGTGTGTGTGTTTGTGTGTGTGTCAAAATGTTTTGCCTTCTGCGTCATAAAGACACTATGAATGCTTATATACTCTCTCACACACACACAACATCAACTAAAACCAAAATGAACTTGGAATCCCTTTTTAAATGTGTGTGTTTGTGTGTGTATACATATATATCAAAAAGTTTCGCCTCCTGCGTCATAAAAACGTTAGGAATGAATATATACTCTCTCACACACTCACACACACACAACATCAACTAAAACCAAAATGAACTTGGAACCCCCTTTTTAAATGTGTATATATGACAAAAAGTTTTGTCTCCTGCGTCATAAAAACGTTAGGAATGAATATATAATCTCACATACACACATATTGCATCAAGTTCCTATATTCATATTATATATATATATATATGTATATGTATATGTAAGTTGTGTGTGTGTATATATATATATATATATATATATATATATATATATATATATACACACACACACACACACACATACACACACACATACATACTACACATACACATACTTAGAAGCTGGATGTTTCCACTTGACAAACTATATGTGTGTATTATTAAAATGTATTGTTTATAGACCCAACTACCCGATGAAAACTCCTGTGAGTCGAAACCGGTTGAATGTTGGACTCTACTCTTGTGTAATATATATATATATATATATATATATATATATATATGTGGTGTGTGGTGTGTACACACACACAATTATAATTTGAATAATATAACATATATAATATATATATATATATAATAAATACAAATATAAATATATATAACATAGTTTTTAGTTGTGTGTGTATGTGTAGAGATAATATATAAATATACACACACACACACACACACACACACACACACACAACTTATATATATATATATATATATATATAGGGATTCCAAGTGCATTTTGGTTTTAGTTGGTGTGTATATATATATATATATATACAACTTATATATATATATAAGTTTTGCCTCCTGCGTCATAAAAATGAATATATACTCACACACCAAATCAACTAAAACCAAAATGAACTTGGAATCCCTTTTTAAAATATGTGTGTGTGTATACATGTCAAAAAGTTTTGCCTCCTGCGTCATAAAAACGTTATGAATGAATATATACTCTCTCTCTCACACACACACACAATTACATCAACTAAAACCAACAATGAACTTGGACTTATAATAACATAAGAAGTACTACTAATAATAACAATATAAGTCCTATTATTATTATTATTATTATTGTCGAAGGCTTTCATGGCCGGAATCACTGGGTTGTTGTAGGTTTTTTCGAGTTATATGGCCATGGTCTAGAGGCATTCTCTCCTGACGTTTCGCCTGCATCTATGGCAAGCATCCTCAGAGGTTGTGGGGTCTGTTGTCGAAGGCTTTCATGGCCGGAATCACTGGGTTGTTGTAGGTTTTTCGGGCTATATGGCCATGTTCTAGAGGCATTCTCTCCTGACGTTTCGCCTGCATCTATGGCAAGCATCCTCAGAGGTTGTGAGGTCTGTTGGCGAAGGCTTTCATGGCCGGACTCACTGGGTTGTTGTAGGTTTTTTCGGGCTATATGGCCATGTTCTAGAGGCATTCTCTCCTGACGTTTCGCCTGCATCTATGGCAAGCATCCAGAGCAAGCATCCAATGGAGACCTGCAACAGACCTCACTACCTCAGAGGATGCTTGCCATAGATGCAGGCGAAACGTCAGGAGAGAATGCCTCTAGACCATGGCCATATAGCCCGAAAAAACCTACAACACACATCTATTTCTCTAAAGTTCCCTTCCCTGTGATTCCCATTTGTCCTTGCCTAAGACTCATATGGGCTCAATAACACTCCCAAGATGTCCATCATTCATTTCTCTTCCCATTGACGACCTCAAAATGAACCATCTGGAGAGCTTTGTGGAAGGCTTTCAAGGCCGGAATCAATGGGTTGTTGTGAGTTTTCCGGGCTGTATGGCCGTGTTCCAGAAGCATTCTCTCCTGATGTTTCACCTGCATCTATAGCAGGCATCTTCAGAGGTTGAGAAGATGCAGGAAGTCCTCTCTAACCTCTGAAGATGCCTTCTATAAATGCAAATATGACAGGCACCCTCAGGCAGACCTCAAAACCTCTGAAGATGCCTACCATACATGCAGCCGAAACGTCAGGAGAAAATGCTTCTGGAACATGGGCATACAGCCTGGGAAAACAACTGGAAGGAGGACCCAAGTTGGCCCATGCCTTCCCCAAAACATACATACATAGATCCTTCAATATCACTCATTGCAATGGGTGGTAAATATATTCTCCATAGACCTCTCTATGGCAAATAGGTGGGCAATTCTGTCCCCAAGGATAGTAGGAATCATTGATAATATGGAATAGGTGCATTGCCTAAATATTATTATTATTCATTAATATTAATAATATAAATTAATAATAATTTATTATTTACTTAATCATAATAATCATAATTTATTACCCAAGGATAGTTGGGACCATTGATAATATGAAATAGAGACACTGCATAAATATTAATACATATTAATATCAATACTATCGATCAATAATAATTTATTAATACAGGTTTGTATTATATTATGATACATAATATTAATATAATATATGACTTATATTATTTATTACCCAAGTATAGTTGGAACCACTGATAAATCGCAAACAAATTATTATTGATTAATATCAATAATATTATTGATTATTGATTAATATCAATAATATCAATAAATAATAATGTATTAATATAGAAATATTATATTATAATATATGATATAATAATACAATATATATGACTTATATTATTTATTACCCAAGTATAGTTGGAACCACTGATGACATGAAATCGCAAACATATTATTGATTAATATCAATAATAATAATTTATTAATAAATACATATTATATTATAATATATAATCTAATAATATAATATATACGACTTATATTATTTATTACCCAAGTATAGTTGGAACCATTGAAAATATGAAATCGCATACATATTATTATTGATTAATATCAATATCACTTGATAATAATTTATCAATATTTACTTCTATTAATAATAATTTATTACCCAAGGATAGTTGGAACCATTAATAATATGAAATAAGGATACTGCAAAAATATTATTAATACTCATTAATATTAATATCAATTAATAATTTATTAACATTGTCTTATACTATTATAATATAATATGTGACTTATTTATTACCCAAGTATAGTTGTAACCATTGATAATATGAAGCCGCATACATATTATTATTGATTAAAAATTAATAGTAACGCTTAATAAGAATTTATCAATATTTACTTAGATTAATAATGATTTATTACCCAAGAATAGTTGGAACCGTTCATAATATGAAATAGGGGCATCGCATAAATATTATTATTGGGTTGTTGGAGGTTTTTCCGGGCTATATGGCCATGTTCTAGAGGCATTTTCTCCTGACGTTTCGCCTGCATCTATGGCAAGCATCCTCGGAGGTAGTGAGGATGCTTGCCATAGATGGAGGCGAAACGTCAGGAGAGAATGCCTCTAGAACATGGCCATATAGCCCGGAAAAACCTCCAACAACCCAGTGATTCCGGCCATGAAAGCCTTCGACAATACAATATTATTATTGATATTAATAATATTAATTAATAATAATGTATTAATATTGACTTATATTATTATTATTATTATTATTATTATTATTATTATTATTATTATTATTATTATTATTATTATTATTATTATTATTATTATTAGCACCTGGAGGGAGGACCCATGCCTGGCTTATTGCTATGGAAGCTTAAAGCTGTTTTGAGCCAAAGGGAGAATTTGGTAATCAATAGATTCTGTTATTAAGATGATTATTAGGACCTACCATGCACTGCTCCTCGTGAATCCTCATCTGCTGCGTGGAAAAGGGAGGAAATCTAACCCACGCAGGGACAGATGCGACTTGCCTCCAGGCTTGCCAGGGAAGGAGTGAATGGAGGAGGGAAGGCTCTCCTGAAGGAAGACCTCCCTGGCCAATAGCCACGCCCCCTTTGTGCATAGGCCCCGCCCATATCCACGCCCCCTTTCTCCCCTTGGCCACGCCCCGTGGGGGGCTCCAGAATGCCCCCCAAAGACAACTCTGTGCAGAGAGCCCTCTAACCCTCTCCTTGCTGCAATGCCCACCGACCCTAGTTGCAACCCTTAACATTGTGGACTGAGAGGCACCATAACAACAACACCAACAACAACAACAACAACAACAACAACTTATTATAATATATAATAATATTTATATACTGCTCTATCTCCCTCAAAGGGGTTCAGGGCGGTTTGTAAACAAAAGAGCCAAGTGGCAAAGATCCATCAAGAAGCCTTCAAGATGCCACCATCCCTCCCATGGAAGACAAGGGCCAGGCTTGGGTTGGGGTCAAGAGGAACCAACCCAGTGATGGACTCTCAAAAGCCAACCTTTGGCTCTATGTATACCCACACATTCCTGAACTGTGGGTCACTCAGGGGCACAATCTGCACTGGCCGTTTAATGCCGCTTCAAACCGCTTTTGATGAGAGCAATGCAGGCGGTTGCATAGGAATTCCTTGAATTGAGGCATCCGCTAGGGATGCCTTTTCTCCATAGCCCAAAATAAATCATAATAATATATAAATATATATATAAAATAAAATAGAACAATATATATAACATATGTTTGGATCTCTACTAATGGAACACTAACAACTAGATAATATAAAAGTGTATGCAATGTTTATTTGCGTCTATTTTAAGAAAATAATATAATAAATATAATATATCTATATATCTATATGAAGGTTGCATAGGAATTCCTTGAACCAGGGTTGAGGCATCCGCTAGGGACGTCTTTTCTCCATAACCCAAAATAAATCATAATATTATATAAATCATATATAAAATATAATAATATAATTGAACAATAAATATAACATATGTTTTAATCTCTACTAATGAAAACACTAACAGCTGGAAAATATAAAAGTGTATGCAACGCTTATTTGCGTCTGTTTTAAGAAAATATTATAATATAATATATAATAAAAATATTATAATATATATTATAATAAAATAATAATATTATATATATATAACACATTATTATTTTATTATAATATATTATAATATTTTTATAATATATATTATATTATTTTATTTTCTTAAAATATATATATTATATTATATTATTTTCTTAAAATAGACGCAAATATATATCTATATGAAGGTTGCATAGGGATTCCTTGAACCAGGGTTGAGGCATCCGCTAGGGATGCCTTTTCTCCATAGCCCAAAATAAATCATAATAATATATAAAATATATATAAAATATAATAGAACAATATATATAACATATGTTTGGATCTCTACTAATGGAACACTAACAACTAGAAAATATAAAAGTGTATGCAATGTTTATTTGCGTCTATTTTAAGAAAATAATATAATATAATATAATATATATTATAATGAAATAATATATCTATATATCTATATGAAGGTTGCATAGGGATTCCTTGAACCAGGGTTGAGGCATCCGCCTGGGATGCCTTTTCTCCATAGCTCAAAATAAATCATAATATTATATAATAATATATAAAAATATAATAATATAATAGAACAATATATATAACATATGTTTTAATCTCTACTAATGAAAACACGAACAGCTGGAAAATATAAAATTGTATGCAACGCTTATTTGCGTCTATTTTAAGAATATAATATAATATAAATTATAATGAGATAATATAATATAATATAATATAATATAATATAATATAATATAATATAATATAATATAATATATATATGAAGGTTGCATAGGGATTCCTTGAACCAGGGTTGAGGCATCCGCTAGGGATGCCTTTTCTCCATAACCCAAAATAAATCATAATATTATATAAATAATATATAAAAATATAATAATATAATAGAACAATATATATATAACGTATGTTTTAATCTCTACTAATGAAAACACGAACAGCTGGAAAATATAAAATTGTATGCAACGCTTATTTGCATCTATTTTAAGAAAATAATATAATATATATAATAAAATAATATAATATATATCTATATGAATAAAAATGCAATGTTCATTTGTGGGATTAACATAACTCAAAAATTACTGGACGAATTGACACCGAATTTGGACACAAGATACCTATCAGGCCAAGGACGGACTTAAAAAGCCAAAAAACCAAAAAATACATTACAAGGCATGCGCAAAACCACATATATATACACGCAAACACACACATATACACAAATACACAAATATATACACACACAAAACACATATACACAGACTGAGCCACAGAAACGCGTGGTTAGTTATATAATAATATTCAATAATATAAAAATATATAATAATATATATACAACTAATAATACATAATATAATAATAATAATATTTTTCTTTAAAATTAATATATATTATTTTTTCTTTATTGCCCACCTCTCTTTTGGGCACAATAAATAATAATATATTGAAAGTAATAATAATATTATATTATAATATTATATAATATAACAATATATAATATGAAAAATATATAATAAAATAATATTTTTCTTTATTACCCACCTCTCTTTTTGGCTAAATAAATAAATAATATAACATAATATAATAGATAGAATATATAATATAATATAATAAATGTAACAATATATATAATATAAAATATAAATATAAAATAATTTACATAATACTAATAATGTAATAATAATTTTATTTATTACCCTTCCCTCTTTTCAGCTCGATAAATAATAATAATCTATATAAATAAAAATGTAATGTTCGTTTGTGGGATTAACATAACTCATAAACTACTGGACAAATTGACACAAAATTTGGACACAAGACACCTCTCAGGCCAACAAGTGACCATCACACATAAAAACAATGAAAAACACAACAGAAGGGACATAAAAGGCTAAAAAACAAAAATTATATTACAACGCATGTGCAAAACCATATACATACACGAACATACATATATACACAAATACATACACACAAAAAAACATATATACAGACTGGGCCACAGCACCGTGTGGCAGAGGACGGCTAGTATTTGAATATAATAATAATATAACATAACAATATATATACTAAAATAATATAAAATCTGAAATATAAAATAATATATATGATACTAATAACATATAATATAGTAATAGTATTTTTATTTATTACCCACCTCTTTTTTGGCTCGATAAATAATAATTAAATAATATATTAAATATAATAATATAAAATAATATATATATAATACTAATCTATATAAATAAAAATGTAATTTTCATTTGTGGGATCAACACAATTGACACCAAATTTGGACACAATACACCTATCAGGCCAATGAGTAACCATCAAAACACAGCAGAAAGGACTTAAAAAGCCAAAAAATAATATATATATACATTACAACACATTCGCAAAACCACACACACACACACAAAGAGACACACACACACAAACACAAATATATACACACACATACACACAAAAATAAACACTGAAAAACGCAGTGGAAGGGACTTAAAAAGCCAAAATATATATAAAAATAATACATTACAACACATTCGCAAAACCACACACACACACATACACACACAAACACAAATATATACGCATGCATACAAAAATAAACACTGGAAAAACACAATGGAAGGGACTTAAAAAGCCAAAAAAAAAATACATTACAACACATTTGCAAAACCACACACACACACACACATATACACAAAAATATAGACACACAAAACACATATACACAGACTGGGCCACAGCAACATGTGGCAGGGGACGGCTAGCAATATATAATAATAATAATAATAATAATAATAATAATAATAATAATAATAATGTTTGATATTTATTACCCGCCCCTCTTTTTGGCTCAACGGACAACACAGTCAAGCCCTTCTATCAAAATCGCAGATCAAAACATAGAGAAAGCACAACCCTAAAAAGCATCTATTTAAAACACACACACACACACTTTTAATAAACTCCCGAGACAAAAAAACATTCAAAGCAACACCATCAACACAGAATGGGATGGGAAAGTCCTAGCCAAAGCTGACTTGCGGAGGCCTGGGGAGAAAAAGAATGGATCCCTGGAAATATTGACTTTTTGGAATAGGTGATATAATAATATCCTCCTGATAAATTATTATTAGTAGTAGTAGTAGTATTTTGACCTGACTCCAAAGTAAATAGATTGATAGGGGAAACAGGTATATTAAAAAAATATCCAAACATTCAGGATAAACAAAACATTTTCTCATATATCCTCCTAATAAATTATTATTAGTAGTAGTATTTTGACCTGACCCCAAAGTAGATAGATAGATAAATGGATAGATAGATAGATAGATAGATAGATAGATAGATAGATAGATAGATAGATAGACAGACAAAATATCCAAAGATTCAGGATAAACAAATTATTAGTAGTATTAAAATAGATAGATAGATAGATAGATAGATAGATAGATAGATAGATGATAGATAGATAGATAGATAGAGATAGATAGATAGATAGATAGATAGATAGATAGATAGATAGATAGATAGATAGAGGAAACGGGTATATTTAAAATATCCGAATATTCAGGATAAACAAATTATTATTAGTAGTATTAACGTAGATAGATAGATAGATAGATAGATAGATAGATAGATAGATAGATAGATAGAGGAAATGGGTATACTAAAAATATCAAAATATTCAGGATAAAGAATTAGTAGTAGTAGTATTAAAATAGATAGATATATAAGGGAAGCAGGTATATTAAAAACAATCCAAATATTCAGGATAAAAATTATTATTATTAGTAGTAGTAAAATAGATAGATAGATAGAAAGATAGATAGATGATAGATAGATAGATAGATAGATAGATAGATAGATAGATAGATAGATAGATAGATGATAGAGGTAACAAGTATATTACAATATCAAAATATTCAGGATAAACAAATTATTATTATTAATATTACAAATTATTATTATTAGTAGTATTAAAGTAGATAGATAGATAGATAGATAGATAGATAGATAGATAGATAGATAGATAAATAGATAGATAGATAGATAGATAGATAGATAGATAGAGGAAACAGGTATATTAAAAATATCCAAATATTCGGGATAAACAAATTATTATTATTATTATTATTATTATTAATACTACTAATTATTAATAGTAGTATTAAAGTAGATAGATAGATAGATAGATAGATAGATAGATAGATAGATAGATAGATAGAGGAAACTGGTATATTAAAAAATAAATATTCAGGATAAACAAATTATTATTATTATTATTATTAAATACTACTAATTATTAATAGTATTAAAGTAGATAGATAGATAGATAGATAGATAGATAGATAGATAGATAGATAGATAGATAGAGGAAACTGGTATATTAAAAAATAAATATTCAGGATAAACAAATTATTATTATTATTATTACCACTAATTATTATTATTATTAGTATTAAAGTAGATAGATAGATAGATAGATAGATAGATAGATAGATAGATAGATAGATAGAGGAAACAGGTATATTAAAAATATCCAAATATTCAGGATAAACAAATTATTATTATTATTATTAATATCACTAATGATTAGTATTAGTATTAAAGTAGTGTTAAAGTAGATAGATAGATTAGATAGATAGATAGAGGAAGCAGGTATATTAAAAATATCCAAACATTCAGGATAAACAAAGCAGCATTTTGCAAAAAGAGGACAAAAAAAATAAGATCAAAGCCCACCTGGCAGGTGGGTCGTTTACCTGGGCGCCTCTGACGTCACTGATCCTTTCTAATGAGGGGGGAGGCTATTTTTAGCCCACCTGGAGTGACCCCAAGGAGGCCTTTCGCCTTCTTGTCACTCCAGTTTCCTTAGGAAAGCCCTTGCTTGCAAGGAAAAGAGAGGTTTCTGGCCCAAGTAGAGCAGGCACGGGCCAACTTGAGCCCTCCAGGTGTTTTGGACTACAACTCCCACAATTCCTAACAGCCTACCGGCTGTTAGGAATTGTGGGAGTTGTAGTCCAAAACACCTGGAGGGCCCAAGTTGGCCCGTACCTGCTCTAGGAGGGAGGAAAGAAGGAGGAAGGACGGAGCCCTTCCAGGCAGCTCCAGCTTCAGCCCCGACTGTCTCTCTGCTCCTTCTCCTCCAAGGAGCCAGCTCTGTCTGCTGGCAGCCCGGGTGACGTCTCCCTCCAGCCAATCACAGCCCTCCCGCAAGAAAAGGAGGCGGAGCCAAGAGCCAAGGGAGGGGGGAGCAGGAGGGGAAGGGGAGAAGGGGAGAAGGGAGCCCCCCCCCTTTTTCAGCCTGTAATTAAGGCTCCAATGGCTCTCCAATTAAAGGAAAAGCCAACCTCTGATAGGCTCCCCCTTTGAACCCAGGCAGAGGGAGAACAATAATCGTATCCCTCCTCCACCCCCACCCCCCAAAAGACCCCCCCCCCCCACCCTCACAATCCATCACAACCAAATCTCCCTCTCATGCATTCAGTCCTTTGCATTGGAGAGCTCTTGAATAAACTGCCTATGGGTGGGTAAACCATATAAGAATTCAACTGGGAGAGTTGTGCCTTGAGTTGGTTCCTTGGGCAGGCAAATCATGTAAGAATATACATTATAGATAAGCATATATTATAATATATACATATTAGGAAAGGATATATAATTTAATTATACTGCATATTATATATACTGTAAGAATATATATATATATATATATATATATATATATATATGTTATAGTAGATTATATATACTGTATATAAGAATACACACACACATATATATATGTTATAATAAATAAAAATATATATGTGTTATATTGGATTATAATATACATACATATTATGTAAGGATAAATAATTTAATTATACTATATATTATATATACTGTATGTAAGAATATATATGTACATACATATTATGTAAGGATAAATAATTTAATTATACTGTATATTATATATACTGTATATAAGAATATATATATGTTATATTAGATTATAATATACATACATATTATGTAAGGATATATAATTTAATTATACTGTATATTGTATATACTGTATATACTGTATATAAGTATATATATATATATATATATTTGTTATAGTAGATTATAATATAAATACATATTATGTAAGGATATATCATTTAATTACACTGTATATATGAGAATATACAGTATATATAATATACTGTATGTATATTATACGTATGTATATTATAATCTAATATGTTATATTAGATTATAATATACATAAATATTATGTAAGGATATATAATTTAATTGTACTGTATATTATAGATACTGTATATAAGAATATATATATATGTTATAGTAGATTATAATATAAATACATATTATGTAAGGATATATAATTTAATTATACTGTATATTATATATACTATATATATATGTTATATTATGAAATATTGTAACACACACATATATACGGTATATATAATATATTAAATATTTTATATATATATATATATATACACACACACACATATATATACATATATATATACCTATTATGTAAGGATATATAATTTAATTATAATGTATATTATATATACTGTATATAAGAATATATATATGTTATACTATAATGTTATAGTATATTATACTACATATACATATTATGTAAGATATATAATTATATTATATTATATGTGTATTGTATATAAGAATATATATGTTATATTACATATGATATATATTGTATAAGAATGTGAATACATTATATTCCACATAAGAATATATTATAATATATAGACATTATATAAGAATCTCTCTATATATAATTTAGTTATTATAAAATATAATATATGTTATATTTTATAAGGATATATACAATTTAATGATAGTATACATGATATATATTGTATAAGAATATATAAGAATATATATTATGGATAAAAATATATGTTATATTATATCATATACATATTATATCAGAATCTATATAATTTAATTATAATATATTATATATTGTACAAGAATATATATTATAACATATTTATAAGAATATATATATATTCTCAAATAATATGTATATATGATAATATAACATATATTCTTAAACAATATATATTATAATTAAATAATATATATATTCTGATATAACATATATACATTATAATATATTCTTATACTATATACATATAAAAAGGTAAATTACCTTTACTATATATATATATATATATATATATATATATATATATATTCATTATTATTTATCTGCCCAAGGAGCCATCACGTATGAGTTTTATAGGCCATTTTAGTATATTTACTGTATTTACTCCCCTTGGGGAGAGAGGGCAGAATATAAATAAAGTTTATTATTATTATTATTATTATTATTATTATTATTATTATTATTATTATTCTGTTTTTACCACACTGTAATTTAATTTTTTAGACTTATTTCGTGTGGAGCGTTAGCTGATTTGGGTTCCCACGGGGAGAAAGGCAGGGTATTAATAATAATAATAATAATAATAATAATAATAATAATAATAATAATAATACAGCCAACAGAGTGATCTTGTCTGCTGTGGACTCATCTTGTTGTGTTTCTAATAATAATAATAATAATAATAATAATAATAATAATAATAATAATAATAATAATAAACATATATGCCTTGAGTTCCCACCGGGAGAAAGGCGGGGTAATAATAATAATGATAATATAATAATAATAATAATAATAATAATAATACACAGCCAGCAGAGTGATCTTGTCTGCTGTGGACTCATCTTGTTGTGTTTCTAATAATAATAATAATAATAATAATAATAATAATAATAATAAGCTGTGGACTCATCTTGTTGTGTTTCTAATAATAATAATAATAATAATAAGGAAGAAGAAGAAGAAGAAGAAGCAGAAGAAGAAGAATAAAATAATAATAAGCTGTGGTCTCATCTTGTTGTGTTAATAATAATAATAATAATAATAATAATAATAATAAGCTGTGGACTCATCTTGTTATGTTTCTAATAATAATAATAATAATAATAATAATAATAATAATAAGCTGTGGACTCATCTTGTTGTGTTTCTAATAATAATAATAATAATAAGCTGTGGACTCATCTTGTTATGTTTCTAATAATAATAATAATAATAATAATAATAATAATAAGCTGTGGACTCATCTTGTTGTGTCTCTAATAATAATAATAATAATAATAATAATAATAATAATTAATAATAATAATAATAATAATAAGCTGTGGACTCATCTTGTTGTGTTTCTAATAATAATAATAATAATAATAATAATAATAATAAGCTGTGGACTCATCTTGTTATGTTTCTAATAATAATAATAATAATAATAATAATAATAATAATAATAAGCTGTGGACTCATCTTGTTGTGTTTCTAATAATAATAATAATAATAATAATAAGCTGTGGACTCATCTTGTTGTGTTTCTAATAATAATAATAATAATAATAATAATAATAATAAGCTGTGGACTCATCTTGTTGTGTTTCTAATAATAATAATAATAAGAAGAAGAAGAAGAAGAAGAAGCTGTGGACTCATCTTTTTATGTTTCTAATAATAATAATAATAATAATAATAATAATAATAATAAGCTGTGGACTCATCTTGTTATGTTTCTAATAATAATAATAATAATAATAATAATAATAAGCTGTGGACTCATCTTGTTGTGTTTCTAATAATAATAATAATAAGAAGAAGAAGAAGAAGAAGAAGAAGAAGCTGTGGACTCATCTTTTTATGTTTATAATAATAATAATAATAATAATAATAATAATAATAAGCTGTGGACTCATCTTGTTATGTTTCTAATAATAATAATAATAATAATAATAATAATAATAATAATAATAATAATAATAATAATAACAACAACAAATAATAATAATAACAAATAATAACAATAATAATAACTTGTGATCCAATACAACGGCCAGCAGAGTGATCTTGTCTGATGTGGACTCATCTTGTTGTGTTTCTAATAATAATAATAATAATAATAATAATAATAATAATAAATATATGCTTGTGTGTGTTGTTTATATATGTATATAATTTTAGGGAAGGGCCTTTGGATGCGGGGTGGTGGGTCAGAAATGAGGCAGAAGAATGGGGTGCCAAGAGGAGCTTCCTTTGTTCCTTGTCCTGCTCCTTCCAGAGCCTCAGACAGAGAGAAGCCCTGGCCAATTTCCTTTGTTCCTTGTCCTGCTCCTTCCAGAGCCTCAGACAGAGAGAAGCCCTGGCCAATGCTATGTATTGACCCTGAGGCCCTCCATCCCTTGTTCTCCAGGTCCTTTGGCGCTGTCCAGGTGCTGAAAGGCAGCCCTGGCTCTTCCCTTCGCCTCCTTTGAGTATTTGTGTGTGTGTGTGTTGTGTTTGAAGAACCCCTTCTTGGCTCAGGAAGGTCCTCTGATGAGCCCCTTCCCGACCCAAAGATACAACCCCTAAATCTGGACAAAAACTATGCAGTAGATAGGAGCCTAGTGTCTAGATCTAAGGAAGTCATGCTCCCCATGCTCTATTCCGCTTTGGTTAGACCACACCTGGAATATTGTGTCCAATTCTGGGCACCACAATTCAAGAGAGATATTGACAAGCTGGAATGTGTCCAGAGGAGGGCGACTCAAATGATCAAGGGTCTGGAGAACAAGCCCTATGAGGAGCGGCTTAAGGAGCCTGGCATGTTTAGCCTGAAGAAGAGAAGGCTGAGAGGAGATATGATGAGAGCCATGTATAAATATGTGAGAGGAAACCACAGGGAGGAGGGAGCAAGCTTGTTTTCTGCTTCCTTGGAGACTAGGACGCGGAACAATGGCTTCAAACTACAAGAGAGGAGATTCCATCTGAACATTAGGAAGAACTTCCTGACTGTGAGAGTCGTTCAGCAGTGGAACTCTCTGCCCCGGAGTGTGGTGGAGGCTCCTTCTTTGGAAGCTTTTAAACAGAGGCTGGATGGCCATCTGTCAGGGGTGATTTGAATGCAATATTCCTGCTTCTTGGCAGAATGGGGTTGGACTGGATGCCCCAGGAGGTCTCTTCCAACTCTTGATTCTAGGATTCTATGATAGGGCCGGGATTGTTGTGCCGCTTTGAATGTCCTTGTGGAGAGGAAAAAGCGGGGTATAAGTAAACATAGTCATTTATGTTTTCCCCTGGCATTAAGTCTGGTTGTGTATGACTCTGGAAGGGTGGTGCTCATCTCCATTTCAAAGCCGAAGAGCCGGCGTTGTCCCTAGACACCTCCAAGGTCATGACGGCATGGAGCGCCTCTACCTTCCTGCTGAAGCTGTACCTATTGATCTACGTTTTCGAACTGCTAGGTTGGCAGGAGCTGGGGCTAACAGCGAGAGCTCCCCCCACTCCCCTGGATTCGAACCAGCAACCTCTTGGTCAGCAAGTTCACCAGCTCAGCAGTTTAACCTGCTGCACCACCAGAGTGCATAATAATAATAATAACAACAACAACAACAACAACAACAACAACTTTATTTATACCCTGCCACCATCTCCCAATAATAATAATACAACAACAACAACAATAATAGAATAATATGTATATGCCATGAAGGCAGTTCTATCTTGCCTCCAGTGTTACCAGTTGGGAGCCCCCCCCCCCCCCAGTCTCCTGCACTGTGCATATAATATACTATATTGTGTGTATGTATGTATGTATGTATGTATGTATGTATATATATGGGTGTATATGTATATGTATGTGTGTGTGTGTGTGTGTGGGTGTATATATATATATATATATATATATATATATATATATATATATATATATATCCAGTGACATTGGTTGGGCCCCCCCCCCCCCACTCCAGCACCAACTGCTCCTCTGAGATCAGAGTGAAGAGAGGGACCAGGAAGGCAGTCCCATCTTGTCTCCTGCACTGTGCATATAATATAATATAATATAATATAATGTAATATAATATAATATAATATAATATAATATAATATAATATAATATATAGTGTCATCAGTTGGAAGCCCCCCCCCTCCCCCCGCAGCACCAACTGCTTCTCTGAGATCAGAGTGAAGAGAGTGGCCAGGAAGGCAGTTCCATCTTGTCTCCTGCACTCTGAATATAATATAATATAATGTAATATAATGTAATATAATTTATTGTATACACATATAATGCCTCCAGTGTCATCGGTTGGGAGCCCCCCCCCCCCCCCCCCCCGCTGCACTAACTGCTTCTCTGAGATCAGAGGGAAGAGAGGGGCCAGGAAGGCAGTTCCATCTTGTCTCCTGCACATAATATAATATAATATAATATAATATAATATAATATAATATAATATAATATAATATATTGTATATAATGCCTCCAGTATCATCGGTTGGGAGCCCCCCCCCCCCCAGCACCAATTGCTGCTTTGAGATCAGAGTGAAGGGAGGGGCCAGGAAGGCAGTTCCATCTTGTCTCCTGCACTGTGCATTATAATATAATATAATATAATATAATATATTGTATATACATCTATAATGCCTCCAGTGTCATCAGTTGGAGCCCCCCCCCCCAGCACCCACCGCTGCTCTGAGATCAGAATGAAGAGAGGGGCCAGGAAATATAGTACTATATAGTATTAATATTGTGCTATACTAATAATATAATATATTGTATGTACATATAATATTGATAGTAATATTATAATGTAATACAATATAATACTAAAAATAATACAATATAATAATTGTATATTATATATTACATGTAATATTACTAATAATATTACAGTATAATGGTATAGTACAATATAGTAATATATAATATTAATATTGTGTTATGGTAATAATATAATATATTGTATATACATATTACTTGTAAGCTGCTCTGAGTCCCCTTCGGGGTGAGAAGGGCGGCATATAAATGTCATATATACACACACACATATACATACACACTGTATGGAAGGGGGCTCAGATAACCCAGGCCTCTTCCACACAGCTGAATGAAATCCCACATTATCTGCTTTGAACTGGGTTATCTGAGTCCACACAGCTATATAATCCAGCTTAATGTGGATTTTATAAAGATGTAATATAGATATAAAATATGTAATTATGGGTGGGTCAAAAAGTTTTGCCTCCTGGGTCTTGTAAAAGTGATGAATGAACCTATAACAGCAGAAGTTGCTCCAGAGCATAGCCTGAACTGTCCTGTACACAAAAGTACCAGGCTCAACATAGTCACCATCAGCTGGTACACATTTGCGCCATTGTTTTAACCCAAAACCATTTTGGAAAAATTCAGAGTTTTGCCCTGATTTTGAAGCTGTTTTCAAGTCATGCAAGTCATTGAATCTGAAACCACCTGGGCTGCCTTTCAGGGGTCAAAACAGGCCAAAGTCAGAAGGGGCCAAAACATAAACATGCTTCAAGAGATTGTGGATTTTCTGAGGTGTGCATTCACCTTCTTTGGCCAGAAATTCCCGAACTAACTAGGTCCGTTTAAGTCAAACAGAGGCATCAAATGGGGGCTTGGGAGGCGGAGGGGGGGGGGGGCGATTGCTCATGAACTTGGCCTGTCTCTCTCTCTTTCTCTGTGTGTCTGTCTGGGGTTTGATGGATGGATGGAAAAGGGGAGGGAGGGAAGGAGGGAGAAAGGGGGACCCCCCCCCCCCGCTGCTTCAGAGGCCCTGGGAAACTGGGAGGGAGGGAAAGAAAGAAAGAAAGAAAGGAAAGAAAAGAAAGTAAGAGGGAGGGAGGGAGGGAGGGAGGGCAAGGCCGCAGAAGCCCCCTCTTCTTGCCCCCCTTTGCAGCCCCAGATCAGAGAGAGGCAAGGCTACAAGGCTATGAGGAAACCCCACAATTCAGGAGCCCAAATGCAGTCGCAAAGTCCAAAATCCTAGTCCCAAACACCTAAAGGGCCCAAGTTGGCCCTTGCCTGTGTTAGCTGCTTTGTAGAAATATTGTATTATTATTATTGTTGTTGTATTTCTGTATTATTATTATTATTATTACTATTATTATTATTATTGTAGTAGTAGTAGTAGTATTGCATTATTGTTGTTGTTGTATTACTGTATTATTATTATTTATTGTAGTAGTAGTATTGCATTATTATTGTTGTTGTATTATTATTATTGTATTATTATTGTAGTAGTAGTATTGTATTATTATTGTTGTTGTTGTATTATTATTATATTATTATTATAGTAGTAGTAGTAGTATAGTAGTAGTAGTAGTAGTATTGTATTATTGTTGTTGTTGTATTACTGTATTATTATTATTATTGTTGTTGTAGTATTCTATTATTATTGTTGTTGTTGTATTACTGTATTATTATTATTGTAGTAGAAGTATTGTGTTATTATTGTTGTTGTTGTATTATTATTATTATTGTATTATTATTGTAGTAGTAGTATTGTATTATTGTTGTTGTTGTATTACTGTATTATTATTATTATTATTGTAGTAGTAGTAGTATTGCATTATTATTGTTGTTGTTGTATTACTGTATTATTATTATTGTAGTAGTAGCATTGTATTATTATTGTTGTTGTATTATTATTATTATATTATTATTATAGTAGTAGTAGTAGTATTGTATTATTATAGTAGTAGTATTATTGTATTGTTATTTTATTATTGTTGTTGTTGTGTTATTATTGTAGTAGTAGTACTATTGTATTATTTTTGCATTATTATTGTTGTATTATTATTGTATTATTTTTGTATTATTATTGTAGCAGTAATATTATTGTATTATTGTTGTTGCAGTATTATTGTTGTATTATTATTGTATTGGGGGCAGAAGACAGTTCCACCTTGTCTCCTGTGTTATTCTAATAATATAACATAATGTAATATAATATAATCTATTGTATATACATATAATATTTATAATATTATAATGTAATGCAATATCATATTACTAATAATAATATGATATTATAATTATATATGTATATTACATGTAATATTTTAATAATATTACAATATAATGGTACAGTACAATATAGTAATATTTAATGCTGATATTGTACTATGCTAATAATAAAATACATTGTATGTGTGTGGATATGTGTATATATATATATATATATATATATATATATATATATATATATTGTAAGTCCCTTTCGGGGTGAGAAGGGTGACATATAAATGTGGCAAATAAATAAATACATAAATATTATGATTGTTGTATTATTATGATTGTAGTATTATTATTATTATTGTATTGTTATGATTGTATTAGTAGTAGTATTGTACTATTATTGTATTGGGGGCAGAAGACAGTTCCACCTTGTCTCCTGTACTATTCTAATAATATAACATAATGTAATATCATATAATATATTGTATATACATATAATATTTATAATCTTATAATGTAATGCAATATAATACTAATAATAATATGATATTATAATTACATATTTATATTACTAACATTACATGTAATACAATATAATGGTATAGTACAATATAGTAATATTTAATGCTGCTATTGTACTATGCTAATAATATAATATATTGTGTGTGTGTGTGTGTGTGTGTGTGTGTGTGTGTGTGTGTGTATATATATATATTGTAAGCTGCTCTGAGTCCCCTTCGGGGTGAGAAGGGCGACATATAAATGTCGCAAATAAATAAATATTATTATTGTTAGGTTCTTGTGGGTTTTTTCGGGCTATAGAGCCATGTTTTAGAGGCATTTCTCCTGACGTTTCGCCTGCATCTATGGCAAGCATCCTCAGAGGTAGTGAGGTCTGTTGGAATTAGGAAAATGGGTTTATATATCTGTGGAATGGCTGGGGTGGGGCAAAGAGCTCTTCTCTGCTGGAGCTGGGTGTGAATGTTTCAACTGACCACCTTCATTAGCATTTGAAGGCCTGGCTGAGCCTGGGAAAATCTCTTGCTGAGAGGTGTTAAGATGTGCCTGGTTGTTTCCTCTCTGTTGTTTTGCTGTTGTAATTTTAGAGTTTTTTAATACTGGTAGCCAGAGTTTGTTCATTTTCATGGCTACCAGTATTAAAAAACTCTAAAATTACAACAGCAAAACAACAGAGAGGAAACAACCAGGCACATCTTAACACCTCTCAACAAAAGATTTTCCCAGGCTCAGGCCAGGCCTTCAAATGCTAATGAAGGTGGTCAGTTGAAACATTCACACCCAGCTCCAGCAGAGAAGAGCTCTTTGCCCCACCCCAGCCATTCCACAGATATATAAACCCATTTTCCTATTTCCAACAGACCTCACTACCTCTGAGGATGCTTGCCATAGATGCAGGCGAAACGTCAGGAGAAATGCCTCTAGAACATGGCCATATAGCCCGAAAAAAACCTACAACAACCCAGTGATTCCGGCCATGAAAGCCTTCAACAATACACTGATAAAGTATGATTTGAGGATGGGGTTAATGTGACTGATTATGATGCTACCATGAATATGGAACAATTACCTAGATTTACTTACATGTAACTGTTCTGTAGTCATGATAGCTAATTAGTTATGACTGTGACATTATTATTAATATTAGATCTATACTAGGATGGCCACTTCTCCTCGTGAACGCTTTGATGCAACTTTTCTCCACGATTGGAACTGTCACCCACTTGCCTCCCTCCGTGCTACTCTCCCGCGCCTTCTACACCCTTCTCCCTCCTCTCTTTTTCCCTGCCTTCTCTCTTCCTTTCCTTTCTTTCCCCTTTGAAACCCAAGCGTCCCGGCGCTGGACGTGCTTCGCAGCTCAACGACGACGACGGCGTCCCCAGCCTTTTGTCCGGAGGCTCTTGGGGGCCCCTTCCAGAAAGGGGGCTCCTTCCTCCCTGGCTTTCTCTCTTTGCTGCCTGACTCATCTATCTACCAGTCTATCCATCTATCCATCCATCTATCTATCTATCCATCCATCCATCCATCTATACATGCATCCATCTATCCATACATCCATCCATCCATCCATCTATACATGCATCTATCTATCTATCCATCCATCCATCCATCCATCCATCCATCTACCCATCCATCCATCCATCCATCTATACCATCTGTCTATCTATCTCTCCATCCATCCATCTATCTATCTATCTATCTATCTATCTATCCATCTATGTATCCATCCATCAATCTATCTCTCTATCCATCTAGCCATCTTTCTATATGTCTATCTATCTATCCATCTACCTCTCCATCTGTCTGTCTGTCTGTCTGCATCTATCTATCTATCTATCTATCTATCTATCTATCTATCTATCTATCTATCCATCCATTCATCCATCTATCTCTCCATCTATCTATCTATCTATCTATCTATCTATCTATCTATCTATCTATCTATCCATTCTATCTTTCTATTGTCTATCATATCTGATATCTATCTATCATCTCTATCCATGTCTCAATTCATTATTCTATCTATCTATCATCTATCATATCAGATATCTATCTATCTGTCATCTCAATCCATCTATCTATCTATCCATCTATCTATCTTATCTATCATTGCTATCTATCTATCTATCTATCATCTATTTATCTATTGTCTATCATATCTGATATCTATCTATCCCTTATCAAAAACCATGTTACCTATGTATATCCATCTATCT
Organism: Anolis sagrei ordinatus; assembly: GCF_025583915.1. Lineage (NCBI taxonomy): Eukaryota > Metazoa > Chordata > Lepidosauria > Squamata > Anolidae > Anolis > Anolis sagrei. The sequence goes on along the minus strand of NW_026844367.1, from coordinate 3,705,670 downwards.
ACATCTATCTATCTATCTATCTATCTATCTATCTATCTATCTATCTATCTATCTATCTATCTATTCATCTATCTATCCATCCATCCATCTATCTATCTGTCTGTCTGTCTGTCTATCTATCTATCCGTCTACCTCTCCATCTGTCTGTCTATCTATTTATATATCCATCTATATCTCTCTCCCCCTCTCTCTCTATCCATCCATCCATCCATCCATCCATGTATCTATATGTTTGTCTATCTATGTTTGTCTATCTTTCTATCCATCCATCCATCTATATGTCTATCTATCCATCTACCTCTCCATCTATCTATCTATCTATCTATCTATCTATCTATCTATCTATCTATCTATCTATCTATCTATCATCCATCCATCCATCCATCCATCCATCCATCCATCCATCCATCCATCCATCCATCCATCGCCGTCCGTCCATCTATCCAAACACACGCAAGACCAAGAGAAGGAAGCAAGCGTGAGGCTAGAGAGATGGGTTGGGACTTTTGGAGAGGTCTCCCAAATGGCTGGATGGCCCTTTGTCAGGAGGGCTTTGATTATGTTTTCTTGCCCTGGTGAAGGGAGTTGGACTGGATGGCCTTAAGGCTGCATTTCTCAACCTGGGGGTTGTGAGAGGGTGTCAGAAGGGTCGCCAAAGACCACCAGAAAACACAGTATTTTCTGTTAGTCATGGGGGCTTTGTGTGGGAAGTTTGGCCCAAGTAGTAGTAGTAGTAGTAGTATTAGTAGTAGTAGTAACAACAGCAGCAATTATATTATATTATGTTATATTATATTATATTATTATAATGATTATAATATAATATAATGATTATAATATTATAATGATATTATTATATTATAATATTATAATTATAATTATTGTAACTGTAATTATAATATAATAATAATGATAATCATCATATTATAATTGCAATTACAAGACTATAATATAGTAATAACAAAATAACAACAATATAATCTAATAATTAATATAATATATTAATATATTATTAACATATTATTAATATATATATTAATATATATTAATTAACATCAGAATGTTCTTTGATTGTAGGTGGACTATAAATCCCTGCAACTACAACTCCTAAATATCAAGGTCCATTTCTCCCACACTCTATCTGTGTTCATATTTGGTCATATGGAGTATTCGTACCAAGTTTGGTCCAGCTCCATCACTGTTTGAGTCCACAGTGCTCTCTAGATGTAGGTATACTACAACTCCCAACTCAAGGTCAATGCCCACCAAACCTTTCCAGTATTTTCTGTTGGTCAGGGGAGTTCTGTGTACCAAGTTTGGTTCAATTCTATCGCTGGTGGGGTTCAGAATGCTCTTTGATTGTAGGTGGACTATAAATCCCTACAATTACAACTCCCAAATATCCAGGTCCATTTCTCCCACACTCTATCTGTGTTCATATTTGGGCATATTGAGGATTCATGCCAATTTCATCCAGATCCATCATTGTTTGAGTCCACAGTGCTCTCTGGATGTAGTTGAACTACAACTCCCAAACTCAAGGTCAATGCCCACCAAACCCTTCGAGTATTTTCTGTTGGTCGTGGGAGTTCTGTGTCCCAAGTTTGGTTCGACTCCATCATTGGTGGAGTTCAGAATGCTCTTTGATTGTAGGTGAACTATAAATCCCAGCAACTACAACTCCCAAATGACAAAATCATTTTATTAAGTGATGATCACTCCTTGGGTTAGTAGGTGTCTTGTGGCCAAATTTGGCAGCAATTCGGCCAGCGGATTTTGAGTTGTGTTGTTTTGTGTAGTAGAGCACAGTTCAGGTGAAGATCTGGAGCAACTTCTGCTGTTATAAGTTCATTTGTAACGTTTTAATGACCCAGGAGGCAAGACTTTTTGACCTACCTGTGTGTATGTGTGTATGTATAATACACACCTATATACACAGAGAGAGAGAGAGAGATGCACACACAAATATATATATATTTGACCCACCCTTGTGTATGTGTGTATGTATAATACACACCTATATACAGAGAGAGATGCACACACACACACACACATATATATGTGTGACCTACCCGTATGTATGTGTGCATGTATAATACACACCTATATACAGAGACACACACACACATATACACACACACACACATAATATAATCTTAGGCACCCTGCAATGCCCAGATTATAAGAAATAGTCATTGTTTACTTTTGTTTTTAATGAATGCTCCCATTGAGAAAATGCATAAGGATGTGGTTGAACTACAACTCCCAGCATCGAGGGTCAATTCCTCCCCATATAGTATTCAAAGTTGGTCATGTTGGATATGTAGATATATTTAGATATAGATATGGATACGGATATGGATATAGGTATGGATGGATATAGGTATGGATATAGGTATGGATATGGGTATGGATATAGATATAGGTAGGGATATAGGTATGGGTGTAGGTATGGATATGGATATAGGTAGGGATATAGGCATGGGTATAGATATAGATATGTATGGATATGTGTATGGATATGGGTATGGGTATGGATATGGATATAGGTAGGGATATAGGTATGGATATGGGTATGGATATAGATATAGGTATGGATATAGGTATGGGTATGGGTGTGGGTATGGATATGGATATAGGTAGGGATATAGGCATGGGTATAGATATAGATATGTATGGATATAGGTATGGATATGTGTATGGATATGGGTATGGGTATGGATATGGATATAGGTAGGGATATAGGTATGGATATGGGTATGGATATAGATATAGGTATGGATATAGGTATGGGTATGGATATGGGTATGAATATGGATATAGGTAGGGATATAGGTATGGGTATAGATATAGGTATGGATATAGGTATGGATATGGATATGGATATGGATATAGGTATGGGATATAGGTACAGATATAGATATGGATATAAGTATGGGTATGGATATGGATATAGGTGTGGGTATGGATATGTATATAGGTATTGGTATGGATATGGAAAAAAAGTATGGATATAGGTATAGGTATGGATATAGGTATGGGTATAATATGGATATAGGTATGTATATAGGTATTGAAATGGATATGGAAAAAAGTATGAATATAGGTATAGGTATGGATATAGGTATGGATATAAATATGGGTATGGATATGAATATGGATATAAGTATGGATATAGGTATGGGTATGAGCATGGGCATGGATATGGATTTAGATATACACAGATAATACACATTTTTATATAGGCGCACCTCAATGTCCATGAAGCCCCCTCCAACTCAGCCTCCTCCTGTCTCCTGTGTCCCACCGTCGCCCCCTCTGACCCAGCATTTATTTTCCAGGCAGAAGAAAGAGGCGCCCAGGTAGTCCCCGGGTTACGAACATCCGACTCATAGTTAAGAACGCGACTGAGACAACAGGAAGTGAGAGGAATCTACCCCTCGGGAGGGAAATCCACTCCCAGAAGAGTTATTATCGGGGGGAAAGGGTAGAAAGGGGTCCCCAGTGAAGCTTTATCTCCAGCCTTAGTTTCCACAATGAGCCTCATTTTCCCAAATCCCATTCTCACAGGGACAAAAAGGGAGATGGAATCACCTGAAGGGAGCAAAGGTAACACCACAGGGGGTGTGTGAACCCTTCCCTATATGACCCAAAGCTACAGATATACATAGAGCTGGAGTGGCAATGAAAAAAAGTGTACCAGTTCCGACTTATAAACATGGGGGCTGCCTGTATATGCCAATGTGATGCCCCTCCCTCCAAGAACAACAGAGCTTCCAAATCCCCCTCAGTATGGGAAAGCCGAGCCTTACCTTGTTCTTCCTCTTCTCTCCTCCTTCTTTCTCCTTCTCCATCTCTCCTTTTCCTCTTCCTTCTCTCCTTCTCATTCTTTCTCCTTCTCCTCCTTCTTTTTTGTCCTCCTTCTTTCTTTTTCTTCCTCCTTCTCTCCTTCTCCTTCTTTCTCCTTCTCCATCTCTCCTTTTCCTCTTCTTCTTCCTCCTCTTTTTCTCCTCTTCCTACTCTTCCTCCTCTTCTCTCCTCCTCCTTCTCTTCCTTCTTTTCCTCTTCCTCCTCCTTCTCCTCTTCTTCCTTCTCTTCCTCCTCCTCTTCATCTTCTCCTCTTCCTACTCATCGTCCTTATCCTCCTCCTCTTCTTCCTCCTTCTCCTCTTCTTTCTCCTCTTTTTCTCCTCTTCCCTCCTCCTCCTTCTCCTCCTCCTCCTCCCTCTTCCTTCTCCTCTCTCCTCCTCTTCTCTCCTCTCTCTGCCTGCCTTTCACCCAAAAGAAGGAGTCCCTTTCCTTCTTCCTCTTCCTCTTCCTCCTGGTTCTGGCGCTCGGCGTTGGTCACCCCGGCAAGAAAAGGGACCTCCCTCCTCCGGCCCCACCTCGAAAGGGGGGCAGGAAAGCAGGCCGGCCATTGGGGGGCTGGGGGCGGCAGCCCTGAAGCGGGGAGCCCCCCCCCTCCCTCCAGGCTCACCAACACACTCTCTCCTCCCTCTTCCTTGGGGTCTGTGCCCCCAAGTCATGTTCAGCCTTGAGGGGGGCCCCCAAAGGGACCTTGAACCCACACATTCCTTGGAGACAGGGGGACAACACTCTTCAAGTTTCCCCCCAAGGTTATTGAATGATTATTATTATTATTATTGATAATTATGCAGACTGGGGGGAATGGGAGTGTGGCTCTGAGGCTGGGGAAAGGTCCAAGGAGATGTCAAAGTCAGTCTTCCTCCCCACAAACCTTGGGTCTCTCAATCCGAATCTCACTGTCCCAACTAAATCAAATAAACCGAAACCTTCCTGATGTGAGTGACTGCTGCATCCCGACTTCCACCCGCAATAGGCAGGATGCCCCGACCCCGCATTTTGGTCCTTTCTCTCTCTCCCTCCCTCTCTTATTTCTTTCCTCCCTCCTTCCTTGCTTCCTCTCTTATTTCTTCAATCTTCTTTCCTTTCTTTTTCTCGTATTTCTTTCCTCCTTCTTTTCTTCCTTCTCGTTTTCTTTCTACCCGTTAAGATGGGTACAATGTAGAATGAATTACATCTTGTACTCCCTTACCTTCTACACATCTGTTTATTCTTTCTCTCTCTTTTTATTATTCGTCCATTCATTCAATTACTAGAGTCTCCATTCTTCTTCATTTCTCACTCATTTCATTCAGTCAATAGGAACAAAAGCAGCACCATGCACTACTGTGGTTACTTTCCTTACTTTCGATCTCGTTCGTACATCTTCCTTCCTTTCTGCCTCTTTAATTCTTTTCTCGTTATTGTCTTCATCCATCTTCGGAAAAAGAGCAGGATGGGTTTTAATACATAATAATTTTATTATCCTACCATTATTTCTTCATTACTAAACCTCAGTGTTCAGATATAGCATTGCTTTTTCCACTTCTTCCATAACTTTACTAATGAATCTCTACCATTCTTTCTTCAGGATTTCTTAATGATTTGATGTAAGCTATTTTGTAAGTATACTAACTTTCACTATGAATTTATTTCTTTGGTAATGATTTCACTTACATTCCTTTATCAGTCATTTATTACCTAATTCCATTCCTACCTCGATTACTCATTACTAAATCCTTTCTTTATTATTGCCCCATACTGCACGTCCGTCCGGCATGCGCGTATTATGTCTTCCCTCTTTTCTCCCTATTCTTCCCTTTATCTTCCTTTCTTCCTTTATCTCGTATTTATTTCCTCCCTTCTTTTCTTCCTTTTCTCCCTCCCTTATTTCTTTCCTCCCTTCTTTCCTCACTCCCTTCTTTTATTCCTTTTCCCCTCCTTTGCTTTCTTCCTCTCTTATTTATTCGCTCCCTCTTTCCATTCCTTCCTCTATTTCTTTCCTGTCTTCCATCTTCCCTTGCTCCTTTTTTCCTCTCTTATTTCTCTCCTCTCTCCTTTTATTTCTTTGCTCCCTCCCTTTATTTCTTTTCTACCTTCCTTCTTCCTTTGCTTCTTTCTTTTCCTCCCTTTTTGTATTTCTTCCCTCTCTCCTTTCCTTCCTTCCTCTCTATTTCGTTCCTCCCTGATTTCTTTCCTCCCTTCTTTTCTTCCTTCCTCCTTTTATTCCTTTCCCCCTCTTTTCCTTTCTTCCTCCCTCTCTTCTTTATCCTTCTCCCTTTCCTTCTTTCCTTCCCTCCCTCTTTCTCTACATCTTCCCCCTTCCTTCACTCCCTCTTTCCTTCCTTCATTCCCTTTTTTTCTTTCCTTCTCTCCTTCCTTCCTTCCCCTTTTTCTTTCTCTTCTGGTCTCTCTTTTCTTCTTTCTCTCTTTCCTTCCCTCCCTCTTTCTCTACATCTTCCCCCTTCCTTCACTCCCTCTTTCCTTCCTTCATTCCCTTTTTTTTTCTCTCCTTCCTTCCTTCCTTCCCCCTTTTTCTTTCTTTCCTTCCTTTTCGTCTGCTGCCTTTTTACCTCTTCTGCTCCCCTCAAGAGACACACATCCCTCTGAAGTAAAATTCACTTTCCTCCTCAAGATATTAATGTTGGGAGTCTGAAACGGATTAAACAGTATTTAGACTTTCCAAGAGTAAAGTTGATTCTATAGTCGAAGGCTTTCATGGCCGGAATCACTGGGTTGTTGTAGTTTTTTTCGGGCTATATGGCCATGGTCTAGAGGAGGCATTCTCTCCTGACATTTCGCCTGCATCTATGGCAAGCATCCTCAGAGGTTGTGAGGTTGGTTGCCTGAATGAGATTTACCTCGAGGTTGACTCGCCTTGACTTCATTACTCTATCAACAAGATGGGAGCTACTAATACAAAATAATATATATATATATATATATATATATATATATATATATATATATATATGCAAAGAATTCCCGGAAGGGGAACTACATTTTAACACCAAGTAATAATAATAATAATAATAATAATAATAAATTATTATTAATAATATAAATATAATAATACAAATAATATAATATAATAATATAAATACAAGAAATATAATAATAATACATATAAATTATTAATAATAATATTAATATAATAATATAATAATATGATATAATAATATAAATACAAGAAATATAGTAATAATAATAATAAATGCAAAAAAACACTGAAATTTTAACAAATTATTATTATTTAATTTTTAAATAAATCATAATCATAAAAAGGGAACAATGTTCTAGCAAGAATAATAATAATAATAATAATAATAATAATAATAATAAATGCAAAAACACTTAAATTTTAACAAATTATTATTATTATATTTTAATGAATCATAATCATAAAAGGGAACAATGTTCTAGCAAGAAATATAATAATAATAAATGCAAAAATCAGGGAAGTTTTTAACAAATTATTATTATTATATTTTTAATAAATCATAATAATAAAAGGGAATAATGTTCTAGCAAGAAATATAATAATAATAATAATAATAATAGAAAAACACGGAAATGTAAACAAATTATTATTATATTTTTAATAATTCATAATAATGAAAGGGAACAATGTTCTAGCAAGAAATATATTATTATTATTATTATTATTATTATTATTATTAATAATAATAATAATAATAATAATAATAGAAAAAACATGGAAATTTTAACAAATTATTATTATATTTTAATAAATAATAATAATAAAAGGGAACAATATTCTAGCAAGAAATATAATAAGAAGAAGAAGAAGAAGAAGAAGAAGAATTAAAAACACGAAAATCTTAACAAATTATTATTATTATATTTTTAATAAATCATAATAATAAAAGGTAACAATGTTCTAGCAAGAAATATAATAAAAATAAAATAATAATAATAATAATAGAAAAAACACGGAAATTTTAACAAATTATTATTATTTAATTTTAAGAAATCATAACCATGAAACGGAACAATGTTCTAGCAAGAAATATAATAATAATAATTGCAAAAAACAGGGAAAATTTTAACCAAGTATTATTATTTAATTTTTCATAAATCATAATCATAAAAGGGAACAATGTTCTAGAAGAAATATAATATTAATAATAATAAATGCAAAGAAAATTACAGATATTTTCAAAACTTATTATTATTATTAAAAATTAATAAATCATCATAATAAAAGGAAATAATGTTCTAGCAAAATAATAATAATAATAATAATAATAATAATAATGGGTCGCTGTGAGTTTTCCGGGCTGTTCCAGAAGCAGTCTCCCCTGACGTTTTGTCTGCATCTTTGGCAGGCGAAACGTCAGGAGAGAATGCTTCTGGAACCCACCCTCGGGGTGAGAAAAACAGTATATAAAATACTGTAAATAAATAAAAATAAAACGTGGCTATACGGACCTCACAACCTCTGAGGATGCCTGCCCTAGATATGGGCGAAACGTCAGGAGAGAATGCTTCTGAAACATGGCCATACGGACCTCACAACCTCTGAGGGTGCCTGCCATAGATGTGGGCGAAACGTCAGGAGAGAATGCTTCTGAAACATGGCCATACGGACCTCACAACCTCTGAGGGTGCCTGCCGTAGATGTGGGCGAAACGTCAGGAGAGAATGCTTCTGGAACATGGCCATACGGACCTCACAACCTCTGAGGGTGCCTGCCGTAGATGTGGGCGAAACGTCAGGAGAGAATGCTTCTGGGACATGTCCAATACAGACCTCACAACCTCTGAGGGTGCCTGCCATAGATGTGGGCGAAACGTCAGGAGGCTGGAATCAGTTTCTGGAACATGGCTGGAATCAGTTTCTGGAACATGGCCATACAGCCCGAAAAACTTACAGCAACCCGATCTATCCATCTATCCATCTAACCATCCATCTATCCATCTATCCAACTATCTATCCATCCATCCATCCATCCATCCATCCATCCATCCATCCATCCATCCATCCATCCATCCATCCATCCAACTATCTATCTATCTATCTATCTATCTATCTATCTATCTATCTATCTATCTATCTATCTATCTATCTATCTATCTATCCATCCATCCATCCATCCATCCATCCATCCATCCATCCATCCATCCATCCATCTATATGTGTGTGTATACACACACAAATACAAATATTTACTTACATATATACACACATATATACGTACATATATATAAATATACATATATATGTATATAAATATGTATATATATATATATATGTATATTTATATAGGTACATATATATACACGCACATATATACACGCATGTATATATGTACATGTACATGTATATATTTATATATGTGTACATATATATGCACACACACACATATATATACTCAGGTATATGTATATATACACACAGACATATATATATATATATGTTTATATATTTATAAATATTTATATTTAAATTTATATTATATTCTCTACTTTATATGTATATATACATATACATGTAGGGAAAATAATAAATAATAAATATAAATATAAACAGAGCCTATAGATGTGTGTATATATACTTTATTTATATTTATATTGTTTTCTCTATATATAATAAGAGAAAATAAATAAAATAAAACAAATGTATAAAATAAAAATAAAATATTCTGTGGCTCTTGGTGACTTTCCCTAAATAGTTTATTATTTATTTCTGTCCTGCCTTTCTCCCTCCATGTTATGTCATGTGTGTGTGTGTGTGTATATATATATATAGAGAGAGAGAGAGAGGGAGAGAGAGTAATAATAATAATACACTAAAATCACATGGCATCACATGGAGGGAGAAAGGCAGGAGAGAAATAAAAATATTATTATTATTATTAATTAATAGTAATAAATAATAATAATAGCACATACAAAATACAAAAATAATACACTAAAATCACATGGCATCACATGGAGGGAGAAAGGCAGGAGAGAAATAAAAGGATTATTATTATTATTATTAATTAATAGTAATAAATAATAATAATAGCACATACAAAATACAAAAATAATACACTAAAATCACATGGCATCACATGGAGGGAGAAAGGCAGGAGAGAAATAAAAATATTATTATTATTATTAATTAATAGTAATAAATAATAATAATAGCACATACAAAATACAAAAAAATACACTAAAATCCCATGGATTTTATAATAATAATAATAATAATAATAATAATAATAATAATAATAATAATTAATAGTTATAAATGATAATAATAGCATATACAAAATACAAAAATAATATACTAAAATCACATGGCGTCACATGGAAGGAGAAAGGCAGGACAGAAATAAAAGCATTATTATTATTATTATTATTATTATTATTATTATTAATTAATAGTAATAAATAATAATAATAGCACATACAAAATACAAAAATAATACACTAAAATCACATGGCATCACATGGAGGGAGAAAGGCAGGAGAGAAATAAAAGGATTATTATTATTATTATTAATTAATAGTAATCATAATAGTAGCATATACAAAATACAAAAAAATACACTAAAATCCCATGGATTTTATAATAATAATAATAATAATAATAATAATAATAATAATAATAATAATTAATAGTTATAAATAATAATAATAGCACATACAAAATACAAAAATAATACACTAAAATCACATGGCATCACATGGAGGGAGAAAGGTAGGACAGAAATAAAAGGATTATTATTAATAATAATAATTAATAGTAATCATAATAGTAGCATATACAAAATACAAAAAAATACACTAAAATCCCATGGATTTTATAATAATAATAATAATAATAATAATTAATAGTTATAAATAATAATAATAATAGCATATACAAAATACAAAAATTATATACTAAAATCACATGGCGTCACATGGAGGGAGAAAGGCAGGACAGAAATAAAAGCATTATTATTATTATTATTATATTATTAATAGTAATAGTAATAATAAATAATAATAGCACATACAAAATACAAAAATAAATATTATGATTTATAATAAGTAATAATAGTCCATAAAAAACATGGAGGGAGAAAGGCCGGATAGAAATAAAACTAATAATAATAATAATAATTATAATAATAATAGTTTTATTTCTAATAAAATTATATTTTAATAATAACAATTATTATTATTATTATTATTATTATTATTATTATTATTATTATTATTATTAAAATATAATTTTATTTCTCTTCTGTTTTTCCCCCATGGGTTGCCAGGAGATTTTTCAGACTTGTTTACAAATAAGACTTAATTGGCAAAAGGAACAAAGCAAAATCACTGGGAAATCCTAATAGTTCTCTTCCAAACTGGTGTAATGTACAATGGGAAAGGGATTAAAGCGGGATAAGCCTCCCACCCAATGAAAGGGATTTGCTGTCTGGACGGTTCAAGGAATCTGCATTCCTCTCTAAGCCTGTTTTGGGGGTCTTTTTTTACTTAACTTGATCCACTGTGGGTTTCAGGACTATCCTGATAAGGATGTGCAATGCTTTTATTCTATTTTAAGGGTCTTTCCTGCAAAATATCCATTTAGAAAGGGGAGAATTCCTCCCAAAATAATTACTTTTGAGAGCAATTATTTGGTCTTAAGGAGACTCCCTGGGCAATGGCGGCCTCTAGCGATCACTTCAAGAACTGCACCCTGAATATTCAGGATTTATTGATTTTTCTGAGTTTTTGGGTCCCAACAAATCAGTTTGTCTTATGAATAGCCTTGGAACTCCCCTTCATTTTCGCAATATTTAACTGGGATTGTCCTTTACTTATTCAATTCTGAAGAATCATTGATGACTTATTTATTAGGCCTGGGCGGTTTCGTTTCGTTAATTCGTAATTCGTTAATAATTCGTTAATTTTTCCAATTACAAAACGATAACGAACCATTCTGGAGCAATCATTAAAAAAAACGAATTTTTAAACACGTTTTGTAAATGCTTCATATTTCGTTATTGTATTCGTTTCGTTATTGTTCTGAGGTCGTTTCGTTATTATTTCCGCATGTCTGGGCCAGTTTTATGGTTTAATTAGTGAAAAAAAATTATAATATCACACCAACTGTCAAGAACAGAGGGAGAGGGAAGCTTCAGAAGTTTTTGGAGGTTTTTTAGCGTATTTCGCGGTCGCGCCCGCCATTAACGAATCGATTCGTTATTGTTTCGGAAATCGATTCGTTATTTTTTTACCATTTACGAAATTTCGTAAATATCAAACTTTTTAAAAGGAAAATTTTGTAATTATTTTAAATATCGAAACAAAAAAACCCCCCAAATACAAATAGATTTTAGAAACAAATTTTTGCGTTGTTACCCAGGCCTATTATTTATCTATTTATTTATTTTTGGTGTGTGTGTGTGTATGTATATATATATATACATACATACACATACACACGCACACACACACACACATATATATATTTGTGGTATATATATATGTGTGTGTATATATATATGTATAAATATATAAACATATATGTGTGTGTGTACATAAGTACATATATATAAATATACATATACATACACACACATATATGTATGTGTGTGTGTGGGTGTATATATGTGTGTGTATATATTTGTGTGTTTATATGTGTATATGCATATTGTGTAGATGTGTGTATATATTTGTGTGTTTATATGTGTATATGCATATTGTGTAGATGTGTGTATATATGTGTGTTTGCATATATATGTGTGTGTATATTTGTGTACTTATATGTGTACATGAATATTGTGTATATATGTGTATATATTTGTATATATATGTGTGTTTGCTTATATGTGTGCATGCGTGTGGGTGTATATATGTGTGTGTATATGTTTGTGTGTTCATTTGTGTACATGCATATTGTGTATATGTGTGTATATATTTGTGTATATATGTGCGTTTGCATATATATATGTGTGTGTATATTTGTGTATTTGTGTGTTTATATGTGTACATGCATATTGTGTATATGTGTGCGCTTGTCTATATGCATATTTGTGTGTATATATGTATGTATGTGGATATGTATATATGTGTGTGTGTATATGTATATATGTATGTGTATATGTGTGTGTATTTGTGTGTGTTTGTGCATATATATACGTGTGTGTGCATGAATGTGTGCATGTCCATATGTATATGAGTGTATGTGTGTATGTATATAAGGTGTATTTTTGGGGGTTTTAAGTCTGTTCCACTGGGGGTTTAGTGTGTGTGTGTGTGTGTTTATGGGTGATGGACACTCGTTGGATTGTTAGGTGTCTTGTGTCCAAATTTCATGTCAATTTGTCCAGTGGTTTTTGAGTTATGTTAATCCCACAAACGAACATTAAATTTTTATTTATATAGATATCTTGTAAGTTGCTCTTGAGTCCTCTTCAGGGTGAGAAGGGCAGCATATTAATGTCGTAAATGATAAATTAATAAATTAATAAATTCCAGTTCAAAGCCGACAATATGGATTTTATATGGTAGTGCAGAAGGGACTTAGAAGTCATGGTCCAAGCTTGTCAGAACATACAAAGAGTGCCTATTGCCTATTTTAGGCTGGCATTTTGTGATGGAAGGGACGACAGTGCCGCCTGGTGCACAACAAGGAACATGGCTGAAGAATGATATAGTAAAATGGGCTACCGGTGAGCTTTTGCAAAACCACTCCTTGCAAATATAAAGAGAGCGCTGTAGGAATATCCCTCTGGCAGAGTGGCATCACAAGAAAAGCTGGGAACAAAATCAACCTTTGTACATGGCATGCATTGACCTTGCAAAGGCATTTGACACAATGAATCGCAGCGCTCTCTGGACCATCCTCCAAAAAATCGGGTGCCCTGTCAAATTTGTGAATATTCTGCAGCTCTTCCATGATGACATGATGGCACTGAGGCCGAACCCGGAACTCCCTGCCTTCAAGCTGATTTGACGTGCAGCAGGGAGTTCCTCAGTTCTCCATTGCCCCGCTTGGGCCAACCTGCATGAACGTGGCCACAGCAGCAGCTGCAACTCAGAAGCCTTCTCATTACTTCGCTTTCTCATTACCTCGCTTTCCCCCCCTTCCTAACATTGTAGCTAATCCCCCCAATAAAAGTATCAATTAATTGTAACTTTTCCCCCTCTCCATTGTGTCACTTTGTGTCCTTTCATGGCCTCAAACATGTTGCATCCCAGATCAGGAAACGAGACCATAAGATTAAATCCACCACGCTGGACTGTGAGAAAAACAATCCTCTTTTATTGATGAAAAATGGTTACAAAAGAAAGGTAAATGCAAAGTCAAAAAGCCACAGTAGAAACTCAGCAGTCAGGAAAAATCTTTGAACTTGAGCAAAATTTCAAAAACAACAATACAAAAACCAGGAACCTGTTAGCATATCACTAACCGTACTTGAAAACTAGAAGCCTCTGGGAATGCAGGTCACGGAACACAGGAAAACTGCCAAGGTGCTGCCTCAGTCTAAAATGTTGTTTGTTCTAACGAGACAACCAGGGGGAGACCCCTTAAACTAAAGAAACTATTTCTTGAAACGCCCCCAGACTTTGAAGTCTGAGCCTCCCTCTCCCGTAATCTATTTGACCTTCATAGAAACTGTGATTCACTCCTGTTTTTCCAAATCTGTTCCCTTCTGTCCTCATTAAAAAACCCAGGTGTGATTCCCTCTGGAGAGCTATCACGGTTTGATTCTAAAACATTCTCATCAGGCTGTTTAGTTTCACTTTCCCCGCCACTGACCTCAGCATCAACAGTTTCAACACTATCAGGGAAAGATATATGTTCAATGGCTTGCTCAGTTGCATCAGAAAATACAATCAGAGAATCAGGGTCACACAGAGATTGAGGCTCAGGTTCACACGGAAGCTGAACCCCAACAAAACCTCTCTTTCAATGAACCTTTCTTCTCCTGGGCTGCAGATGACTGCCAGTCCTCCTGGGATGCGATTTTCGTGTCCCGGGGAGGCTGTAACTGCATTCCCTTAAACCGCGGATACGGAAACCCCCTTGGACCCCCGTATCCACGAGTCAACGGATCACTTCAAAAATGGTGTCATTCTTCTCCTGGGAGAACTCTAAGACTAATGGCTATCTCGGTTTCACTCTGCTGACCCCTCCACCTGGGAATAACCTGTTTTTTGTCTCTGAAACCTCAACCTGGAGCCCAGCTGTTTTTCTGAAGACACTGCCTCGTTGCCACCATTTTGTGGATGCCCAAGGAGCCTGCTGATCTTGAAAGACTGTTGTGATCACCCCATAGGATCCCCAAGATGTCGGCAGGCCGCCTTGGTCCTTGGTGAGGAGGGATCTGTAGTTCTCTCCGTGGATCTTGATCTCCGACATTGGCAGTCAGTTCATAAGAACTCTGTGGACTCTGGGACACCTTTCCCACTTGCCTCCCCAAGATTTTATAACTTTGATCAACTTTCCCCAACTTTCAAGGACTTTTGAAAACTTTCTGGAACTTCTTCCCCCCCAAACCCTATGGACTCCCTTTTCATGATTACAGGATGATATGATTTCATGATTATGAACTCCTTTTTGGACTCTGGTGGGTGGGATGGATGTATATGAAATTCCTTTTTGCTTCATTATTCCTTATGTATCTCCCCTGAACCTCATGTATGCGTCTGTATATGAAATATGGGAAGCCACTCTTTCGTGACCCAGCAAGACACCAGCCTTGGGAAGTTCATTTCCTGAAGCAAATCCCTATTGATTTAAGGTTTCCAACAAAGACTGGTTGCATGACAATAGCCAGGCTCTGCTTGGGTTTCGGAGCAGGATCGCCCGAGAAGGAGCCCCATGGTGAACTGGTCATCTACCAACAAAGAGACATCCTGCCTTCAGGGAAGGTCAAGGATGTCCCAGCCTTCCTCTTCATTGTCATTTCCCCTTGGACTGAAGCTTCCCTAGATAACATCAACTAATCCAATATCTGAGTCAAGGAAATACCAGGGCTTGGCGATCGTGCCAGCCATACCTGCATACCTCAACCTTTCAAAACAATACCCGGCCATGTTGAGGAATCTTTTGGGTTTATCGCCGGTCATCAGGAAACACATTGAGTCATCTTAATCCACTCATCTAGACTCTCAGGTCATTGTTTTTCTCCCAGACCGCCTCGTCCGCTCTCATTGGGCAAGAACTTGAAGTGGCACGGGCTCTCTGATTGGCTGAGGCCAATGATGACAGTCTTAGAATTCTCTCAGGAGAAGATTGACACCATTTTTGAAGTGATCCGTTAACTCGTGGATACGGGGACCTGAAGGGTCTCAGTATCCGCGGTTTAAGGGAATGCAGTTTTGGCCTCCCCGGGATGCGAGAATCACATCCCAGGAGGGCTGGCAGCCATCTGCAGCCCAGGAGAAGAAAGGTTTATTAAAAGAGAAGTCTGAGACAATGAAAGGACACAAAGTAACACCATGGAGAGGGAAAAGGTTACAATTAATTGCTACTCTTTATTGGGGGGATTAGTCACAATGTTAGGAAGGGGGAAAAGCAAAGAAATGAGAAGGCTTCTGAGTTGCAGCTGCTGCTGTGGCCACGTTCATGCGGTTGACCCAAGCGGGGCATTGGAGAACTGTGGAACTCCCTGCTGCAGGCGAGTTCAGCTTGAAGGCAGGGAGCTCTGCTTTCAATCTCAACTGGACAACAAGGGATCTCCTAAGTAAGTAAGTAAATAATCCATCTCAAAGCAAATCTTCAGGATTTTATATGACAGTGTACATCCAGCCTAGTTCAAAGCATATAATCTGGATTCAGAAACTGGATTATATGGCAGTAAAGCTGGATGGCCATCTGTCGGGGGTGCTTTAAATGTGATTTTCCTGCTTCTTGGCAGGGGGTTGGACTGGATGGCCCATGAGGTCTCTTCCAACTCTGTGATTTTTTTGAGGCACAGCCATATAATCCAGATGATCAAATCAGATAATCCACAATGGGATTATATTAATCTACACTGCCATATAATCCAGTTAATATGGATTTTCCATGGCAGTGTAGAAGGGAGTAGAAGAAAAGGACTCCAGGTGCTCTATTTTCCAGTTTAGCTCCATTTGGGTCAATTCCTTCCTCACATTCTATATTTCAGGAATGTTAACTAGATCCAAACATGTTTATGCAAGGCAGGAAATACATAGACTTGTCTGTCTTTTGCTATTCAAACTTAAAACCCAGGGAATAGAAAACAAGAGATCTGGTTAGAAGCTGTTTTATTTATTTATTTTATTTATTTGTCATGTCAGGACAACCAGTCAAATAATATTACATTTCTAACAGAACAAAGCAAACAAACAGACAAAACACAGAGTTTGCAAGCTTGGTAGTTGATTAGATGTCCTTTGACCAGTCTCTGGCCCCTTGGAGTGCCTCTGATGTTGCCGCAAGGAGGTCCTCCCTGGTGCATGTGGCAGGGCTCAGGGTGCATTGCAGCAGGTGGTCAGTGGTTTGCTCTTCTCCACACTCGCATGTCGTGGATTCCACTTTGTGGCCCCATTTCTTGAGGTTGGCTCTGCATCTCGTGGTGCCAGAGCACAGTCTGTTCAGTGCCTTCCAAGTCGCCCAGTCCTCTGTGTGCCCAGGGAGTCTCTCGTTTGGTATCAGCCATTGGTTGAGGTGCTGGGTTTGAGCCTGCCACTTTTGGACTCTCGCTTGCTGAGGTGTTCCAGCGAGTGTCTCCGTAGATCTTAGAAAACTATTTCTAGATTTAAGTCATTGGCGTGCTGGCTGATACCCAAACAGGGGATGAGCTGGAGATGTCTCTGCCTTGGTCCTTTCACTATTGGCTGCTACTTCCCGGCGGATGTCAGGTGGTGCAATACTGGCTAAGCAGTGTAATTTCTCCAGTGTTGTAGGGCGCAGACACCCCGTGATAATGCGGCATGTCTCATTAAGAGCCACATCCACTGTTTTAGCGTGGTGAGATGTGTTCCACACTGGGCATGCATACTCAGCAGCAGAGTAGCATAGCGCAAGGGCAGATGTCTTCACTGTGTCTGGTTGTGATCCCCAGGTTGTGCCAGTCAGCTTTCGTATGATGTTGTTTCTAGCGCCCACTTTTTGCTTGATGTTCAGGCAGTGCTTCTTGTAGGTCAGAGCACGGTCCAAAGTGACTCCCAGGTATTTGGGTGTGCTGCAATGCTCCAGTGGGATTCCTTCCCAGGTAATCCTCAGAGCTCGGGATGCATGTCTGTTCTTGAGATGAAAAGCACATGTCTGTGTTTTAGATGGATTAGGGATCAGCTGGTTTTCCCTGTAATAGGCAGTAAGAGCACCTAGAGCTTCGGAGAGCTTCTGTTCAACCATCTCAAAGCTCCCTGCTTGAGCGGTGATGGCATGATCATCAGCATAGATGAAGCTCTCTGTCCCTTCTGGCAGTGGCTGGTCATTTGTGTAGATGTTGAACATGGATGGAGCGAGCACACTCCCCTGAGGCAGGCCATTCTTCTGTTTCCGTCTGAGGCAATGAAAGGACACAAAGTAACACTATGGAGAGGGAAAAGGTTACAATTAATTGATACCTTTTATTGGGGGGATTAGTTACAATGTTAGGAAGGGGAAAAGCAAAGAAATGAGAAGGCTTCTGAGTTGCAGCTGCTGCTGTGGCCACGTTCATGCGGTTGGCCCAAGCAGGGCATTGGAGAACTGTGGAACTCCCTGCTGCAGGTCAGATCAGCTTGAAGGCAGGGAGCTCTGCTTTCAGTCTCAACTGGACAACAAGGGATCGCCTAAGTAAGTAAGTAAATAATCCAGCTCAAAGCAAATCATCAGGATTTTATATGACAGTGTACATCCAGCCTAGTTCAAAGCATATAATCTGGATTTAGAAACTGGATTATATTGCAGTAAAGATGGGGGCCTGTCTTGTCATCTGGTGTGGCTACTGTTACTAAGGGCCTTTCTTCTTTGGAGGCTTTGAAACAGAAGCTAGATGGCCATCTGTCGGGGGTGCTTTAAAAGTGATTTTCCTGCTTTTTGGCAGGGGGTTGGACTGGATGGCCCATGAGGTCTCTTAAACTCTAGGATTAGTAAAGAGTAGAGACATCAGACTGGCAACAAAGATCCATTGCCTAGTCAAAGCCATGGTATTCCCTGTAGTCACATCTACGGATGTGAGAGCTGGACCTTCGGGAAGGCTGAGCGAAGGAAGATCGATGCTTTTGAGCTGTGGTGTTGGAGGAAAGTGCTGAGAGTGCCTTGGACTGCGAGAAGATCCAACCAGTCCATCCTCCAGGAAATAAAGCCCGACTGCTCACTGGAGGGAAAGATACTAGAGACAAAGTTGAAGTACTTTGGCCACATCATGAGGAGACAGGAAAGCCTAGAGAAGACAATTATGCTGGGGAAAGTGGAAGGCAAAAGTAAGAGGGGCCGACCAAGGGCAAGATGGATGGATGGCATCCTTGAAGTGACTGGACTGACCTTGAAGGAGCTGGGGGTGGTGACGGCCGACAGGGAGCTCTGGCGTGGGCTGGTCCATGAGGTCACGAAGAGTCGGAGACGACTGAACGAATGAACAACAACAACACAGCTATATAATCCAGGTGATCAAATCAGATAATCCACAATGGGATTATATTAATCTACACTGCCATATAATCCAGTTAATATGGATTTTACATGGCAGTGTAGAAGGGAGTAGAAGAAAAGGACTCCAGGTGCTCTATTTAAAGTTACAGATGCTCTTTAACATCTACATGAAACAGCTGGGAGAGGTCATCCGGAGTTTTGGAGTTAGGTGCCACCTCTATGCAGATGACACACAACTCTATTACTCTTTTCCACCCAATTCCAAGGAAGCCCCTCGAGTGCTGGACGAGTGCCTGGCCGCTGTGTCTATCTGGATGAGGAGGAACAAGCTGAAGATCAATCCCGACAAGACAGAGGTCCTTTTGGTCGATCGTAAATCGGATCGTGGTATAGGGTGGCAACCTGTGCTGGACGGGGTTACACTCCCCCTGAAGCCATGATATCGAGCTACTTTTAGCAGGGTCCCCTCAAGAGAGGAGAACCCGAGGACCGCACCAAAAGGGTCCTAGATACCTTGGTGAGGCCAGCGAAGCCAATCTCAAATGATTAAAGTATTAAAAATAATAAAACCTCACCAAAGTGGAAGAAGGTTTTTCAAGCGACCGAGGCGTTTATTTGCGATTCAGCTGATATCGGTTGCATTGCAGGAATCATTCCACCACAAGCATACTGCTAGGCATTTTACAAGTATATTTACAGACAAAATACAAAGGAAAACATTTCAAATGTCCTGCCCGCCCTCTGCCTCTGGAGGGCCAATCAGCAGGCTTTCCTTGCTTTTTTGAGGATGGACGAATCAGAAGCAAGCCAGGCGGGACAACCGCAGGCAAATGGGAAATGATGGGATTACAGATTGCCAGCCAGAATGGAATGCGAGGCTTTGTCTTGGCCGGCAAGGTGTGACCGCTGTAAACAAAGGTTTTCCTGTTGGAAATGGTTTTGGGGGAAGAAACGGCTGGATTTAGACAGTGGACCTCAAAGGGGATCAACGCTGTCTTTTGTAAATTTAATCATTCTTTTTTCCTAGGTTTCTGTAGGCTTCCTCATTCTTGCTAGTCAAGCTCAGGGGGCGAGATGAGGGAATCAACAGCTATTGTTCCATGCAGATAAGTCAATCAGAGATGAGTTTCGAGGGAAGCAGAGATTTTCCCTCAAGCATTTCAACAGTTCCTGGTCACTTTTTGTAGGGCAAAAGTCAAAGGGAAAGCGGGAAGCATATTACATTTCATACAATATTTTCTTATACAAAGTTCATAAGGGAAGCCCCATCCCCAGCCCATATCCCAATAAGTTTTATTACAATATTTGATCTTTATTACAACACAAACTAGAAATCCCATGCTCTTAGGAAGGGCGTGTGGAAACGGAGGTTGTTAGCAGTTCAAATCAAGCATTGACAGAAAGTTCATGGCCAGGGTGGTGGCAAACAGTCCAGTCCACGTAGCAGAGAGTCATGGTTTCAGGCTGGAATCAACAGATGGGCGATGAGTTGAAAAACAACAAAATCCATCGCTCTGTCCTTGGTGAACTAGGTCTCCTGTCCAAGAACTGGACCTCCTGCTCGGCCCCCTTTCCAGGGCCTCCTGTGGGCATCCAAAACAAGCCCCCAGCTGCGGGGCTGAGCAGGGACGAGCGGCAGCAAGGAGAAAATGAGCTGCTTTGTGGAGCCGGCGGAGTTTGGCAATCAGCTGTTTCCTGTCAAATTATATTACTTAAAACAAAATGACTATCTCTCGGGCGCAGGGATCCAAATTGAGAAAAGCGAGATAGTAGTTAGGCTTAGAATTAACCATGGAAAAATATGGCACCAAAATGGAGTTAGTTTGAGGCAGGGGAAGATACAATGTGTCAAGCGGGAAAGTTTAAAAGTTGCAAGTTTCAAGTGCCTCCATTTGAGAGTTGATACAAAGTCAGGGCTAGAGAGAAAGCGAGAGAGGCTGAGCGCATTCTTAGCTTCAGCTGCCTGTTGGGTCACATTACACCAGTTCTTTCCAATTTTTTCCAATTTTTGGCGGCCAGGAACTGCGGAACTCTCTGCTGCAGTGCGGAGCAATTACTGGGCGGGGGCTCCCGCCATCAGCCACAGGTCCGCAGTTGGGGAGTCCTCCTGGATTCATCGCTCACGCTTGAGGCTCAGGCGTCAGCGGTGTCTGTCTGGGAGGGCCTTTGCACAATTGAGACTCGTGCGCCAACTGTGACTGTACCTCGCGAAGGCTGATCTGGCCGGGGTGGTCCATGCCTTGGTCACCTCTAGATTGGACTACTGTAATGCGCTCTACGTAGGGCTGCTCTTGAAAACGGCTCGGAAATTCCAACTGGTCCAACGGGCAGCGGCCAGGATGCTAACTAGCACTCCTTACAGAGAGAGGTCAACCCTCCTGTTCAAGGAGCTCCACTGTCTGCCGTTTATTTTCCGAGCCCAATTTAAGGTGCAGGTGCTTACCTACAAAGCCCTGAACGGTTTGGGACCAGTCTACCTGCGTGACCGCATCTCTGCTTATGAACCCACATGTTCTCTTCACTCATCTGGAGAGGCCCTGCTCGTGATTCCGCCTGCGTTGCAAGCACATTTGGTGGGGACGCGAGACAGGGCCTTTTCTGTGGTGGCCCCCCTCCGCAAAGACCTTAGACAGGCCCCTACATTGGCAGTCTTCAGAAAGAACTTGAAGACCTGGCTGTTGTGATGTGCCCTTCCAGAATAGGAAAACTCCAATAACAAGTCCCAGAAGCACTTTAGTAGAAATTAAGATTGCCGCACACCGCACACAGAACTTGCCCTATAAGCCTTATATACCACCTGTCACATCAGCACTTTTAATCCTGTACCCATTACTCTGTCCTTGTGTATTGTTTTATTGCTTGTTTTTTTAATATTGCTTTAATTGTTTTTAATTTGCTTTAGGTTGTGTATTGTTGTGTTGTGTATTGAGGCCTTGGCCTTTGTAAGCCGCATCGAGTCCTTCGGGAGATGCTTTTGTTGTTGTTGTTCATTTGTTCAGTCGTCTCCGACTCTTCGTGACCTTATGGACCAGCCCACGCCAGAGCTCCCTGTCGGCCGTCACCACCCCCAGGGTCTCCTTCAAGGTCAGTCCAGTCACTTCAAGGATGCCATCCATCCATCTTGCCCTTGGTCGGCCCCTCTTCCTTTTGCCTTCCACTTTCCCCAGCATCATTGTCTTCTCTAGGCTTTGCTGTCTCCTCATGATGTGGCCAAAGTACTTCAACTTTGTCTCTAGTATCCTTCCCTCCAGTGAGCAGTCGGGCTTTATTTCCTGGAGGATGGACTGGTTGGATCTTCTCGCAGTCCAAGGCACTCTCAGCACTTTCCTCCAGCACCACAGCTCAAAAGCATCTCTCTTCCTTCGCTCAGCCTTCCCTGAAGGTCCAGCTCTCACATCCGTAGGTGACTACAGGGAAGACCATGGCTTGGACTAGGCAATGGATCTTGGTTGCCAGTCTGATGTCTCTACTCTTTACTATTTTATCGAGACTGGACATTGCTCTCCTCCCAAGAAGGAAGCGTCTTCTGATTTCCTGGCACTTCCCTAGGACCTGGTATATAGAGCAAATCGTGTTACGGCCTCCACGTTTTCTCCCTCTATTTCCCAGTTATCAATCATTCTTGTTGCCATCATCTTGGTTTTTTGATGTTTAGCTGCAACCCAGCTTTTGCGCTTTCTTCTTTCACCTTGATTAGAAGGCTCCTCAGCTCCTCCTCGCTTTCGGCCATCAGAGTGGCGTCATCTGCATATCTGAGTTGTTCGTGTTTCTTCCAGCAATTTTCACCCCAGCCTTGCATTCATCAAGCCCCGCACATCCTCACATGATGTGTTCTGCATACAAGTTAAAAAGGTTGGGTGAGAGGATGCAGCCTTGCCGGACGCCTTTCCCAATCTTGAACCAGTCTCCTGTTCCGTGGTCAGTTCTGACTGTGGCTCCTTGGTCCTTGTCCAGATTCCTAGGAGGGAGGGAAGGGGGCTTGGGATGCCCATCCCACCAAGAACTTGCCACAATTTATTGTGATCCACATAATATATCTATATTATATCTATATCGATATATATAATAAAAGAGAATGTATGTATGTATGTATGTATGTGTGCAGAGGGCGGACATGTATGTGGCAGCTTTCTGATTGGCTGCCACTTTCACAGGCCACTGTGACCAGCACGGGTGACAGACCTGGACCAAACTTGGCACACATAACCCCCATGACCCACTTTATGAGACAAGGTGGATGCATCGGGAGATGCTAGCAGGGTACAAATAAAGTTAATAATAGGTTCTTGTGGGTTTTTTCGGGCTATAGAGCCATGTTCTAGAGGCATTTCTCCTGACGTTTCGCCTGCATCTATGGCAAGCATCCTCAGAGGTAGTGAGGTCTGTTGGAATTAGGAAATGGGTTTATATATCTGTGGAATGACTGGGGTGGGGCAAAGAGCTCTTCTCTGCTGGAGCTCGGTGCTATCTGTGGAATGTCTGGGGTGGGGCAAGGAGCTCTTCCCTGCTGCAGCTAGGTGTGAATGTTTCAACTGATCACCTTCATTAGCATTTGAAGGCCTGCCTGAGCCTGGGAAAATCTCTTGCTGGGAGGTGTTAATCTGTGCCTGGTTGTTTCCTCTCTGTTGTTTTGCTGTTGTAATTTTAGAGTTTTTTAATACTGGTAGCCAGATTTTGTTCATTTTCATGGTCTCTTCCTTTCTGTTGAAATTGTCCACATGCTTGTGGATGTCAATGGCTTCTCTGTGTAGTCTGACCTGGTGGTTGTGAGAGTGGTCCAGCATTTCTGTGTTCTCAAATAATCTGCTGTGTCCAGGCTGGTTCATCAGGTGCTCTGCTATGGCTGACTTCTCTGGTTGAAGGAGTCTGCCGTGCCTTTCATGTTCCTTGATGCGTGTCTGGGCAATGCTGCTGCGTTTGGTGGTCCCTCTGGAGACTTCTTGTCCACAGCTGCATGGTACACGGTAGACTCCAGCAAGAGATTTTCCCAGGCTCAGGCAGGCCTTCAAATGCTAATGAAGGTGATCAGCTTGAAACATTCACACCTAGCTCCAGCAGGGAAGAGCTCCTTGTCCCACCCCACCCATTTCCACAGATATATAAACCCATTGTCCTAATTCCAACAGACCTCACTACCTCTGAGGATGCTTGCCATAGATGCAGGCGAAACGTCAGGAGAAGAATGCCTCTAGAACATGGCCATATAGCCCGAAAAAACCCACAAGAACTTAGTGATTCCAGCCATGAAAGCCTTCGACAATACAAAGTTAATAATAATAATAATAATAATAATAATAATATTTTCTAGTTTAGCTCCATTTGGGTCCATTGCTTCCACACATTCTGCATTTCAGGAAGGTTAACTAGATGCAAACATGTTTATGCAAGGCAGGAAATACATATTTTCTGTCTGTTGCTATTCAAACTTAAATCCCAGGGAGTAGAAAACAAGAAATCTGGTTAGAAGCTGTCGAGAGGTCGGCATAAAAAGTATGCTTCATTTTAAATGAATTTATATTTTAATTTTAAATGGAAACAAAATATTGTGAGACCCCTTTCCCAGTCTCTGCGACCGCGGCAGGACTCGAACCTGCAATCTTCTGATCCGAAGTCAGACGCCTTATCCATTAGGCCACGCGGCCCGGTTAGAACCACACTTTCCGCTAGATGTATAGGAAGCAATGGGAAGGGGGCGGGGAAATCGCATTCACGAGGCCATTTTGGAACGTACCATTTTGGCTTGAGAGGGAGACGCGTTTCTCAGAGGAGGAGGAAAAAAAGCTTCTGCAAATGAATACACCTCACTTTCAAAACACACCACGTGGTAAAAATATTACTCTTTATCTGAAGTGGCTTGAAAGCCCTTATACAGCAACAAGGAACTGTTTTGGGGTTTTTTAAATTTTCCTAGGATCCCCCTTTCCCGCATTGGACGAGACCAGATCAGGAAAAGGCATGGACTGAGAGGAAGGTTAGAGGGTGTTGTGTGGTGTTTTGTGTTGTGTAATGTTTTTGTGTGATTTTAGAAGGTTTTCACTACTATTTTTGAAGAATTCTGTATCTAATTCTATTTTAATGTATACCTGTTGTGGGGTTTATATTGGAAATTGTATTGTTTTGAATGGTTTAGCTCAGGCATGGGCCTACCTGGGCCTTCCAGGTGTTTTGGACTCCAACTCCCAGCATTCCTAACAGCCTCAGGTTTTTTCCCTTTTCCCTGGACTTTATCCAAGCTCAGAAGGGCTATAGTTCAGAGGAAAGAACAGACAAAACTACCTCCAATTATTCCTTGCCTGCAAAGGTGGTCCACCCCTTAGTTACATTTTGGATGGACTACTGCAATACACTCTACGTGGGGCTGCCCTTGAAGACGGTTCGGAAACTGCAGTTAGTACAGATAGCAGCAGCCAGGTTTCTAATGAGAGCTTTACATGTTCAGATGGAATCTTCTTCGACAATACATTAGACATTGGGCACCACAATTCAAGAGAGAGATTGACAAGCTGGAATGTATCCAGAGGAAGGCGACTCAAATGATCCAGGGTCTGGAGAACAAGCCCTATGAGGAGCGGCTTAAGGAGCTGGGCATGTTTAGCCTGAAGAAGAGAAGGCTGAGAGGAGATATGATAGCCATGTATAAATATGTGAGAGGAAGTCATAGGGAGGAGGGAGCAAGCTTGTTTTCTGCTTCCCTGGAGACTAGGACGCAATGGAACAATGGCTTCAAACTACAAGAAGGGAGATTACTGTGAACAAGGAAGAACTTCCTGACTGTGAGAGCCGTTCAGCAGTGGAACTCTCTGCCCCGGAGTGTGTGGAGGCTCCTTCTTTGGAAGCTTTTAAACAGAGGCTGGATGGCCATCTGTCAGGGGTGATTTGAATGCAATATTCCTGCTTCTTGGCAGAATGGAGTTGGACTGGATGATGGCCCATGAGGTCTCTTCCAACTCTTTGATTCTATGATTCTATCATTGCTTTTCTGGTGTTGCTTTTATTTTGTCTCCTGATGGATCAAAGAGATGGGGAAATGCCACGCTGAGCTTCACTTTTTGTTTTCTCTCCTGATAGATGTGAGCTCATAAGAAAAAGAGATCTACGCAACCTCTGTGCCACATCTTGGTAAGGATGAGGCACTTGGTACAGAAAATTCCGTTAGCAAGTCCGTTTGTGTTACGGAAGGCACGAAGATGGTCCTCGAGTTCCTCTGCAAAGCACCTTTGGCAGGAGGACACAGCGCAAGATGCCAGTGGAACACCGAAACAGCCACGCATGAATCCCCTTGGTATACAGATGCTTTCCAAGGGTCTTCATGAGCAGATTTTCCGGGGGGCTCAGGTACAGTATTCGGAGGAAGACGTCCAGAAGAGTGTGGAACACCTCCAGAAGCACGACTTGTGGGGCAAAGAGACGTCCACCCTTCCTGATGTCGAGCTGCAACTGCCCCGGATGTACGGGTCCAACATCGACGAGCACTTCCGCATTTTGGCCCAGAAGCAGAGCCTCCCGTACCTTGAGGCTGCAAAGGAGCTCCTTCAGTGCGAGATGCCAGCAATGCCCCTGGAATGGGCGTTTGAAGCGGGATGGACACAGTACGGACCGAATGGGGAGAGGAAAGCGGTGGATTTCCCGGACGAGCGAGCTTTGGTGTTTGATGTGGAAGTCTGCATGGAGGAAGGACGTTGCCCCACGCTGGCGGTGGCTGTTTCCCCAAATGCCTGGTAGGATGGAGGAAGCTCTGTGCAGGCAGTCCCCAAGTTACAAACAAAATAGGTTCTATAGGGTTGTTCTTCAGTTGAATTTGTATGTACCATATATGCTTGAGTATAAGCTGACCCGGATTAATAATAATAATAATAATAATAATTTTAAAAAAACTTTATTTGTACCCCGCTACCATCTCCCCAAGGGACTCAGTGCGGCTTACAAGAGGCCAAACACACAATACATTAGTTAAAACAATAACAACAGTAATACAAAACAATAAAATAAAACTCATAAAGAGAAAATAAGCAGTAAACATTAAATAACACAACAGCATTTAAAAACCTATGGCTGGGCTAAATGTAATAATCAAAATTTTAAAATAATACTGAGCATGACCAGGTAAAATATAACTAGGATAAAATTTTCGGAGAGGAATAGGGCATGCAGACAATCCTAGATCACTAATAAAGTGCATTTAGGGACATATTGCTGGAAGTTTCCTTATTCTGGGAAGGCACACTAGAACAACCGCGTTTTCAGGCTCCTCCTAAAGACTGCCGGAGTTGGGGCATGCCTGATGTTCTTGGGGAGTGAGTTCCAGAGTCGAGGGGCCACCACCGAGAAGGCCCTCTCCCTCGTCCCCACCAGTCGCGCTTGGAGGTGGGAGCACGAGCAGGGCCTCTCCAGATGATCAAAGATGATCGTGTGGCTTCGTACATGGAAATGCCGTCACACAGGTAGGCGGGTCCCAAACCGTTTAGGGTTTTGTAGGTAAGAACCTGCACCTTGAATTGGGACCGGAAAATGAATGGCAGCCAATGGAGCTCCTTAAACAGGAGGGTTGACTGCTCCCTGTAAGGAGCACCAGTTAACAATCTGGCTGCCGCCCATTGGACCAACTGAAATTTCTGGGCCGTTTTCAAGGGCAGCCCCACGTAGAGTGCATTACAGTAATCCAATCTGGAGGTGACTAAGGCATGGATCACCCTGGCCAGATCTGCCTTCACGAGGTACAGTCGCAGTTGGCGCACGAGTCTTAATTGTGCAAAGGCCCTCCCGGCCACTACCGATGCCTGAGCTTCAAGCGTCAGTGATGAATATAAGCATTACAACAGCTACATTTGCAAGATTTTCAGGCTGCAGTTGGTCAATAATTTCAAACCATTTCCCAGACATTCCTAAACAAAATAGTAGAGAAAAAAGGTACTATTTCATATACCGTATATACTCGAGTATAAGCCGACCTGAATATAAGCATTACAACAGCTGCATTTGCAAGGTTTTCAGACTATATATTTATATCTATATAGGATTTGCAGAGACTTGTAAACATGTGAGGGGAAAATTAATATATAAAAATAATGTATACATATAGATACTCTGTTTTCCATGTATTTATTTGTTTGCCTTATATGTGAAAGACCTATGGTTTAAGCATCGAATAAACTTGACTTGACTTACATTTAGATACACACACACACAAAAAAAGCCAGGAAATCGGGTGGGATTGAAAGAGAGCTATATAAACAAAGAGGACATGAAATATATCTCCTTTCCCTCCTTCCCTCCCTTTTGACTGGAAAAGAAAACATACTGTTAAGGGAGATAAGAGGAGAGAGAAATATATATTGCAACCTATGACCTTGACCCCATTATAAGCCAAGGGAGGCTTTTTCCTCACAAAAAAGGGCTGAATAACTTCTCATCTTTGAGTATATGCAGTACCTTTTTATGAAGCATAGCTGAAGCATCTTTTGCAGAGTCCATTGGAAATTCTGCACAAGATTCATGTAAATGTCTACAACTTTTACTGCTCCCAATTTTTTCAGGACCCCAACATTGAGCTAAGGGGTAGGGAACCTTTGGCCCTCCAGCTGTGGTGGACTTCAACTCCCACAATTCCTTGAGGCTCGGCATTCGCCCCAAAGGCTTACCTTGGCCCCAATGCCGAGCCTCAAGGAATTGTGGGAGTTGAAGTCCACCACAGCTGGAGGGCCAAAGGTTCCCTACCCCTGCTAAGGGAACCCCATTTGGGGTCAGGACCCACAATTGAAGGACTTTTTTCTAAATTTACTATTGCATTAAAATCCATGATAAATTAGTATGGGTGCTGGTCCCTGCTCTTGTTTTGTTGCTTTACACAGCTGTGAGTAATATGAAGATGGGTATGCTTGGTCCTTAGGTATTCATGGTGCAGCAAGCGGCTCTTAGAGCAACGGTACACCTGGTCCAGCCAGCTGAATTTGTCCGACCTCATACCCCTGGAAAGGGGCAGTGGCTTCACCAAGCAAGATGGGCAGGAGAGGCTGGTGGTGGGCCACAACGTCTCTTTTGACCGCGCACACATCAAGGAGCAGTACATGATCCAGGTAAATCCTCCTCTCCTGTTAGTTTGGCCATTTCTTTTATTTACTCCCTTCTTATGCCCCTTCTACACTGCCATGTAATCCAGATTATCAAAGCAGATAATCTAGATTATCTGCTTTGAACTGGATTATATGAGTCTACACTGCCATATAAAATCCAAATTGAAAAGCAGAACGCTAACCCCGTCCTCCTCCTCAGGATTGTCTTTCAGAAAGGAAGGAAAAATAATGTGCCGGCAGGATCCGTGTTTGCTTTGGAAGCAGCACATGAATCATTATTATTATTATTATTATTATTATTATTATTATTATTATTACGGGATCCTGTATTTGCTTTGGAAGCCGCACATGAGTAATAATAATAATAATAAATATTGATGTTATTGTAGTTATTATTATTGGCTCCATGTTTGCTTTGGAAAGAGCACATGAATTATTATTATTATTATTATTAAATGGGCTGTGCATTTAATTTGCTTTGGAAGCTGCACATGAGTAATAATAATAAATATTGATGTTATTGTAGCTATTATTATTGGCTCCATGTTTGCTTTGGAAAGAGCACATGAATTATTATTATTACTATTATTATTAAAATGGGCTGTGCGTTTAATTTGCTTTGGAAGCTGCACATGAGTAATAATAATAAATATTGATGTTATTGTAGTTATTATTATTGGCTCCATG
>NW_026844367.1:3660519-3673019 GCF_025583915.1 Anolis sagrei ordinatus | reverse complement strand
TATTGTTATAGATTAAAGAGGTAGTAAGAAAAGAGGATAATGTATATAGAGAAAGGAAAAAATATAATAAAAGTAATAATAAATTGTTGACTTCGATCTAGTCTTTGGTGGTCTTTAATGTCTTTTTCTAGGTTTTGAAAGATTTTGCTTCCCCATTGTTTCTTCTTTAATTATGATATCCTTTTGTTTTTTAAGATGATAATCTCTATTTTGTATTGTGTGTTTCTTTGGGGTCCCTTGATTTGACGATAACCAGTAGGTTAATTTATCCATATTCATTATCTCCAGAATCTTGTTTTGCCATTCTTCTCTTTTGAGTGTCTCTTTCAGATGCCATTTTTTTTAGCAAATATTATCCTAGTTGCTGTAGTTAAATAGTTAAACAATGTAAAAAATGTATACTATATATATTCGTGTATAAGCCTAGTTTTTCAGTCCCTTTTTTAGGCTGAAAAAGCTCCCTTCGACTTATACTCGAGTCAAGGTTATTTATTCTTTACTCTGTTATAAGTATTATTTTTATTACATTTATTATCGTACTCTATTATTACATTTACATTATTTTACTCTATTATTATTTTATTACATTTATTATTTTACTCTATATATATTACTGTTTTGATTACATTTATTATTTTATTCTATTTATTATTATTATTACATTTACATTATTATTTTTTCACATTAATTATTTTGCTCTCTTTATTATTATTGGAAGGATATGTAAGCACATTTACATTGAAGAAGGTTAAAATAATGGTTTAATCAGAGTTGGACAGTCTTATCTTAAATTACAGTTTTATGTAAATATTTGAAAACATTTATCCTACTAATGCCTCAATTAATGTAATTTTATTGGTATCTATTTTTATTTTGAAATTTACCAGTAGCTGCTGCATTTCCCACCCTCGGCTTATACTCAAGTCAATATGTTTGCCCAGTTTTTTGTGGTAAAATTAGGCTTATATTCGGGTCGGCTTATACTCGAGTATATACGGTAGTTGTCCCTCTGTATACATGTACTCTCCACCTATGGGTTCAACTGCTGTGACCCTTGAGAAAAGGGGAGTTTGATATCGTTGCTTTAGAGTTAGAAACTGTTCCAAGTCACACAATGATATCGATTCAAATGTTAGGTTCTTGTGGGTTTTTTTCGGGCTATAGGGCCATGTTCTAGAGGCATTTCTCCTGACGTTTCGCCTGCATCTATGTCAAGCATCCTCAGAGATAGTGAGGATGCTTGCCATAGATGCAGGCGAAATGTCAAGAGAAAAATTGCCTCCAGAACATGGCCAAATAGCCCGGAAAAACCTACAACAACCCAGTGATTCCGGCCATGAAAGCCTTCGACAATAGGCAAGTGATGTTTATATATCTGTGGAATGCCCAGGGTGGGAGAAATAATTCTTTTCTGATTGAGGCAAGTGTGAATGTTTCAATTGGCCACCCTGATTAGCACTGAATGGTCTTGCAGCTTCAAAGCCTGAATACTACCTGCCTAGGGGAATCCTTTGTTGGGAGCTGCAAGGCCATCCAATGCTAATCAAGGTGGCCAATTGCAACATTCACACTTCTCTGGCTGCTTTCTGCCTGGGGGGGGATCCTTTTTTGGGAGGTGTTAGCTGGCCCTGATTGTTTCCTGTCTGGAATTCCCCTGTTTTTTTATTTACTTTATTTACTGTCCTGATTTTAGAGTTTTTAAAATACTTTTAATGTTTTAGAGTTTTTTTCAGGATTGTTCAATGGAGCACTAGCTTTGAACTAAATACTTTTGGAAAGACAGCCTTGGGAAGAGTCTATTGTTCAAATGATATTAGAAAACTATTTTAAATATATAGCAGATACTCAAACATCCATTGATCAAACTGACATAGTTTGTATGATACAGAAGGCCATATAGCCCGAAAAAACCCACAAGAACCTAGTGATTCCGGCCATGAAAGCCTTCGACAATAGATTCAAATGTTGTTTGTGTGTCCTTTCAACACCCATTCCAGGGCTCTCGGATGCGTTTCCTGGACACAATGAGTATGCACATGGCTATCTCGGGACTGACGGGGTTCCAGCGCAGCCTTTGGATGGCGGCAAGGCAAGGCAAGAGGAGAGGGCAGCAACAGGTCCAGGAGCACATCAAGAAAACACGCAGTAAAACGGGTGGCTCCACCGTAAGTTGAATAAGAAGTGGAGGATTTATTTATTTACCCTATTTATATTTATATATTATATTTTTGGAGCCCCCGGTGGTGCAGTGGGTTAAACCGCTGAGCTGCTGAGCTTGTTGACCGAAAGGTCTCAGGTTCGAATCTGGGTAGCGGCGTGAGCTTCTGCTGTCAGCCTCAGCTTCTGCCAACCTAGCAGTTCGAAAACATGCGAATGTGAGTAGATCAATAGGTACCGCTCAGGTGGGAAGGTAACAGCGCTCCATGCAGTCGTGGAGGTGTCTACGGACAATGACCGTGGAGGTGTCTACGGACAACGGCGGCTCTTCGGCTTAGAAATGGAGATGTTACCCCTCTATTCTGCTT
This sequence comes from Anolis sagrei ordinatus, assembly GCF_025583915.1. Lineage (NCBI taxonomy): Eukaryota > Metazoa > Chordata > Lepidosauria > Squamata > Anolidae > Anolis > Anolis sagrei. The sequence goes on along the minus strand of NW_026844367.1, from coordinate 3,670,494 downwards.
TGGTTAGACCACATCTGGAATATTGTGTCCAATTCTGGGCACCACAATTCAAGAGAGATATTGACAAGCTGGAATGTGTCCAGAGGAGGGCGACTAAAATGATCAAGGGTCTGGAGAACAAGCCCTATGAGGAGCGGCTTAAGGAGCTGGGCATGTTTAGCCTGAAGAAGAGAAGGCTGAGAGGAGATATGATGAGAGCCATGTATAAATATGTGAGAGGAAGCCACAGGGAGGAGGAGGGAGCAAGCTTGTTTTCTGCTTCCTTGGAGACTAGGACGCAATGGAACAATGGCTTCAAACTACAAGAGAGGAGATTCCATCTGAACATTAGGAAGAACTTCCTGACTGTGAGAGCTGTTCAGCAGTGGAACTCTCTGCCCCGGAGTGTGGTGGAGGCTCCTTCTTTGGAAGCCTTTAAACAGAGGCTGGATGGCCATCTGTCAGGGGTGATTTGAATGCAATATTCCTGCTTCTTGGCAGAATGGGGTTGGACTGGATGGCCCAGGAGGTCTCTTCCAACTCTTTGATTCTATGATTCTATGTGCACCATACCCCAGAGTCGGACACAACTGGACTTAATTTCAGGGGAAAACCTTTACCTTTGTTGCTGTTCATTCGTTCAGTCGTTTCCAACTCTTCATGACCTCATGAACCAGCCCACACCAGTGCTCCCTGTTGGCCGTCACCTCCCTCAGCTCCTTCAGAGTCAAGCCAGTCACTTCAAGCATGCCATCCATCTTGCCCTTTACCTTTACCTTATATTTATATTTTTAAATTATTTTTATTTTATTTAAGTAAACATACATTTGCAAGTGTTTGTTGCATACAGTGCAATACTTTCTATCTATTAATGTTCTATAATTTATCTGATAATATATTTCTATTAAGGGGTCACAGTCTACTATCTAAATAATACATAAAAAGATATCATAGATTCTTACTTTACATCCACTTCTTCCTTGTCTACAGTCTTATAGGATCCTCTATATACATTTTTAATTTAACTTTACGTTAAGGTGTTGGATCATTGGTTGCCATTCATTAACGAAGTTGTCTAATATTTCTCCTCTTAATAATACAGTTATTTTGTCCATTATCAACATATCTATAATATATTTTTCCCATTCTTCTAAAGGAGGTACTTCTGGAGTTTTCCAGTATCTAGCATATACTATTCTAGCTGCCACTGTTGTGTAAAACAATTTTTTTCCAAATTTTCTTTCTAATTCTTCCTCGGGCATATTCAAAAGGTACATTTGAGGTGTCATTTTGAAATTGTGTTTAACATTTTTTCAAGATATACATGGATCTGTTTCCAGTAATTTTTTACTTTGCTGCAAGTCCACCATGTGTGGTAGAATGTACCTTTTTCTTTTTCTATTTTTAAAGGCTTGTACCCGGTCTTTCTCGACCCTGAAAGGGAGTCAAGGTGGATTTACATAGAGGCAACTATTCAATGCCTTAAACGACATACAATTAAAACAAACATTTAAATTAAAATTAGAATTAATGCACATTAAAACATTTATTTATTTATTTATTTACTTACTTACTATTCTTGTATACCGCTGTATCTCAAGCCCGAGGGCGACTCACAGCGGTTTCCTGACAGCAAACAACAAAGACAATAAAAACAGCAATAATTAACATACCACAACAGTTAAATTACACATTTCCATTACTAGCTAATAGACAAACATCAATATACCATAATCACAAAACCCACCCCCGATCACCTCATCATCCAAGCGTGATCCAGATTCGACGTCATTGTTCCGTTCCTATGTTCAAATTACCAGAATTGCACTGAATTACTCAAACGCCTGCACAAACATCCAGGTCTTCAACTTTCTACGGAATGTCATGAGAGATGGTGCCAGCCTAACATCTACAGGAAGGGCGTTCCACAGCCGAGGAGCCACCACCGAGAAGGCCCTATCTCTCGTCCCCGCCAACCGTGCTTGAGAGGCTGGCGGGATCGAGAGCAGGGCCTCCCCGGAAGATCTCAAAGTTCGGGTGGGTTCATAGGCCGAGATGCGGTCAGATAGGTATCTTGGGCCGGAACCGTTTAGGGCTTTATAGGCCAATTTAAAATAATTGCTTTTGCTATTCAAAACACGCAACCCACAATCGTAATCTGGGGCTGTTCCAGTAGTCATTTCATATATTCTATATCTATTATTGCACTACAATTATTCTCCGAAGGCATGATTCCAAAGCCACGTTTTCACTTTTCTTCTGAAGGCCAGGAGGGAGGGGGCTGATCAAATTTCATTGGGGAGGGAGTTCCATAGATGAGGGGCCATCACTGAGAAGGCCCTGTGTCTCGTCCCCACCAGTTGCACCTGCGAAAGAGGCAGGACCAAGATCAGGGCCTCCCAGAACATCTTAATCTCCTTGTTGGTTCATAGAGGGAGATACGTTCATACAGGTAAGCTGGGCCAGAACTGTTTAGGCCTCTTTAGGCTAAAGCCAGTACTTTGAATTGTTCTTGGTAGTGGATTGGCAGCCAGTGGAGCTGGCGTAACAAAGGGGTTGTATGAGCTTGCACTTGCCTTTCCTTCTTTGATCCAATCCAAACGTTGTCACTTCTCTGTAACCCCAGTCAGATATCTGTGGGGTGTGTACATGAGCAGTGCTAATTAAGAGCACATTCAGTTGCAGAGAGACAAAAGGGCTTCTTCGGCTTTTTTTTCCAGAGTAGAAAGTGATTTGAAAGAGGCATTGTGCCACTTCCTCCTTCTCACCTGCTTAATGTAAATCTGTTATTGATATATATTTTTTTAATTGTTGATGTATTGCCTTGCATTTTATCTGTTGTATGGCACCATCATGTGCTATTTTGTAAGCTGTCCCAAGTCCCTATAGGAGATGGTGGTGGCATATAAATAAAGTGTTGTTATTATCATTATTTATTTATTTATTTATTTACTTTGCTTATATACCGCAATTCTCAGCCCAGGGGCGACTCACTGCGGTGTACAACATAGAAAAACAAGGTGCAAAATACAAGACGCAGTATAAAATAATCCACAGTTCATCAATATCAAAAAACATCCTCATCAAAAACATCATCATTACTACAAAAGCCATTCCGTGTCGTCTCATCGTCAAAACCACAATCCAGAATCATTTATTTATTTACCTTACTTATATATCGCTGTTCTCAGCCCGAAGGCGACTCACAGCGGTTCACAACAAATATGAACAGCAAAAATTCAGCGCTACAGTATAGAAACAGTTAACAACCTAACACATGACACAATTAATAAACAGTTACTACAATACCCATTCACTGTCGTCTCGTCATCAAAAACATGTTCCAGATTCGTCATCCATTGTTCCGTTCCAGTGTTCATTAACCAATCATTGCACTAATTATTCGAACGCCTGCTCAAACAGCCAGGTCTTCACTTTTTTGCGGAATACCATTAGAGATGGTGCTAGTCTAATGTCCGTAGGAAGGGCGTTCCACAGCCGAGGAGCCACCACCGAGAAGGCCCTATCTCTCGTCCCCGCCAGCCGAGCTTGAGAAGCAGGCGGGATCGAGAGCAGGGTCTCCCCGGAAGATCTCAAAGTCCTGGTGGGTTCATAGGCAGAGATGCGGTCAGATAGGTAGCTTGGGCCGGAACCGTTTAGGGCTTTAAAGGCCAACGCCAGCACTTTGAATTCAGCCCGGTAGCAGATCGGTAGCCAGTGGAGTTGGCGCAACAGGGGGGTTGTATGCTCCCTGCGCTCCGCTCCTGTTAAAATCATGGCTGCCGAGCGTTGGACTAGTTGGAGCTTCCGAGCTGTCTTCAAAGGCAACCCCACGTAGAGAGCGTTGCAGTAGTCTAAACGGGATGTAACCAGAGCGTGGACTACCGTGGCCAAGTCATTTTCCGTTGTTCCATTCCTATGGTTAATTACCAATCATTGCACTTCTTGTTCAAACACCTTCTTAAACAGACAGGTCTTTAATTTCCTGCGGAATATCATCAGGGAGGGAGCTAGTCTGATGTCCACGGGGAGGGTATTCCACAGCTGAGGAGCCACCACCGAGAAGGCCCTATCTCTCGTCCCCGCCATTATCATTAATCGTCATCCATCCTTTGAGAAAGGGGCTCCCTGCTGAGCTGCTGAACTTGCCGACCAAAAAGTTGGCAGTTCAGATCCATGGAAGTGAGGCAAGCTCCCGCTGTTAGGCCCAGATTCTGCCAACCTAGCAGTTCAAAAAATATAAATGTGAGTAGATCAATAGGTACCACTTAGGTACCAGCTTAGTAGGACTTTCTGTTAGTTTGCCTCAGTGGGAGGTAGGCCTTAGTCTGTGAGAGAAGCCTCTGTGTGAGGTAGGCTTTAGTCTGTGAGAGAAATCTCTGTGTGAGGTAGGCCTTAGTCTGTGAGAGAAGCCTCACGGGAAGGTAATGATGCTCCATGCAGTCATGATAAAATATTGTTTGCTTACACTTGAAAATTACCTAGGGCCGGCCCTGCCTACATCATCATCATCTCATCCTCATCTTTAATTACTTATTAATCGCCCTCCATCCGAGATGCTCTAGGCGATTACAAGCTAAATTGTAAAAGATAAAAATGCATACATAGAGAAATTAATGATTACATGCTATACATGTTCATTCTCTTCCTGCTTTATCACTTTGCAGATTTCCTCCTGGGACTGGGTGAACATTAGCAGCATCAATAACCTAGCAGATGTGCATGCCTTATATGTGGGAGGCCGGCCGCTAGAGAAAGAAGCCCGGGAACTCTTTGTCAAGGGCAGCATGGCGGACATCAGGAATAACTTCCAGGTGGGAGAGAATTATACAGGTTGAATCCATTATTCTGGGTCCAAAGGGATCCAATGGTGTTTAGTGTCATGAGAGGCAGAAATTATCAAGGCAGGATGAGACATTGTGAAACGTAGATACTGGTTGCATGTTGATAGTCTGTAAAGTGGGAAAGCCTTTTATGAATTTATTTATTTATTTATTATTTATTTATTTAAAACGTTTATGTTCTGCCCTTCTCACCCCGCAGGGGACTCATGGCGGAGCGCAACATATATACGGCAAACATTCAATGCCGGGACATAAAACCATAAATATATACAAACATTAAAATCACTTATATTCACATTAAAATGGCTTAAAAACCATCTCAGGACACCATTTTGCCTCGCTGCACTGCCCCAAAGGCTTGGTCCTACAAAATTCAGTGCCACAAAATGCAGATAGGGTCTAAAAAGGATGTTAGGTATCAAACTTACATTTCTATATTGATTTTTCCTGTCAGAAGAAAAACTTACTATAATAATTATTATTATTATTATTATTATTATTATTATTATTATTATTGCTATTACTACTACTACTACTATTACTGGCCTAGGCTAACTAGGGCCCTTCCACACAGCCATATAACCCAGAATATCAAGGCAGATAATCCACAATATCTACTTTGAACTGGGCTATCTGAGTCCGCACTGCCATATAATCCAGTTCAGTGTGGATTTCATACAGCTGTGTGGAAGGGGCCTGAGAGTGTGAATCACTACAAGCTAGTTTGCACTTTGATCTTTCATAAGTGGAGCCACGGTGGTGCAACGGGTTAAACCCTTGTACCGGCTGAACTGCTGATCTGAAGATCAGCTGTTTGAATCTGCAAGATGGGGTGTACAGCCTGTGTTAGACGGAGTTACACTCCCCCTGAAGACGCAGGTTCGCAGCTTGGGAGTGATCCTGGACTCATCGCTGAGCCTGGAACCCAGGTCTCGGCGGTGGCCGGGAGAGCTTTTGCACAATTAAAACTTGTGCGCCAGCTGCGCCCGTACCTTGGGAAGTCAGATCTGGCCACGGTGGTCCACGCTCTTGTTACATCCCGATTGGATTACTGCAACGCACTCTACGTGGGGTTGCCTTTGAAAACTGCTCGGAAACTCCAGCTAGTCCAGCGAGAGGCAGCCAGGTTGCTCACTGGAGCAGCACACAGGGAGCACACCACCCCTTGTTGTGTCAGCTTCACTGGCTGCCGATCCAATTCCGAGCACAATTCAAAGTGCTGGTTTTAACCTACAAAACCCTATACGGTTCCGGCCCAGTGTATTTGTCCGAACGGATCTCCCTCTACGTCCCACCTCGGAGTTTAAGATCTTCTGGGGAGGCCCTGCTCTCGACCCCGCCTCTATCACAAGTGAGGCTGGCGGGGACGAGGAGCAGGGCCTTCTCGGTGGTGGCCCCTCACCTATGGAACTCACTCCCCGGGGAGATCAGATCAGCGACCTCCCTTCTGTCGTTCAGAAAAAAACTGAAGACCTGGATCTGGGACCAAGCTTTTGGACATTCTGGCAGCTAAAATAAGGACCCATTGATGAGCAGGAATTGTTGGAATGAATGGACATTTCGGAACTCTGAATCACTGTGCATGAAATTGTTTTTATTATATTATGTAGTGATGTGTTTTAATTCTGTTAAATGTTTATACTGTTTTATATATGCTGTATATTTTGACAGGCATCGAATTTGTGCCTTTGTTTGTAAGCCGCCCTGAGTCCCCCCACGGGGGTGAGAAGGGCGGGGTATAAGTAACTGCAATAAATAAATAAAATAAAATCTCTCAGCTCCAGCTTCCCATTCAGGGACATGAGAGAAGCCTCCCACAGGATAGTAACACATCCAGGCATTCCCTGGACAATGTCTCTGCAAACGGGCAATTCTCTCATATTAGAAACAACTTGCGGTTTCTCAAGTCGCTTCTGACATGATTTAAAAAATAAAACTTTCATAAGTTGTCTTACATTTCTTTTATTCCTCCAAAGGATCTGATGAGATACTGTGCTCATGATGTCTTAGCAACTCATGAAGTATGCCAGGAGCAGCTTCCACTTTTCCTGGAGAGGTGAGAAATTGTTAAGACATTTTCCTATGTATATGTATTGGAATAATGAGGAAAATACCAAACTAACTCGTATAGTACACAAGCGTGGGAAACAAACACATAGGGACTATTTACAACGGCGTAACAAACATAATATTAATAGGTTCTTGTGGGTTTTTTCAGGCTATAGAGCCATGTTCTAGAGGCATTTCTCCTGACGTTTCGCCTGCATCTATGGCAAGCATCCTCAGAGGTAGTGAGGTCTGTTGGAAATAGGAAAATGGTTTTATATATCTGTGGAATGACTGGGGTGGGACAAAGGACTTTTGTCTGCTAGGTGTGAATGTTTAACTGATCACCTTCATTAGCATATGAAGGCAAATATGTTGATCATTTGAACATTCACACCTAGCTGCAGAGGGGAAGAGGGAGAGGGAGGGGAAGAGGGAGAAGGAGGGGAAGAGGGAGAGGGAGGGGGAGAGGGAGAGAGAAGGGGGGAGAGGGGGGACAAGAGTTCTTTGTCCCACCCTGGCCATTCCACAGATATATAAACCCATTGTCCTAATTCCAACAGACCTCACTACCTCTGAGGATGCTTGCCATAGATGCAGGCGAAACGTCAGGAGAAATGCTTCTAGAACATGGCTCTATAGCCCGAAAAAACCCACAAGAACCTAGTGATTCCAGCCATGAAAGCCTTCGACAATACATAATATTAATGTTTTCCAAAATAATTAGTCAGATCTTCCAAAGGTCGTGTGGACAGGTGTAGTCCTTGTTTAACTGGGTGCATATCTATTATTTTGTCTTCTTTAAATTTAGTTTATAAAGCCTCAGAAGATATTATTTCAAACGAATGAAGAAACCTTGAAAGAAACCTGAAGAAGGGATACTCCTCCTGAAACAAGGACTATAAACACCCAGGAACCTTGTTGCATTCCCAAGATTTTTTATCACATGAATATTATGTTTGTTACACAGTTGTAAATAGTCCCTATGTGTTTGTTTCCCGCGCTTGTGTACTATACGAGCTAGTTTAGCATTTTCCTCATTATTCCAATTGGTATTTTTGCTAAAGTTTATAGCAATAGGACATTTGTGTATTGACATTGCTTTGGTGTATGACAGTGTGCTAGGAGCCACTTATTTATATTTTGAAGTAGCTTGGGGACCCGGCACTGCCTGGGTAATTTGAGAAAGGCATTGTGTGCCAAGGTTGGTCTTTATCAGTCATTTTTGTGACTCACAGTGCTCTCAGGAAGTTAGTGAAGGTACTGCAAGTCCCATCGTCCATGGTTCATCCGCTTCCAAACAGTGCCAGGATGTAGCGTGGGTCATGGGGGCTCTGTGTGCCAAGTTTGGTCTTAATCAGTCATTGGATGAGGGTCACAGCGGTCTCGGGAAGTGAGTGAAGGTCCTTCAAGTCCCATCATCCGTGGTCCATCCTCCTCCAAACCGCACCAGGATGTAGAGTGGGTCATGAGGGCTTTTGTGTGCCAAGTTTGGTCTTTATTGGTCTTTGTTGGGGGCTGCAGTAGTCTGTGGGAACTGAAGGGTGGGAAGGTACTACAAATCCTATCATCCATTGTCCATCCTCCCCCAAACCTCACCAGGACGTAAAGGGGGTCATGGAGGTTATGTGTGCCAAGTTTGGTCTTAATTGGTCATTGGATGAGGGTCGCAATGGTCTTGGGAAGTGAGTGGAGGTACTTCAAGTCCCATCATCCATGGTCTGCCCTCCTCCAAACTGCAGTAGGATGTAGTGTGGGTCATGGGGGCTCTGTGTGCCAAGTTTGCTCTTTATCAGTCTTTGTTGGGGGCCACAGTTGTCTGTGGGAACCGATGGGCTTGAAAGTACTACAAATCAAGGGTCTGGAGAACAAGCCCTATGAGGAGCGGCTTAAGGAGCTGGGCATGTTTAGCCTGAAGAAGAGAAGGCTGAGAGGAGATATGATAGCCATGTATAAATATGTGAGAGGAAGCCACAGGGAGGAGGGAGCAAGCTTGTTTTCTGCTTCCTTGGAGACTAGGACGCAATGGAACAATGGCTTCAAACTACAAGAAAGGAGATTCCATCTGAACATGAGGAAGAACTTCCTGACTGTGAGAGCCGTTCAGCAGTGGAACTCTCTGCCCCGGAGTGTGGTGGAGGCTCCTTCTTTGGAAGCTTTTAAGCAGAGGCTGGATGGCCATCTGTCAGGGGTGATTTGAATGCAATATTCCTGCTTCTTGGCAGAATGGGGTTGGACTGGATGATGGCCCATGAGGTCTCTTCCAACTCTTTGATTCTATGATTCTATGAATCCCATTAACCTTTGTCCATCCTCCCCCAAACCTCACCAGGATGTAAAGGGAGTCATGGGGGTTATGTGTGCCAAGTTTGATCCAGGTCCGTCACCCATGCTGGTCACAGTGGCCTGTGAAAGTGGCAGCCAATCAGAAATCTGCCACATACACCGTCCTCCCTCCGCATACAAACACTGACTTTTATTATATACATAGACATCGATAGATAGACAGACAGACAGACAGACAGACAGACAGACAGACAGATAGATAGATAGATAGATAGGTTGTGTGTCTAAGGTTTGAAAAGTGCTGTCCAGGAGCAGCCAGTGAAATGATTTGCCATTTGTAGATGATTCTCTTTCTGTCTCTGCCCTAGATGCCCCCATCCTGTGACATTTGCAGGAATGCTGGAAATGGGAGTCTCCTATCTTCCTGTCAATCAGAACTGGGAGAGGTACCTGGAAGAAGCTCAGCTCACCTTTGAGGAGCTGCAAAAGGAGATGAAGAAATCCCTGATGAACCTGGCTGACAGTGCCTGCCAGCTGCTTCACGGAGAGAGGTTCGTTGATAGCATAGCTTTACGTGCGGTGCAGTGTGTCGTTTGCATTATTGGAGACCGATTTCAGAGCTTCATTGAGCAGGAGCAAATGTATATATGTGAGGAGCATGAAGTGAAACAGAAAAGTGATCAGTAGCAATGTGTCATGAATACTTTTAGAACCTTTACTCCATGGTTTAATCCAGGGGTCCTCAAACTACGGCCCGCGGGCCACTTCTGGCCTGCCAAGGGCACTTATCTGGCCCGCGGAGGAGGAGCGCCCCCCCCCC
>NW_026844367.1:3621508-3660419 GCF_025583915.1 Anolis sagrei ordinatus | reverse complement strand
AAACAGTATTTCTTGCTGTTTCTTTGTCAGTGTTAATGTGGAGAGTGTCTGGTTTGTCCACCCTGGAACATGAAACATATCATTGTCCTTCTGTAAGGATCCCTTTCAAATTTATGATACCATATGTGTGTGTGTGAATCATATCTCTATCTATCTATCTATCTATCTATCTATCTATCTATCTATCTATATCTATGGCTGGATGGCTCTTTGTCAAAAGAACTTTGATTACGTTTCTTGCCCTGATGAAGGGAGTTGGATTGGATGGCCTTAAGTATTTTCGGTTGGTCATGGGGGTTCTGTGTGGGAAGTTTGCCCCGGTTCTGTCGTTCGTGGGGTTCAGAATGCTCTTTGATTGTAGGTGAAATGTGAATCCCAGTGACTACAACTCCCAAATGTCAAGGTCTATTTCCCCCAAACTCCGTCTGTGTTCATATTTGGGCGTATTGCGTGCTTGTGCCAAGTTTGGTCCAGATCCATCACTGTTTGAGTCCACAGTGCTCTCTGGATGTAGGTGAACTACAACTCCCAAACTCAGGGTCAATGGCCACCAAACCCTTCCAGTATTTTCCATTGGTCATGGGAGTTCTGTGTGCCAAATTTGGTTCAATTCCATCATTGGTGGAGTTCAGAATGCCCTTTGATTGTAGGTGAACTATAAATCCCAGCAACTACTACTCCCAAATGACAAAATCATAATTTTTTGAGTGATGGTCACTCCTTGTGTTGCCAAATTTGGTGTGATTTCGTTCACTGGTTCTTTTGTTTTTTAGGTACTCATTATGCACAGAGCATTTATATATGTATAGATATTACATGTAATATTACTAATAATAATACAATATAATGGTATAGTACAATATAGTACTATTTAATACTGATATTGTACTATGTTAATAATATAATATAATATATTGTATGTATATATATATCTTGTAAGCTGCTCTGAGTTCCTTTCGGGGTGAGAAGGGTGGCATATAAATGTCATAAATAAATAAATTCTAGCTTGCCTTGTACTTGTGACAAACTTAGGGATTTTTCACAGAAGGAAACCAAACGGCAAAGTCATGTTTCATTAAGCTGAAAATGGTTTACTTAAAAGACTTGACTTTCCTAACTTAGCTTTGGAATCTGCTGCTGTTAATGAGCCTTCCAACATAAATTGTAAATAAGTGGATACCTGCAGACTAAATCTCACAGATGGCAGTAATTTGTATGTTTCTGTATGACGCAGGTACAAAGATGACCCCTGGCTATGGGACCTAGAGTGGGACCTTCAAGAATTTAAGCAGAAGAAGAAGAAAAATGGGAGGAAAAAGGATCGAGACAGTAAAGTGGTGGGAAAAGAATCCATGACAGAGTGCGAGGAAGGTAAATCAACAGTATGAAGATCATAGCTAACTGCTGCCTTGCTAGTATGGGACATAGGGCTGGGCAACCACAGAAAAAATTGTTTCTAAATTCGATTCGTTTTTAGGGGGTTTTTGCGTTTTGTTATTTAAAAGAATTCCGAAATTTTTCTTTTAAAAAGTTCGATATTTACGAAATTTCTGAAATTACGAAACAATTTCGAAACAATAACGAATCGATTCGTTAATGGTGGACGCGATTGCGCAATACGCTAAAAAACCTCCAAATGGGACAGGGGGAACTTCTGAAGCTTCCCTCTCCCTCTGTTGTTGACTGTTGGCGTGATATTTATAATTTTTTTTCACTGATTAAACAAACAACAACTATAAAACTTGCACCAGACATACGGAAATAATTACGAAACAATTTCGAAACAATTTTGAACCAATTACGAAACAATACGAAATAAATTGGAAAAATTGTTTCGATTTTTAATTACTCCTCACAGTAGTCCTACATGGCTCAATATTGGATCGTAAGCTAATTTAAATACGAATTAATAACGAATTACGAAATTAACGAATGAAACCGCCCAAGCCTAGTGCTTAGCCATGCTCACGTCGTCCCTCTGCATGGCAGCTCGCCACCAGGGAAGGACAAACAACAACTATAAAACTTGCACCAGACATACGGAAATAATAACGAAACAATTTCGAAACAATTACGAAACAATTACGAAATAAATTTTAAAAATTCGTTTCGATTTTTAGTTGCTCCTGAATGGTTCAATATCGGATCGTAAACCACTTTAAATACGAATTATTAACGAATTACAAAATTAACGAACGAAACCGCACAGCCCTAATGGGACAGTCTGGTTTCATTTGTTGGAATTGTGTGTTTCTGGGAATATTATTTACTTACAGTATTTATATTCCGCCCTTCTCACCCCGCAGGGGACTCAGGGCGGATTACAATGTACACATCTATGGCAAACATTTATTTATTTATTTATTTATTTATTTATTTGAGGTACTTCTACCCCGCCCTTCTCACCCCCGAGGGGGGACTCGTGGCGGCTTACAAAAGAAGGCACAATTCGATGCCTGTGTCAAAAATACATACATACATAAAAGCAATTAAATAGTTAACAGGTTAAAATCATCAGTACATAAGAGGGGAGGCCTGGTCTCTGAGAGGTCCCCTCTCTCTCTCTTGTGGGGTTCCTCAGGGGGCCATTCTCTCCCCTCTGTTGTTTAACATCTATATGCGACCACTTGCTCAGCTGGTTCGAGGTTTTGGGCTTGAGTGTTATCAGTACGCCGATGACACTCAGCTGGTGCTGAAGATGGAAGGCCGACCGGACTCTGTACCCGATTGTTTCCATCAGTGCCTCGAGGCCGTTACTGGATGGCTGCGTGCCAGCAGGTTGAGGGTGAATCCAGCAAAGACGGAGATCCTATGGCTGGGTGGACCGGGCAGTGGGACATCCATCTGCCCACCCTGGATGGCGAGGCGTTACGCCCGTCATCATTGGTAAAGAGTCTGGGAGTCCTTTTGGACCCTCTGCTGACAATGGAGGCCCAGGTCTCCACCGTGAGCAGAACCGCCTTCTTTCACCTGCGGCAGGCTAGACGGCTGGCCCCCTACCTGTCCAGGGACGACCTAGCTACGGTGATCCAGGCTATGGTCATCTCAAGACTGGACTACTGTAACACCCTCTACATTGGCCTTCCTCTGTCGGTGATCCGGAAGCCCAAGTTGGTACAAAATGCAGCTGCTCGGCTTCTTGCGGGAATTCCGATGAGATGCCACATAACACCAATCTTACTACAGCTGCATTGGTTACCAATTGAGCACCGGATCACTTTCAAAGTGATGGTACTCACCTTTAAGGCCTTGCATGGTCTGGGGCCAATGTATCTGAGGGACCGTCTCACCCCCTACCAACCCCAGAGATCCCTCCGTTCTGAGGACCAAGATCTATTGGAAGTCCCCAGTGTCAAGACCTTGCGTCTAACAGCAACCAGACGCAGCGCCTTCACAGCAGTGGCACCATCACTCTGGAATACTCTGCCACCTGAAGTCCGTGCCTTGCGGGACTTGCCAGATTTCCGCAGGGCATGTAAGACATACCTGTTTCGACAGGCTTTTAATGTTTGATACTGTTGCTTTTAAATTGTTTTAAATTGCTTTTAAACTTTGTTAGATTTTAGCTATTCTTGTAAGCCGCTCCGAGCCCCAGGGGAGTGGCGGCATATAAGTTTAAATAATAAATAAATAAATAAATAAATAAATAACACAATAGTAAACAGTCTCATGCTCAGTGTTCAGAGTTCCATAAATCCATTCCGTTCCGTCAATTCCTGCCCATTATCAAGGTCTTTTCTTTAACTGCCAGAATGTCCAAAAGCCTGGTCCCACATCCAGGTCTTCAATTTTTTTCTAAATGAAAAAAAAGGAAGTCGCTGATCTAATCTCCCCGGGGAGTGAGTTCCACAGGTGAGGGGCCACCACCGAGAAGGCCCTGCTCCTCGTCCCCTCCAGCCTCACTTGTGATAGAGTCGGGGTCGGGAGCAGGGCCTCCCCAGAAGATCTTAAGCTCCGAGGTGGGACATTCAATGCCAAAGACGCACAACAGATATAGACAAACAGTCAGAGGCTATTTAACGAGAGCTGTCGCTTTCATCGTTCATCTGCGACACTGATGAAGTACTTCCGCATTCCCCGCATGCTTTTGCTGGAGTGCTTTGCTGGAGTCTTTTTTATGGCCTCATAAATTAGTTAATTTAGCCTCCCCACACAAGGTGGTACCTAATTTTCCTACTTGACAGATGCAACTGTCTTTCGGGTTGCAAAGGTCACTACCTCACTACCTCTGAGGATGCTTGCCATAGATGCAGGCAAAACGTCAGGAGAGAATGCCTCTAGACCGTGGCCATATAGCCCGAAAAAACCTACAACAACCCACTATTCTTATGCTGTTTGGATATTCTTCTGCTGTTATGAGAACAGCTCCAGATTATTGTGCTGTCACTTAGAAATGCTGCTTTCTGGGTTTCTTTTTTAATGTCATGAGAATAGATCCTGGCCCTCCAACGGAAGAGGAAGAACAGGGCATCCATGAGAGTCGGCTGTCCCTGAATCGCCTAAAGGAAACGGTGGCTTTGCAGCTGAAGAGGATTCAGCATCTGCCAGGCCATCCAGGGTGAGTTGCACAAGGAAAATGACGTATGCTGATCAGATGTTAAGATTTCCCCTTGACATTAAGTCTAGTCAAATCCAACTCTGCGGGGTGATACTTCTCTCAGTTTCTAAGCCGAAGAACCGGCGTTGTCCATAGACACCTCCAAGGTCATGTAGCCAGCATGACTGCATGGCGCACCATTACCTTTCCACCAAAGCTGTATCTATTAGGCTTGGGTAACCACGGAAGAATTTGGTTTTAAACTCGTTTTGTTTTTAGGGGTCCATCGCGTTTCGTTTTTTTAAAGAATTCCGAAATTTTCCTTTTAAAAATTTCGAAATTTATGAAATTTCGTATAATTACGAATCGATTCGTTAATGGCGGACGCGATTGCGCAATATGCTAAAAAAACCTCCAAATGGGACAGGGGAACTTCTGAAGCTTCCCTCTCCCTCTGTTGTTGACTGTTGGTGTGATAAAACAAACAACTATAAAACTTGCACCAGACATGCGAAAATAATTACGAAATAATTACAAAATAATTACGAAATAATTACGAAATAATTACAAAAATAATTACGAAATAAATTGAAAAAATTGTTTCGAATCTAATTTACTCCTCACACTATTCCTGCATGGCTCAATATTGGATCGTAAGCTAATTTAAATACGAATTAATAACGAATTACAAAATTAACGAACGAAACCGCCCAAGCCTAGTATCTATTGATCTACTCATTTTGCATGTTTTCGATCTGCTAGGCTAGCAGAAGTTGGGGCTAACAACAGTAGCTCACCTCTTCCTGTGGATTCGAACTGCCAACCTTCCAGTCAACAAGTTCTGCAGCTTAGCGGTTTAACCCAATGCACCCCCACAGCCCCCTAAAAAAGTTTTGATGTACTTTTTCTAATATGGGCTAGTAAATATGGGGTTTGAAACCATTTTGTCGAAAGTTTCCATTGTGTTTCCTTAATCCTTAGCTGTTCAATTTTTTTTCATTGTACTTCTCCAATTTTCAGTGTTGTTTTCATTAGTATTTAGTATTCCTCCTTCCATATCTGGATTGGTATATGTTTCAAATTATATATTTTTTCCTGCTATTTTCCCATACATCTATCAATCTAAATCGATATCTATCTTCTGCCCAATTTCTTTTTCCTTCTCGATTTCCCATTTTTAAAATATGATCTAGATTTTGATTTTGCGTTTTATGTATTTTGCTCGTTTTATTGTGTTTTGTGTTATATTGCTTGTATTGTATCAATGGGCCTCATGTAAGCCGCACCGAGTCCTCCTGGGGGAGATGGAGCGGGGTATAAATAAAGTATTATTATTATTATTATTATTATTATTATTATTATTACATAGACATTTATCAGTCTCCTGCCCAATTTTTTTCCTTCTCGATTTCCCATTTTTAAAATATGATCTAGATCTGCTTCTAGGCTTTCCTTTCGCTTTAAATCATCATCTTAAAATATTTAAGGGCTGCTTTTCCTCCCTAGTGTAGGTGGTACCGCAAATTGTGCCCGCGGTTGGATGACCCCAGTTGGGTGCCCGGCCCCAGCCTGATCAGCCTCCAGATGAGAGTGACTCCAAAGCTCATGCGGCTCACCTGGGATGGCTTCCCATTGCATTACTCTGAGAAATATGGCTGGGGATACCTGGTGCCAGGGAGGAAGGACAACCTGGCAGAGCCCGGTCCAGACGATTCGCTGCCTACCTGCCCCTTCAGGTAAGAAAAATAAGTGCTTTTGCATGAACGCATTTCTGTATACGGACCCACACGATCTCTTTGATCATCTGGAGAGGCCCTGCTCGCGATCCCACCTGCATCGCAAGCGCGATTGGTGGGGACGAGGGACGGGGCCTTCTCGGTGGTGGCCCCACGACTCTGGAAGTCACTCCCCAAGGACATCAGGCATGCCCCAACTCTGGCAGTCTTTAGGAGGAGGTTGAAAACGTGGTTGTTCCAGTGTGCCTTCCCAGAATAAGAAAACTCCAAGCAATTTGTCCCAAATGCACCCTTATTAGAGATCTAGGATTATCTGCACGCTCCACCTGTCTTCAAAATGCCTAACCTATTTCACCTGGTCATGCCCAGCATTTTTTAACAATTTTCATTATTACACTTGGCCCTGCCATAGGTTCTTTTAATGCGCCGTGGTGTTATTGTTAATGTTTACTGCTTGTTTATGAGTTTATTTACTGTTGTATTGTTGTTGTTGTTGTTTTACTAATGTATTTGGGCTCGGCCTCTTGTAAGCCGCACTGAGTCTTTCGGGAGATGGTAGCGGGGTACAAATACAGGTTTATTATTATTATTATTATTATTATTATTATTATTATTATTTTGGAGCAGGCATGGGCAAACTTCAGCCTTCCCTCCACGTGCTTTAGACCAACTTTAATTAATGTTATTATATATATATATATATATATATATATATATATATATATATTCATGGTTTTATATTGTTGTTTATTGATATTGTGGCATTGAATTGTTGCCTATGTTAACCGCCCTGAGTCCCCCCCCCCCCCCAGGGGTTGAGAAGGGTGGGGTAGAAATGCTGTAAATAAACAATGTAAATAAATAACTCCCAAAGGGCCAAAATTATTGTTGTTACTGTTAGTATGTGTTGTTGAAGGCTTTCATGGCCGGAATCACTGGATTGCTGTGAGTTTTCTGGGCTGTATGGCCATGAAGCCATTCTCTCCTGACGTTTCGCCCACATCTATGGCAGGCATCCTCAGAGGTTGCGCTATCTGTTGGAAACTAGGCAAGCGGGGTTTATATATCTGTGAAATGTCCAGGGTGGGAGAAAGAACTCTTGTCTGCTTGAGGCAAGTGTGAATGTTGCAATTGGCCACCATGATTAGCATCGAATGGCTTTGCTTCAAAGTCTGACTGCTTCCTGCCTGGGGAATCTTTTGTTGGGAGGTGTTTCCTCATGTGCAGTTCAGTTGCATGTTTCCCTTCTCCCTTTCTATAGGGTTATTGAGCATCTATATCGGGAGCATTGCAAGGAGAAAGGCAAAGAGGAGCCCGTTTCACTGGACAGCTCCCTGGAAGAAGAGCACATGTTAACAGAAAGCAGCACTATCTGGCAAAAGGTAAATAGGTGCATCAGAATTATTATATGTTCCTAGTTTGAAAGTGTTACTTCCTGTTTAATTGTGCGGAACTTATTTTGAAAGTCTTTGTTTTACTCCAGGAATGTTTTCATTTTTATGGTTGACACAAACTGTTGAATTGGTTGAGACTCTATGATGACATATTCCTTGAAAAACTATAGCAAAAACACTGGCATGAATTCTGTTGCTAAGGCCATTGAATAGATGAGATAATAATAATAATAATAATAATAATAATAATAATAATAAGAAGAAGAAGAAGAAGAAGAAGAAGAAGAAGAAGGAGTAGTAGTAGTAGTTGTTGTTGTTTAGTAGTACTCTGGGACTTCTGAATTCAGACAGACAGAGTTTTAGAGCACAATAATCTTGACCTCACAATCATGTTAAAATACAAAGTATGGATCATCGATGTTGCAATCTCAGGTGACAGCAGGATTAATGAGAAACAACTGGAAAAGCTGACACGAAATGAGGATTTAAAGATTGAACTGCAAAGACTTTGGCACAAGCCAGTCAAGGGGGTCCCAGTGGTGATGGGCACACTGGGTGCAGTGCCTAAAGACCTTGGCCAGCACTTAAACACAATCGATGCTGACAAAATTACCATCTGCCAGCTGCAGAAGGCCACCTTACTGTGATCTGCACGCATTATTTGACGATACATCACACAGTCCTAGACACTTGGGAAATGTCCAACGTGTGATCCAATACAACAACCAGCAGAGTGATCTTGTCTGCTGTGGACTCACCTTGTTGTGTTAATAATAATAATAATAATAATAATAATAATAATAATAATAATAATAATAATAATAATAATAAAATAAAGACTCTGGCACAAGCCAGATAATGTGGCCCCAGTGGTGATTGGCACACTGGGTGCAGTGCCTAAAGACCATGGCCTGCACTTAATCAAAATTGGTGCTGCCAAAATTGCCACCTGTCAGCTGCAAAAGACCACCCTACTCGGATCTGCACGCATTATTTGCTGATACATCACACAGTCCTAGACATTTGGGAAGTGTCCGACGTGTGATCCAATACAACACCCAGCAGCGTGATCTAGTCTGCTGTGGATTCATCTTGTTGTGTTTCTAATAATAATAATAATAATAATAATAATAATAATAATATGTTATAGCAAGATGTCCCTCCCAGAAAGACAAATGTTTTTGCAGTTTAATAAACGTTTCCCACATTTTTATGACAAACCCAAATAGGAAATGACATTTTAAACCCAGGAACGGAAATCATGTTACGTAGTGCTATCAGCGCTACCTTTCTACATGCAGGGAGTGTCCCATATGCAGTTGAATGTTCAATGAAACCTTCTCTTGGTCATATGGAGAATTATGGAGGTATTATGAAGATTCAGAGAGGAAAAAGGGGTAGAGAATGTTCACGATGTGTCTTCCTGTTTTGTCAGGTGGAAGAACTCAGCCGGATGGAGGTGGAGATGGATGTCGATGCCATGACCAATCAATTGAGGCAGGTAATGGCATGGCGCATCAAAAGTGAACAAAACAGCACTTGGCACATGTCATTCAGAACTGTGGGCCTGGGATCCTGGATAAAGAGATGTAGATTATAAAAGCAGATTTCCCCAGACATTTCCTCCATTCTGGAACAGACAGCGGGAGGGTTTGGGCATACAATCAGTAGCTGCAGAACTTTGCTGCCTGCGAAAGTGAGACAATGGGTGCGTATGACATCCCAGGTTTATTTTCTTTTTTTGCATTCTTGTTTGATGTCCAACAGGATGAGATGGGGTTTGCCCAGAGCCATCCCGAATATCACCACGGCAACGGACCTTACAATGAGGTCAATATACCTGGATGCTGGTTTTTCAGGCTGCCGCACAAGGTATGTGCAAACTTCCCAGGTGTCTCTTGTGTAGCATTGGCTGTTTATTTTTTTATACAGGTCTATAGTGACAGAAATTGGGAGCTATCGAGCATTCCACTATATTTTTGGGGATCTGGGTACTAAAGGCCTCAAATGCAGGCCCGTTGCCTGTATTTTCTCCATCCCTGCTCTGTGTATTTTATTTATTTATCGTGTCATCAGCAACCATACCATTGTATTACATTTCTAACAGAACAAAACAAACAAACAGATAAAAAAGCACAAATTTTGCAAACTTGGTAGTTGATTAAATGTCCTTTGACCAGTATCTGGCCACTTGGAGTGCCTCCGATGTTGCTACAAGAAGGTCCTCCATGGTGCATGTGGCAGGGCTCAGGGTGCATGGCAGCAGGTGGTCAGTGGTTTGCTCTTCTCTGCACTCGCATGCCGTGGACTCCACTTTGTGGCCCCATTTCTTGAGATTGGCTCTGCATCTCGTGGTGCCAGAGCACAGTCTGTTCAGTGCCTTCCACGTCGCCCAGTCTTCTGTGTGCCCAGGGGGGAGTCTCTCATCTGGTATCAGCTACGGATTGAGATGCTGGGTTTGAGCCTGCCACTTTTGGACTCTCGCTTGCTGAGGTGTTCCAGTGAGTGTCTCTGTAGATGTTAGAAAACTATTTCTTGATTTAAGTCGTTGACGTGCTGGCTGATACCCAAACAAGGGATGAGCTGGAGATGTCTCTGCCTTGGTCCTTTCACTATTGGCTGCTACTTCCCGGCGGATGTCCAGTGGTGCAATACCGGCTAAGCAGTGTAATTTCTCCAGTGGTGTAGGGCGCAGACACCCTGTGATAATGCGGCATGTCTCATTAAGAGCCACATCCACTGTTTTAGTGTGGTGAGATGTGTTCCACACTGGGCATGCGTACTCAGCAGCAGAGTAGCAAAGCGCAAGGGCAGATGTCTTCACTGTGTCTGGTTGTGATCCCCAGGTTGTGCCAGTCAGCTTTCGTATGATATTGTTTCTAGCACCCACTTTTTGCTTGATATTCAGGCAGTGCTTCTTGTAGGTCAGAGCATGGTCCAGAGTGACTCCCAGGTCTTTTCAGCGCCTTTTGGGTGCGCTGCAATGCTCCAGTGGGATTCCTTCCGAGGTAATAATCCTCAGAGCTCGGGATGCTTGTCTGTTCTTAAGGTGAAAGGCACATGTCTGTGTTTTAGATGGATTAGAGATCAGTTGGTTTTCTGTGTCCTAGAGTGCCATTGTCCTCTTTTCTGCTGTTGTAAGGATGGGGGTGACAATAACGTCGGAAGCCCTTTTGCCAAGGATTTCTTGTCCAAGATGGAGGATGGCACCCTGAAAGCTGGCATTGGAGCCACGGATGGGACGCAGGCTCTTGAAATCAACAAGAAGATCTCCTTTTGGAGAAATGCCCATAAGCGAATCAGGTGAGCAGGGCGTCTTGAACTCAAGTACAGGTAATGCGTGGCTGCATTGTGTCTCCCCCTGATAATTATGCAATGCTTTCTGTACTCTGGAGCCCCCTCTTCCTCCCCATTCGGCCTTTTTCCATAGCTAATTCAACTTCTCATGGTTGGATTCTATAGTGATAAGAATGAGACGACTTGATGTCATAAGAGCTCTCTGTATTGGCCACGGAAAACTATAGCTTGCCTACATAAGTTGTTGTATAGGTAAAAGTAAAGTTTTTTTTTTAAAATAGCTTTGAATGCTGAGTTATAAATATTATGCAAGTATTATTTATGGTTGGGATGGCCCACATATGGCCTTCCAGGTGTTCTAAGGTTAGGTAAAGGCAAAGGTTTTCCCCTGACATTAAGTCTAGTCGTGTCCGACTCTGTGGGTTGGTGCTCATCTCTATTTCTAAGCCGAAGAGCCGGCATTGTCCTTAGACACCTCCAAGGTCATGTGGCCAGCACGACTGCCTGGAGCGCTGTTACCTTCCTGCAGAAGCAGTACCTATTGATCTACTCACATTTGCATGCTTTTGAATTGCTAGGTTGGCAGAAGCTGGGGCTAACAGCGGGAGCTCACCTCACTCCCTGGATTCAAACCACCAACCTTTCAGTTAGCAAGTTGAGTCCCCCCAGGGGTGAGAAAGGCAGTATATAAATACTGTAAATAAATAAATAAATAAGTTTAGCAGCTCAGCAGTTTAATCCACTGCACCATTATAATATTACAATATATAATAATAATCAATAATAATAATAATAATAATAATAATAATAATAATAATAATATAGGTAAAGGTAAAGGTTTTCCCTAGACATTAAGTCTAGTCGTGTCCGACTCTGGGGGTTGGTGCTCATCTCTATTTCTAAGCTGAAGAGCTGGCCTTGTCCATAGACACCTCCAAGGTCATATGGGCAGCATGACTCCCTGGAGCGCTGCTACCTTCCAGTCAGAGCAGTACCTATTAATCTACTCACATTTGCATGCTTTTGAGCTGCTAGGTTGGCAGAAGCTGGGGCTAACAGCGGGAGCTCACCTCGCTCCCCGGATTCGAACCACCGACCTTTCAGTCAGCAATTTTAGCAGCTTAGCAGTTTAACCTGCTGTGCCACCAGGGGATCTTGCCCAAATTCTCAGTTTGCAGAGAGCTCAAGGAAGATTATTTTCTGCTAGATATGTATAATAGACAAGAGTAGTTCGTATTGTCAGACTTCATGATTGATTTCTGGAAGTCCTGGATTAATTGCCGTTGTGAGATTTTTTCTGTGGCTGTCTAGATTTGAAAAGCTCATAATGAAGACACGAATTATACAAAAACGAATTCTTGACCTTCTTTTGTGTTTGCTTTTCAATGCAAATTTACCGTGGTCCCATTATTTGTCCCCTCAGTTCCCAGATGGTGGTGTGGTTGAAGAAAGGGGAGCTTCCTCGATCAGTGACCAGGTATTTAGATGGAGATGTTCCCCATATTGATATTTTTCTCTGTATTCTCTAATATTTTAACTCTAGACATGTTACTAAAATGATTGACACAACCGTATGACAAAGATGACAACCTACAGATAGCCGTCTTGTTGATTTCTGGTGCACTTTTTCTTTAATGATGGCCCTAGATAGATAGTTGTGCTGCCATGTGCTGGGCCTATAGCAACTGGCTTTTGAACAGGATGTGCTCTTTGTGCCCAGCAGGAAGCCGTGGTGCCTCGACTGAGAGGCCCTAAGGATTTTCCTATACAGAGTCTTTAAAAGCTTGAATGGTGTAACAAAGTCCTTTATTATTGCTTAGGTCTTCAACAAAACAATCAAATACTTCTCGGATCTTCAACAGGTCAAACGAATACTTCAAGGCTTTGGATCAACGGGTGGCTTTCTTAATCTTGTCCACAAGGGACAGGCAACTGGCTTCATGAACTGTTTCTTTTCTTTAAGAGGAAAACCCTTTTTAACCCCTCCTTGGGCAATCTACTTTCTAAACTTTGCTGGTGTGGGCTCTACTCCCGGCTCCAAACTGCTTCTTGGGTCCCGAGTAGACCTACCAGTCAAGGCTTTGTAGATTCTCCAGCTGGAGTCTTTTGGAACTGTTTCCCCCTCGGAATTTCCCCCGGATGATGTGAGAATCATAGAATCATAGAATCAAAGAGTTGGAAGAGACCTCTTGGGCCATCTAGTCCAACCCCATTCTGCCAAGAAGCAGGAATATTGCATTCAAATCACCCCTGACAGATGGCCATCCAGCCTCTGCTTAAAAGCTTCCAAAGAAGGAGCCTCCACCACACTCCGGGGCAGAGAGTTCCACTGCTGAACGGCTCTCACAGTCAGGAAGTTCTTCCTAATGTTCAGATGGAATCTCCTCTCTTGTAGTTTGAAGCCATTGTTCCGCGTCCTAGTCTCCAGGAAGCAGAAAACAAGCTTGCTCGCTCCTCCCTGTGGCTTCCTCTCACATATTTATACATGGCTATCATATCTCCTCTCAGCCTTCTCTTCTTCAGGCTAAACATGCCCAGCTCCTTAAGCCGCTCCTCATAGGGCTTGTTCTCCAGACCCTTGATCATTTTAGTCGCCCTCCTCTGGACACATTCCAGCTTGTCAACATCTCTCTTCAATTGTGGTGCCCAGAATTGGACACAATATTCCAGGTGTGGTCTGACCAAGGCGGAATAGAGGGGTAGCATGACTTCCCTGATCTAGACACTATGCTCCTATTGATGCAGGCCAAAATCCCATTGGCTTTTTTTGCCGCCACATCACATTGTTGGCTCATGTTTAACTTGTTGTCCACGAGGACTCCAAGATCTTTTTCACACGTACTGCTCCCGAGCCAGGCGTCACCCATTCTGTATCTTTGCATTTCATTTTTTCTGCCAAAGTGGAGTATCTTGCATTTGTCACTGTTGAACTTCATTTTGTTAGTTTTGGCCCATCTCTCTAATCTGTCAAGATCGTTTTGAATTCTGCTCCTGTCCTCTGGACTATTGGCTATCCCTCCCAATTTGGTGTCATCTGCAAACTTGAAGATCAAGGCTTCTCTACAGGTGGAGCCAATCCACGTCCTGTAGCTAAGCTTTCAACTGTAAGACTGAGCTAAAATGGCTCCCTTTCCTTCCTGAACCCTGGGGAAAGGGGCGGAACTAAAAAACCCAACGATGATAGGCAGGTGGCCGCAAACCCAGGGAAGCCACCTTATTGCAAAATGCATGGAATTTTGGAATACATGCAAATACTCAAAGAAAGAAAAGGAAGTTGGAGCTCCTGGTACAGCTGTACCAGCATAGATAGGTAGATAGGTTGGTTGGTAGATAGATAGCAAATTTTAGGATTTCGATATTATTGCTTAAGGAATTTTAAAAGACAGCAATACCACCCTGAGGAAAAGTGTTCTTGCCATACATCAAGGGAACCACTGACCGCATAGGGAAGCAGATGAAGAAACACAACCTACAAACAATCTACAGACCTACTAAGAAAATCCAACAAATGCTACGTTCAGCAAAGGACAAGAGGGATCCTCTCACCTCTGCAGGAGTCTACCGTGTACCATGCAGCTGTGGACGTCTACATAGGGACCACCAAACGCAGCTTTGCCCAAACACGAATCAGGGAACATGAAAGGCACGGCAGACTACTTCAACCAGAGAAGTCAGCCATAGCAGAGGACTCAATGAACCAACCTGGACACAGCATATTATTTGAGAACACAGAAATGCTGGACCACACCAACAACCACCATGTCAGGCTACACAGAGAAGCGTGAAGAGCCCTTACCTTTAGCAGCCAGAATGTGGGCCTAGCGAAGACTGGCGGTCTAAACAGTTAAAATGTGGGCCTAGCGAAGCCCTGGCAGCCATTTTAGATTAGGGAAACAGGGAGACGCCATCTTAGGTCAGGTTTTCTTAGAGGGGGCGTGTCCTAGTCCAGTAAGCAAAGAGTAGATAGCCAGGATTGGTTAATAGGGGGCAGAGCCTAATATTCAAATAGAGGAAAAAAGTGTACTTTTTGAATTGGCAGTTGGAATTTGTCAGTTGGGAGTTAGATGGTCGGTTGGTGTTCACAGTTGGATAGTGCTAGATAGGAGAACTGAGTTAATCTTTTGTAGTATTCAAGGGCTAGAGGAATTAGCCAGGAATACTAACAGTGGGAACAGGACCTTGCTTATGGTCTGTTTCTTTCATTCCTGAGGAAGGCTAGGCCAAAGTTGTTTGGCTAGATTCCAGAAAGTGGGAATTTGGTTTGGAATTATCATCAGAGATTAGTTTCCTGAGATAATCTCCTGTTTGTTAACTCTAGATTTGAACCCAATACCCATCTAAGAATTGTACATCAAATGTAACCAAAAGCTTTTGTGCCATTAACTTACAGAAACCATTACGCATTTGTACCAGAAGAGTTTAAGCCTGTTAAATAAATGTTTCATTATAGTTAACACTTTACAACAGCCTGTGTGTGAAAGTCATTGGTATTTAAGCCCTCTGAAGAAAGTAAACACTATAGTAACACAGAAGGGTGTTACTAAGTATCCTCTCCACACACATAACTCAGCCTGAATACTAAACAATAAGGTGGCAGCGTACCCAATTGAAGAAGCCTTTTAAAAACCTCTCAGTTCAGACATCATTCAAATATATCTATACACAGTTATATCTTTATTTGTTTTATCAATTTCCTCCTGTGATCCTTAGTGTGAAGTTCCTTATAACTTCTGGTAGATTGTGGGATTCACTATTTCAGAATTCTCTGTTCCTTCTACCTGCTAAAAGAAGCTCCTTGGTGTGTGATATTCATTATAATTGGTGCTACACAGGTCCTGCTATCCTTATAAGAAGCATGTGGACAATGTCAACAGAAAGGAGGAAACCATGAAAATGAACACAATCTGGCTACCAGTACTAAAAAATTCTAACATCGGGACAGTAAATAAAGAACAATACTAAAAAAAACCAGGGGAATTCCAGACAAGTGGTGGCCTCGGAGAGCACAGAAATGTTGCCTCTTGAAAATTATTACAAGAATTCCAGACAAGAAACAACCAGAGCCAGCTGACACCTCCCAACAAAGGATTCCCCAGCAGCAATCAGCTAGGCTTTGAAGCTGCAAGACCATTCAGTGCAATCAAGGTGGTCAATTGCAACATTCACACTTGCCTCAAGCAGACAAGAGTTCTTTCTCCCACCCTGGACATTATTCCCCAGATATATAAACCCCACTTGCCTAGTTTCCAACAGACCTCACAATCTCTGAGGATGCCTGCCATAGATGTGGGCAAAATGTCAGGAGAGAATGCTTCTGGAACATAG
Source organism: Anolis sagrei ordinatus (assembly GCF_025583915.1). Lineage (NCBI taxonomy): Eukaryota > Metazoa > Chordata > Lepidosauria > Squamata > Anolidae > Anolis > Anolis sagrei. The sequence continues at coordinate 3,644,130 of NW_026844367.1, read as the reverse complement.
CCATACAGCCTTTTTACATAAGGAAAAATCTATAAAGTTAATCAGCTTGCATTCTTTAGTTGCCTAAACAAATATTTTTGCTAGGAAAACAAAGTTTTTTTTTCTCTCCTTTGCAAAGAATTATAGCAGTACAAATAAAAATCAAGGTAAATGTGGATATCTGACAGTGAATGGGTTGGAGAATGTCCCTCAAAAGTCATTAGATAAAAGTGGTAGCCTCAGAGAGCACAGAAATGTTGTCCCTTGAAAATTATTATAAGAAATGTTACCTCAATGTGTTGTCAAAGGTTTCATGGCTGGAATCACTGGGTTGTTGTAGGTTTTTTGGACTATATGGCCATGTTCTAGAAGCATTCTCTCCTGATATTTTGCCTGCATCTATGGCAAGCATCCTCACAACCTCAGAGGATGCTTGCCATAGATGTAGGCGAAATGTCAGGAGAGAATGCTTCTAGAACATGGCCATATAGCCCAAGAAACCTACAACAACCCAATATTACCTCAATTTAATAATTAAATTGCATCACATGTTGCACTATTTTTAGGCATCTGGACTATGACGAAGAAAGCTACTATGGGGCCATCTTGCCACAGGTGATCACTGCGGGGACCGTCACACGTCGTGCCGTAGAACCTACCTGGCTGACTGCTAGCAATGCCAGAGTATGTATACTCCTACTGATTGTTGTTGTTAAGAGAAGTATTTATTTATACTTACTTATACTTATATTTATATTTGTCAGCAGAATATTCTGAGATGTTTGATTGTCAACAGGAATACTAATTTTCTCCATAAGCAGGGGAAAAAAAACCACATAATTGGAATAGGATGGAATAGTGTTTTGTGTGTGTGACATTTCTTGTGTGGAGAAAGTCTGCAGTCTAACGAAAGGGGGTTCTGGTCTCATAGGCCGACCGAGTGGGCAGTGAGCTGAAGGCTATGGTCCAGGCCCCTCCTGGCTACCACTTGGTTGGAGCGGATGTGGATTCCCAGGAGCTCTGGATAGCGGCTGTCTTGGGGGAAGCCCATTTCGCTGGCCTGCATGGTGAGTATTGGAACTGCCCTCTCACTTTTGGCCTTTTCCCTCCACGTGTTTTGGACGTCAAACTCTCACAATTTCTATTATTTATTTATTTACGACATTTATATGCCGCCCTTCTCTGTCAGAATAGTTGTAGTTATTTCACATTTATGTTTTTCAATGCGTTTGTATTAGCATTGCAATGTATTAGTATTATTTTTCAAAGATGGATTCAGTCATGTTCATTTATTTATTGTTCAGTTTACATATGCAGTAGAATTGTTATTGTTACCAAGTGATAACACAAAATTCCTTTGCCCTGAGAAAACTAGGGAGTGTACCAGCCAAGAACATAGGATCTCTCGTTTCCTGTGTGTTTTCTTGCTATGCTTTGTTCGTCGCCATCTTTAGTTCCATCATGTAGTCTTTTGTGTATAGACGCTTTAAGTAAAAGCTACCTTGACATTTAAGAAGAATGCTGACTGAGTTTGTTTATTTTGAAACCTCACGCTTGCTGTGTCTAACTCTGACATTCTCACCCCGAAGGAGACTCAGAGCGGCTTACAAGATATATACCTGTCCGAATGTATTCTCCCCTATGAACCATCTAGGTTGTTAAGATTGTCTGGAGGGGCCCTGCTCTCGGTCCCACCGACCTCTCAGGCGCGCCTGGTGGGGACGAGGGACAGGGCCTTCTCGGTGGTGGCCCCTCGACTCTGGAACTCTTTCCCACTGGAGATCAGAACTGCCCCCTCCATTCTGTCGTTCAGAAAACGGGTGAAAACCTGGCTATGGGGTTTGGCTTTCGATGAGTGAATCAATATTTCTGTGATCGGATAGATGACGATGAATGATGGACAACGAATTCACTATGACGACTGACCATTGTTATTATGTGATTGCATTTTGCTGTTATAACGTTTTAATTGAATATGTTATATGACGTTTTTAATGATTGTTTTGTGATTTTATTGTTGGAAACCGGCCCGAGTCCCCCGATAGAGGGGAGAAGACCGGTATACAAAATTGCTCAATAAATAAATAAATATATACATACAATACTACCTGGTAGGCTGTTAGGAATTGTGGGAGTTGAAGTACGAAACACCTGGAGGGCCCTAGTTTGTTAACAAATAGTAAAAAATAACTCTCACATGTCATTCATAGTCAGAAATGAGCAATTACAACAATATCATCCTTAAACTGCTGAACTTGCTGACTGAAAGGTTGGCGGGTGAGCAGGGTGAGCTCCCACTGTTAGACCCAGCTTCTGCCAAGCTAGCAGTTTGGAAACATGCAAATAATAATAATAATAATAATAATAATAAATCTTTATTTATACCCCGCTACCATCTCCCGCAGGACTCGGTGGGGCTTACAAAAGGCCGAGCCCAAATACATCATAAAAACATAACAACAACAATACAACAATAAGTAACTCCTAAATGTGAGTAGATCAATAGGTACTGCTTCTGCAGAAAGACTGCTCCATGCAGTCATGCTGGCCACATGACCCTGGAGGTGTCTACAGACAACACCGACTCTTCGGCCTACAAATAGAGATGAGCACCAACCCCCAGAGTCTGACACAACTAGACTTAATGTCAGGGAAATATTTATCTTACCTTTAATCCTAAAAATCCGCGGATGATCGAAATGTTCTGAAACTTGGCAGGCTTATAATTGTAAACGTTGCCTACAAGTAGCCTACGAGCTCCAAAAATGACAGAGAAACGAGACTTGAAAATTTCCCCATTACCGCTAATGGAACACATGTCAACAAAACAATTGCGAAGCTTCGGAGATTCGGATTACGAAAGAAGGCCGCTCTGAATAGCTACGAAACTAAGCAGGGGCCATCCGAGTTTCCGAAACAAATTACTAATTGGATTTCAGCCACTTTATATTTCTCTGTTGCAGAGATACACACACACACACACACACACGCCTCCTGTTGTTGTTTTTCCAATTTCCTGAAAGGCTGCACCGCTTTTGGCTGGATGACTCTCCAGGGGAAGAAGACCAACGGCACAGACCTGCACAGCAAGACGGCCTCCACCGTGGGGATCAGTAGGGAGCATGCCAAAGTCTTCAACTACGGGCGCATCTATGGGGCAGGGCAGCCCTTTGCGGAGCGCCTCCTCATGCAGTTCAACCACCGCCTGACCGAGCAGCAGGCCAGCGAAAAGGCGCGCCAAATGTATGCTGCCACAAAGGGGATCCGGAGGTGAGTCTTCCTCTGGCTTACAAGGAAAATGTTTTTGCTGCTTCGCTGCCCTTTTTTTCAGTCCCTATTCTATTTCTTTTAGGTGCCACCTCTCTGAAGAAGGGGAATGGCTGGTGAAAGAGCTGGGCATCCCCATGGACAGGGCAGAGGATGGTTCTGTGTCCTTGCAAGATGTGCGGAGGATCCATAGAGAAGTGGGGAAACGGTAAGGGGAGACGTCCCTTTTTCTTCTGGATTCTCCACTGGTTCTTTTATTGATTTTTATTTGTCGTGTCAGAACAACCAGTCTAACAGAACAAAGCAAACAAACAGAAAAATACACAACTTGTGAGTTTGGTAGCTGGTTAAATGTCCTTTGACCAGTATCTGGCCACTTGGAGTGCTTCCGGTGTTGCTGCAAGAAGGTCCTCCATTGTGCATGTGGCAGGGCTCAGGTTGCATTGCAGCAGGTGGTCAGTGGTTTGTTCTTCTCCACACTCGCATGTCGAGGATTCTACTTTGTAGCCCCATTTCTGAAGGTTGGCTCTGCATCTCGTGGTGCCAGAGCGCAGTCTGTTCAATGCCTTCCAAGTCGCCCAGTCTTCTGTGTGCCCAGGAGGGAGTCTCTCATTTGGTATCAGCCATTGGTTGAGGTGCTGGGTTTGAGCCTGCCACTTTTGGACTCTCGCTTGCTGGGTGTTCCAGCGAGGGTCTCTGTAGATCTTAGAAAACTATACCAGCTTTTATTGATAATACATTTAAAATAAGCTTGATTCAAGTCCTGTGTCAGATTTGTCTAAATGCCATATATACTTGAGTATAAGCAGAGTTTTTCAGCCTTCTTTTAGACTGAAAAAGCCTCCCCCCCCCCCCCACGGCTTATACTTGAGTCAGTTATTTATTATTTAACTTTGTTATTATTATTTTATTACATTTTTATTTTATTACATTTTTATTACATGTATTATGATACTCTATTTCTATACTCTATAATACTCAAACTTAGGCCTGGGGGCTGGATACGGCCCTCCAAGGTCATTTACCCGGCCCTCGCTCAGGGTCAACTTAAGTCTGAAATGACTTGAACACACACAACAACAACAACAACAACAACAATCCTATCGCATTAGCCAAAAGCAGGCCCACACCTCCCACTGAAATACTAATAAATTTACACTTGTTAAAATTGTTCTTCATTTTAATTATTGTACTGTTTTTAAGGGTTTTTTGCTCTACACATAAGATATGTGCAGTGTGCATAGGAATTCACTCATGTTTTTTTCAAATTATAATCCGGCCCTCCAACAGTTTGAGGGACTGTGACCTGGCCCTCTGTTTAAAAAGTTTGAGGACCCCTGATCTATTTATTTATTATTCTTACATTTACATGATTTTACTCTATTGTTATTACATGTATTCTACTCTATGTATTATTATGAGCCCACGAGGACTTTGAGATCTTCCGGGGAGGCCCTGCTCTCGACCCCGCCTGCATCACAGGCACGGCTGGCGGGGACGAGAGATAGGGCCTTCTCGGTGATGGCTCCTCGGCTGTGGAACACCCTTCCCATGGACATCAGGCTAGCTCCCTCCCTGTTGATATTCCGCAGGAAGTTAAAGACCTGGCTATTTAAGAAGGCATTTGATCAATAAGTGCAATGACTGGTAATTTGACCATAGGAATGGAACAACGGAAATGATATCGGATTGTGGGTTTTGACGATGAGACGACTTGGAATGGCTTTTGTAGTATTGTTGATGTTTTGATAAGATGTTTTTCTAATTAATGATGAATTGCAGTTTAGTTATTTTGTACTATGTTTTGTAATTTGCACTGTTTTCCATGTTGTACACCGCAATGAGTCGCCCTTGGGCTGAGAATTGCAGTCTATTAGCGCAGTAAATAAATAAATAAATATTATTATTATTATTATTATTATTATTATTATTATTATTATTATTTTACTCTGTCTTGCTGAACAATCCGGTTCTGCTCTTTTACTCAAGTCAGTTATTTATTATTTTACTTTGTTATTATTACTTTTATTACATGTATTATTTTACTCTATTATTATTATTATTATTATTACATTTACATGATTTTACTCTATTATAATTATATTATTATTATTATTGTATGTAATATTTTACTCTATATCTTGCTGAACATCCAGTTCTGCTCTTATAGAGTCAGTTATTATTTGACTCTATTATTATTATTATTATTATTATTATTACATTTACATGATTTTACTCTATTATTATTATTATTATTATTATTACATGTATTATTTTACTCTATATCTTGCTGAACATCCGGTTCTGCTCTTATACTCGAGTCAGTTATTATTTTACTTTGTTATTATTATTTTTAGTACATGTACTATTTTACTCTATTATTATTATTATTATTACATTTACATGATTTTACTCTATTATTATTATTATTATTACATGTATTATTTTACTCTATATCTTGCTGAACATCCGGTTCTGCTCTTATACTCGAGTCAGTTATTATTTTACTTTGTTATTATTATTTTTAGTACATGTACTATTTTACTCTATTATTATTATTATTATTATTACATTTACATGATTTTACTCTATTATAATTATATTATTATTATTATTGTATGTAATATTTTACTCTATATCTTGCTGAACATCCAGTTCTGCTCTTATAGAGTCAGTTATTATTTGACTCTATTATTATTATTATTATTATTATTATTATTATTACATTTACATGATTTTACTCTATTATTATTATTATTATTATTATTACATGTATTATTTTACTCTATATCTTGCTGAACATCCGGTTCTGCTCTTATACTCGAGTCAGTTATTATTTTACTTTGTTATTATTATTTTTAGTACATGTACTATTTTACTCTATTATTATTATTATTATTATTACATTTACATGATTTTACTCTATTATAATTATATTATTATTATTATTGTATGTAATATTTTACTCTATATCTTGCTGAACATCCAGTTCTGCTCTTATAGAGTCAGTTATTATTTGACTCTATTATTATTATTATTATTATTATTATTATTATTACATTTACATGATTTTACTCTATTATTATTATTATTATTATTATTATTATTACATGTATTATTTTACTCTATATCTTGCTGAACATCCGGTTCTGCTCTTATACTCGAGTCAGTTATTATTTTACTTTGTTATTATTATTTTTAGTACATGTACTATTTTACTCTATTATTATTATTATTATTATTACATTTATATTAGGTAAAGGTAAGGTAAAGGTTTTCCCCTCTAATAACACAGATATCTATAAATCAGTTGTAAATAAGCAATTGTCCTATTTAAATAAGCTTCAACATAGGTACAAGTTTAAGTAACTTCAATAGTGAAACACACAAAATATATACGGTTTACAACATAATTTCATAGGACATATACATCAATGAATATATCAAACTTAAAGGCAGTTCACATTGTGTTCAGTCCATTTGAGAATATGTCCATGATGTTACAACAAAAGTTCACGTTGTATTCCACAAACTTGAGAGTATCAAAACTGGAAACAGTTTGTGTTGCTTTCAGCCAACTCGGGAGTCCACAACAAGGTTCCCCGGGTGCTTTTGTGTCCTTGTTTCAAGAACAAAATTCTCTTCTTCAGGCTTCTTTCATTAAATCAAAGGTAATAGTACTTCTGTGGTTTTTACTAAATTTAGAAAGGACAAAATAATAGATATGCTAAGTAGCACCCAGTTATATTTTGAAAATTCTTATATAAACAAAACAAGGAATTTAATTACATTAATAGCATCAATGGCTCTGCAAAGAAACTTCAATATAGTGTAGCCTGCTTCTGCTTTTAATTGCGAGCAATAAGATACAAGAGGTTACTCCCTTTTAAGGATATCAGTTCATTACCGGTGATTACAGAAAGCAAGTGAGCTCTAATGTGTCATTTAACGCTTGTGGGTGTACTGTCTGCAGTTTAGAGATCCAAAATGCTTCTCTCTGTAGTAAAGTGCTATTTTGATCTCCATGAGGCTTTGTGATTATTCTCTCTAAAGCACAGAATTTAAAACTCTGGGGTGTGGTGCTCATCTCCATTTCTCAGCCAAAAAGCCAGTGTTGTCCATAGACACCTCCAAGGTCATGTGGCTGGCATGACTGCTTGGAGCACCGTAACATTATTTTACTCTATTATTATTATTATTATTATTATTATTATTATTATTATTATTATTTTACTTGATTATTACTTGGTGACCTCCCCCCCCCCCCCCCCCACCCCCCCGACGCGAAGTCCCAGGGGGAGTCAGGGATAATTGAGCAGACTATTGTTAGGGCACTTTTCTAGCCCAAAGAACACCCACAAGGGGGGTGGGAGAAGTGGGGTGAGCAGAGTGGGTCCTCAAAAGGGCTGCTCAGTCGCAGATACAGCTGCCGAACTACTCATCTGCCTCGGTCCTTGAGGTAGCACGACTGAGTCCAGAATGAAGCAGAGAGTGTTTGAGGACCGGGACATCCGTAGGGAGACCAAGGTGCTTGTCTATAAAGCTATTGTCCTCCCAACCCTGCTATATGCCTGTGAGACGTGGACTGTCTACAGACGTCACATGCAACTCCTGGAACGATTCCATCAGCGCTGCCTCCGGAAAATCCTGCAAATCTCCTGGGAAGACAAGCGGACAAACGTCAGTGTGCGGGAAGAAGCAAAGACCACCAACATTGAAGCGATGGTCCTCCAACATCAACTCCGCTGGGCCGGCCACGTTGTCCGATGCCTGACCACCGTCTCCCAAAGCAGTTGCTCTACTCCGAACTTAAGAATGGAAAACGAAACGTTGGTGGACAGGAAAAGAGATTTAAAGATGGGCTCAAAGCCAACCTTAAAAACTCTGGCATAGACACTGAGAACTGGGAAGCCCTGGCCCTTGCGCGCTCCAGCTGGAGGTCAGCTGTGACCAGCAGTGCTGCAGAATTTGAAGAGGCATGAATGGAGGGCGAAAGAGAGAAGCGTGCCAAGAGGAAGGCGCGTCAAGCCAACCCCGACCGAGACCGCCTTCCACCTGGAAACCAATGCCCTCACTGCGGAAGAAGATGCAGAGCAAGAATAGGGCTCCACAGCCACATACGGACCCACAAGGAAATCCATAATGGAAGACCATCTTACTCGTCCAACGAGGGATCGCCTAAGTAAGTAAGTATTTTACTCTATATCTTGCTGAACATCCAGCTCTGCTCTTATACTCAAGTCATTTATTATTTTACTTTGTAATTATTATTTACATGACTTTACTCTATTATTATTACATATATTAGTTTACTCTATATCTTGCTGAACATCCAGTTCTGCTCCTAAGTTCTTCCTCTTGCAGGTCTAAAAAGAAGAAGTGGGATGTGGTACGCCAGCGTGTGTGGAGCAATGGGACAGAATCGGAAATGTTCAACAAACTGGAAAGCATTGCCATGTCAGACTCGCCTTGCACACCCGTTCTGGGCTGCCGCATCAGCAGAGCATTGGAGCCAGTGGCTGTCAAGGGTGAGGTGAGAGAGAGATTCGGGGTGGTAGTGATGGATCACTTTGCATTTTAAGTGCCCTTACTAAGAGTTGTCATTCAGTGCTAATCAAGGTGGTCAAGTGCAACATTCACACTTGCCTCAAGCAGACTAGAGTTCTTTCTCCCACCCTGGACATCATTCCACAGATATATAAACCTCACTTGCCTAGTTTCCAACAGACCTCACAACCTCTGAGGATGCCTGCCATAGATGTGGCGAAACGTCAGGAGAGAATGCTTCTGGAACATAGCCATACAGCCCAGAAAACTCACAGCAACCCAGTGATTCTGGCCATGAAAGCCTTCGACAACACAAGGGAGAGTTTACTATAGCACTTAATTTATTCCACAAACAAATCAAAGCAGCAACATAGGAAGTCATATATTGTGCATAGCATAGTTTTTTTATGGGTTTGCTGCATGGTAATCGATAGATGACATAGCTAGCTTTGAATCAAAATAGTCAGAAGAGGATGTGTTTACCTTAGTGTTTTTATTTCAGTTTGTCACCAGCAGAGTGAACTGGGTGGTTCAGAGCTCAGCCGTGGACTACCTGCACCTGATGCTTGTGGCCATGAAATGGCTCTTTGAGGAGTACCGCATTGATGGGCGCTTTTGCATCAGCATCCATGACGAAGTGCGCTACTTAGTGCAGAGCGAGGACCGCTATCGGGCAGCTCTGGCCCTGCAGATCACCAACCTCCTGACACGGTAAACGCTCTTCCAGTTCTTCTTGTTGTTGTTATTCGGCTTAGTTTTACTCCACTTTCCCCAAAAGAGACTCAAAGTGACTACTTATGACATTTCAAAGAGTAATGTTATAGGCCAGGCATGGGCCAGCTAACACCTCCCAACAAAGGATTCCCCCCAGGCAGGAAGCAGCCAGGCTTCGAAGCTGCAAGGCTATTTAATGCTAAGACTAACTACTTATGATATTTCAAAGACTAATGTTATAAGCCAGGCATGGCCCAGCTAACACCTCCCAACAAAGGATTCCCCCAGACAGGAAGCAGCCAGGCTTCGAAGCTGCAAGGCCATTTAATACTTATGACATTTCAAAGACTAATGTTATAAGCCAGGCATGGGCCAACTAACATCTCCCAACAAAGGATTCCCCCAGGCAGGAAGCAGCCAGGCTTTGAAGCTGCAAGGTCATTCAATGCTAATCGGGGTGGCCAGTTGCAGCATTCAGACTTTCCCCAAGCAGACAAGAGTTCTTTCTCCCTCCCTGGACATTCCACAGATATATAAACCCCACTTGCCTAGATTCCAATAGACCTCACAACCTCTGAGGGTACCAGGAGAGAATGTATTATATGGGTCTTCTTCACCAGGCATTGGCCAACTTGGGCCTTCTTGGTGTTTTGGACTTCAACTCCCACCAGTCCTTACAGCCTCAGGCCCTCTCCTTTCCCCCCCAGCCTCTTAAGCAATACAAGCAGGTGTGCATGTAGCTTAGTAGCCCTCAGACTGAGAGAAACGCCTCAGTGAGTGAGGCATCAGTCTGAGAGAGCCCTCATTGTGAGGTAGGCCTCAGTGGGAGAAATGCCTCAGTGTGAAAAGGAAAGGGCCTGAGGCTGTTAGGAATGGTGGGCATTGCAGTCCAAAACACCTGGGTAATAGTATGAAACTGAGAGAAATGCCTCAGTGAGTGAGGCACAGTCTGAGAGAGCCCTCATTGTGAGGTAGGCCTCAGTGTGAGAGAGGCCTCAGTGGGAGAAATGCCTCAGTGTGAAAAGGAAAGGGCCTGAGGCTGTTAGGAATGGTGGGCATTGCAGTCCAAAACACCTGGGTAATAGTATGAAACTGAGAGAAATGCCTCAGTGAGTGAGGCACAGTCTGAGAGAGCCCTCATTGTGAGGTAGGCCTCAGTGTGAGAGAGGCCTCAGTGGGAGAAATGCCTCAGTGTGAAAAGGAAAGGGCCTGAGGCTGTTAGGAATGGTGGGCATTGCAGTCCAAAACACCTGGGTAATAGTATGAAACTGAGAGAAATGCCTCAGTGAGTGAGGCACAGTCTGAGAGAGCCCTCATTGTGAGGTAGGCCTCAGTGTGAGAGAGGCCTCAGTGGGAGAAATGCCTCAGTGTGAAAAGGAAAGGGCCTGAGGCTGTTGAAGTCCAAAACACCCAGAGGGCCCAAGTTGGCCCATGCCTGAGCTACAGGGTGAAAGATGTCCAGAATGCCATCGTGTGTGCAAGCGTCAGCAAATAGGAAGGTTTGAACTCTCTCCTACTGAACAAAGAACATTCAAAGGACACTTTTGACTCCAAGGCTTAACTTAAACAGATCTGCAATGTATGTCCCTTTTTTCTAGGTGCATGTTTGCCTATAAGCTAGGCCTCCAAGACCTGCCTCAGTCAGTTGCCTTTTTCAGCGCTGTGGATATTGACCGGTGTTTACGGAAAGAGGTGACGATGGATTGCGTCACTCCATCGAACCCAACAGGGATGGAGAGACGGTACAGCATCCCGCAGGGTGAGTACAGAGAACTTTTGCTGGGCTGAACGAGGGAAGGCATTAAGTTTTGAAATTATTTTAATTATGCCAATGTTTAATCCTATTTTAATGTTTGCATGTATTACACGTTTATTGTTAGCTGCTTTGAGTCTCCTTTGGCAGCAGAAAAAGTGGGGCATAAATGTAAAAAATAACAATAATAACAATAACAATAATCATACTTACTGACATAATATTCCACTCTTGGAATATTGTGTCCAATTCTGGGCACCACAATTGAAGAGAGATATTGACAATCTGGAATGTGTCCAGAGGAGGGCGACTAAAATGATCAAGGGTCTGGAGAACAAGCCCTATGAGGAGCGGCTTAAAGAGCTGGGCATGTTTAGCCTGAAGAAGAGAAGGCTGAGAGGAGATATGATAGCCATGTATAAATATTAGGCCTGGGCGGTTTCGTTCGTTAATTTTGTAATTCGTTAAATATTCGTTATTTTTAACAATTACAAAATGATTTCAAAACATATTTTCAAACCCGGAAGGGTTTTTCAATATCGAAACGGCATCCTCCATCCTTTTTACGAGCTTCCGCCCGTTTCGGAAATGACGTTTAAGGGATGGAGGATGCTGGGTGCCCTGGGAGCCAATCCGGCGCTCCCAAGCACCATGGCTGATTGTGATTGGGTGGGCTGCCCTTTAAAAGCGGCTCCGCGTGGCCGCATTGCTCATTGCGAAGGCGAGGGAGGAGACGGGAGGTCGGGAGGGAGGCTTGGCTTGAATTCATTGCTTGCATTCATTTCTTGCTTTCATTCATGCATTGTTCTCGCCCTACAACAGGGCCTTGTGAGCCTGTGTGTGTGTGTTTCCCCCTGTCTTGTGGCTGTTGGCTCCACAGCGGGGAGAGCATTTTGTTAAGTTTCCATTTTTAAATATTTTTGAAAAATACCTTTCTTTTATTCTTAAAAAAAAAATCAAAAAAAATCTAAAAAAAGAAAAGAATCTTGTGTGCCTGTGTGTGCGTTTGTCCCTGTCCTGTGGCTGTGTTCGCTCCACAAGAGGGCAAGTTTTTTGTTAATTTTCCATTTTTAAATATTTCTGATAAATATTTCTTTTATTCTTCAAAAAATTCAAAAAATATTCTAAAAAAAGAAAAGAAACTTGTGTGCCTGTGTGTGTGTGTTTGTCGATTCGTATTTAATAACGAAGTTCGGAAGTCGTTTTTGCGCATGCGCAAATCGCGTCCGCCATTTTAACGAATCGATTCGTTATCACCTTAACGAATCGACCCCCCCGCATCAATAACGAAGTTTCGGAAGTGTTTTGCGCATGCGCGGGGGTCCGCCATCTTAACGAATCGATTCGTTAATAATAACGAAATTTCGTAAATACCGAACTTTTTTAAAGGAAAATTTTGTAATTATTTTAAATAACGAAACGCAAAAACCCCCAAAAAACGAATCGATTTTAGAAACAAATTTTTGCATTGTTACCCAGGCCTATACTCAATATGCCCAAATGTGAACACTGGTGGAGTTTGGGGAAAACAGACCTTGACATTTGGGAGTTGTAGTTGCTGGGATTTATAGCACCGGGATTGTGGCGCAGCTGGCTGAGTGTAGCTGCATCAAGATCACTCTGACCAAAACGTCATGAGTTCGAAGCCAGCCCGGATTGGAGTGGGTTTCCAACCAATTGTGTGTAGCCTGTTGTCGACCTTTGCAACCCGAAAGACAGTTGCATCTGTCAAGTAGGAAAATAAGGTACCACCTTAAAGTGTGGGGAGGCTAAATTAACTGATTTATGAGGCCATAAAGAAGACTCCAGCAAAGCATTCCAGCGGGGAAGCATGCGGGGAATGCGGAAGTGCTTCATCAGTGTCGCAGATGGACGATGAAAGTGACAGCTCCCCTGGCGGCCAGAAAAAGTTAAATAGCCTCTGTGTATGTCTGTATATGTTTGTATGTCAAAATTGGCATTAAATGTTTGTCATATATGTGTACACTGTAATCTGCCCTGAGTCCCCTGCGGGGTGAGAAGGGCGGAATAGAAAAGCTGCAAATAAATAATAAAATAAATTAATTCCACTGATAGAATTGAACCAAACCTGGCACACAGGACTCCCATGACCAACATAAAATACTGGAAGGATTTGGTGGGCACTGACCTTGAGTTTTGGAGTTGTAGTTCACCTATATCCAGAGAATGCTGTGGACTCAATGATGGATTTGGACCAAACCTGGCACAGATACTCAATATGCCCAAATGTGAGCATTGGTGGAGTTTGGGAAAAATAGACCTTGACATTTGGGAGTTGTAGCTGCTGGGATTTATAGTTCACCTACAATCAAAGAGCATTCTGAACCCCACCAACGATAGAATTGGGCCAAACCTTCCACACACAGCCCCCATGACCAACAGAAAATACTGTGTTTTCTGATGGTCTTTGGCAACCCCTCTGACACCCCTTCGCGACCTCCAAAGGGGTCCCGACCCCCAGGTTGAGAAACACTGATCTAGAAGGTTCCGAAGCTGTCTGGTCAGGCGCAGAAACTACCATATGTGCGATTCACAGTTGACCACGATGGGAAAAATAATGTGTATACAAGTCATTTACAATGCAGCCTTGTTTGTTTATTGACATTCACTTAGTAAGAAGTGCAACACAAATGTGTGAATTTGGGGAAACTCCCCCAAAAAAGGTTTTATGTGAAAGGAATATGACATCTTCCTCTCTTTCTCTTCCCCAGGTGATGCTTTGGATATATACCAACTCCTCAAAATCACCAAAAGCTCCTTGGAGAAAGAAAAATAGGGTTTCAGATGTTTCAAAGCTAAAATGTTACATATTGGCTCAGGAAATCCTTCCGCTATCAGACTTTTACGCAACGACCAGCTCCATTCTCCGTTGGATTCTTTTCACTGTCAGAATATCAAGAGGAAGGTGGAAAACCAACAAATGAGTTCAACTTTAAAGGCAAATTCTCAGCTTTTCCCAAAAAAGGAAGGGCTGCGCTTCAATTATGCTCCGCAAGTGCATTATAGAACAGTTGTAAGCAGACTAATAGTCGTGTTAGCATTCAGGGAATCCCATGGAACTTAAGGCACTAAGCTGGCAACTTTTATAATTCACCAGTGATAACATTCCCAAAGGGGAAACAACTTTTGTTTTTTGTCAGGACAAAACCATAACTTGATCCAAATAAAAGCTCTTATTTTTTCCGTCGCTTCTTCCTCTTGGGTTCCTGGCTGGTGTCCGACTGCGCCGAAGCGGGATGCTAAAAGAAAGAAAACAACGCACTTTACACAAACTTTGTTTTGAGGAAACACTTACTTGCTTTGCCAGATCGGCAATTTCCCATTACTGGTTGCTCCCTTGGGGTGAGATCTTATTTTCAGGGAGAGACAGAGAGGATGGTAATAATAATAATAATAATAATAATAATCACAATACTTAATGATATATTAGGAATTTTCTGGCATCACTAGTCTACTCATAACAGTGACAATAATAATAATAATAATAATAATAATAATAATAATAATAATAATAATAATAATAATAATCACAATACTTAATGATATATTAGGAATTTTCTGGCATCACTAGTCTACTCATAACAGTGACAATTAATAATAATAATAATAATAATAATAATAATAATAACAATAACAATACTTAATGATATATTAGGAATTTTCTGGCATCACTAGTCTACTCATAACAGTGACAATAATAATAATAATAATAATAATAATAATAATAATAATAATCACAATACTTAATGATATATTAGGAATTTTCTGGCATCACTAGTCTACTCATAACAGTGACAATAATAATACTAATAATACTAATAATAATAATAATCACAATACTTAATGATATATTAGGAATTTTCTGGCATCACTAGTCTACTCATAACAGTGACAATAATAATAATAATAATAATAATAATAATCACAATACTTAATGATATATTAGGAATTTTCTGGCATCACTAGTCTACTCATAACAGTGACAATAATAATAATAATAATAATAATAATAATAATAATAACAATAACAATACTTAATGATATATTAGGAATTTTCTGGCATCACTAGTCTACTCATAACAGTGACAATAATAATAATAATAATAATAATAATAATAATAATAATAACAATACTTAATGATATATTAGGAATTTTCTGGCATCACTAGTCTACTCATAACAGTGACAATAATAATAATAATAATAATAATAATAATAATAATAACAATACTTAATGATATATTAGGAATTTTCTGGCATCACTAGTCTACTCATAACAGTGACAATAATAATAATAATAATAATAATAATAATCACAATACTTAATGATATATTAGGAATTTTCTGGCATCACTAGTCTACTCATAACAGTGACAATAATAATAATAATAATAATAATAATAATAATAATAACAATACTTAATGATATATTAGGAATTTTCTGGCATCACTAGTCTACTCATAACAGTGACAATAATAATACTAATAATACTAATAATAATAATAATCACAATACTTAATGATATATTAGGAATTTTCTGGCATCACTAGTCTACTCATAACAGTGACAATAATAATAATAATAATAATAATAATAATAATAATAACAATACTTAATGATATATTAGGAATTTTCTGGCATCACTAGTCTACTCATAACAGTGACAATAATAATAATAATAATAATAATCACAATACTTAATGATATATTAGGAATTTTCTGGCATCACTAGTCTACTCATAACAGTGACAATAATAATAATAATAATAACAATACTTAATGATATATTAGGAATTTTCTGGCATCACTAGTCTACTCATAACAGTGACAATAATAATAATAACAATAACAATACTTAATGATATATTAGGAATTTTCTGGCATCACTAGTCTACTCATAACAGTGACAATAATAATAATTGCTAGAAGAAGGATATTTCTCCCTGTTGCCATATCTGCTCACCTGGTCATTGTCGGGTTCATTCTCAGCATCATCTGCATCCTGTTCCTGTAGCGCACTCTCCACCGTCGAGACGTTGATGCGGAAGTCCCGAGAGGTACTCAGTTTCATATACTGCATCAAATTTACCTGCAGAAACCAAAAAGACGGCCAATGTTTACACCACTACGTAACAAAATTTGCAAAATATTCTGTTCCTGGTTTGAAAAGTGTTAAAGGTAAACCTAGGTCATGTAGCCAACATGACTGCATGGAGCGCCATTTCCTTCCTGTCGGAGGGGTACCTATTGAAGAGGGGGGGGGCAGGGGACAGTTCCACCTTGTCTTGAGCATATGTCATCAGTTGAGGACCCCTCCCCCAGTACCAACTGCCAATCTGGGCCAGAGTGAAGAGAGAGGGGGCCAGGGGTGGGTTCCACCTTGTCTTCTGTGTTATGCTTTTTTTTATTGTGTCATCAGCAACCATACCATTGTATTACATTTCTAACAGAACAAAACAAACAGAGGTGCCAGAGCGCAGTCTGTTCAGCGCCTTCCAAGTCGCCCAGTCTTCTGTGTGCCCAGGGGGAGTCTCTCATCTGGTATCACCCATGAATTGAGGTGCTGGGTTTGGGCCTGCCACTTTTGGACTCTCGCTTGCTGGGGTGTTCCAGCGAGTGTCTCTGTAGATCTTAGAAAACTATGTCTTGATTTAAGTCATTGATGTGGTGGATGATACCCAAACAAGGGATGAGCTGGAGATGTCTCTGCCTTGGTCCTTTCACTATTGGCTGCTACTTCCCGGCGGATGTCAGGTGGTGCAATACCGGCTAAGCAGTGTAATTTCTCCAGTGGTGTAGGGCGCAGACACCCCGTGATGATGCGGCATGTCCCATTAAGAACCAAATCCACTGTATTAGCGTGGTGAGATCTGTTCTACACTGGGCATGCTATTCAGCAGCAGAGTAGCATAGCACAGGGCAGATGTCTTCACTGTGTCTGGTTGTGATCCTCAGGTTGTGCCAGTCAGCTTTCATATAATATTGTTTCTAGCGCCCACTTTTTGCTTGATGTTCAGGCAGTGCTTCTTGTAGGTCAGAGCACGGTCCAGAGTGACTCCCAGGTATTTGGGTGCGCTACAGTGCTCCAGTGGGATTCCTTCCTAGGCCACCCTCAGAGCTCGGGATGCTTGTCTGTTCTTGAGGTGAAAGGCACATGTCTGTGTTTTAGATGGGTTGGGGATGAGCTGGTTTTCCCTGTAATAGGCAGTAAGAGCACCTAGAGCTTCGGAGAGCTTCTGTTCAACCATCTCAAAGCTCCCTGCTTGAGCAGTGATGGCACGATCATCAGCATAGATGAAACTCTCTGTCCCTTTTGGCAGTGGCTGGTCATTTGTGTAGATGTTGAACATGGATGGAGCAAGCACGCTCCCCTGAGGCAGGCCGTTCTTCTGTTTCCGCCATCTGCTTCTCTGGCCCTAGAACTCAACAAAAAAGCTCCTGTTTTGTAGCAGGTTTCCTATGAGGCAGGTGAGGTGGTAGTCCTTTGTGATATTATACATTTTTCTCAGGAGGAGGCTATGCTAATAATATAATATAATATAGTATAATATAATATTTATGTAATGCAATGTATCTCCTGGGCATTTCATATTCGAAATTCAATGCGGGCCATGATAAAATGTTCTTCCTGTTAAGTACAGCTGCCAGGATAACACTGGCCAAAATATGGAAACAAAAAGAAACCCCAACAATTGAAGATTATATAAGGACGACATCACCACCAAGCGTTAATTGGACTCTTTGAAAACTATGGGAAGTCTATACACAGGGGACGGGGTTAAGGGTGATTTACATTTATGTATAGTACGTTCTCTGCTTTGTCTTTGATTTCTTCCCCCCCTTTTTTTGTCCTTTCCTCTTCTTTCTATTATCTACCTTTTATTTTAAGTTTGTAAAAGAAAATTTGCACAGTAAAAAGTATATTAAAAAAAATAATGTAATGCAATATAATACTAATAATAATATATTATAATTATATTTTTGTATGGCATGCAATATTACTAATAATATTACAATGTAATGGTATAGTACAATATAGTAATATTTAATACTGATATTGTACTATGCTAATAATATAATATATTGTATGAATATATTTTGTAAGCCGCTCTGAGTCTCCTTCAGGGTGAGAAGGGCGGCATATAAACGTCGTAAATAATAAATAAATATTGATCTACTCATACTTGCATCTTTTCAAACTGCTAGATTGGCAGAAGCTGGGGCTAACAGCGGGAGCTCACCCCGCTCCCCGGATTCAAACCGCCAATCTTTCAGTCAGCAAGTTCAGCAGTTCAGTGCTTTAACCTTCCGCACCACCAGGGTGCCCATGAAAAGTGTTACATGACCTTGGAGGTGTCTACGGACAATGCCGGCTCTTCGGCTTAGAAATGGAGATGAGCACCAACTTAATGTCAAGGGGAAACCTTTACCTTTACCTTACCATCTCCACAGGGACTTGGGATGGCTTACAAAGCACACAATGGTGCCATACAAAATATAAAATACGATATATCAACACGAATGGTGGTGGCAGCGAGAGTAGGGCCTCTCCAGATGCTCCTAGGCATTGGGCAGGTTGGTATATAATAATAACAACAACAACAACAACAACAACACTGTATTTTTACCCTGCTACCATCTCCCCAAGGGACTCGGTGCGGCTTACATGAGGCCAAGCCCGCAACACACCAATAAACGAAACATCAGTAAAATAAAACATCAATAAACAATCAAAACAATGAGGAGATCAATTGATTGCCTTAGTCTACTCTAGTTGGGAGTAGCCAACAGGGATGCCGTGGCTTCAAAAACATTAATATGGAATGTTACCTTGGACTTTTTGGAGAGATGGATCAGAAAATTCTCGTATTGTTCTATTGCGAAAATCAAGTTTGGGATTGGCTTCGTCTCCCGCAAGACTTTGGCCTATATAGAAAAAGAGGAAAGGAACGTAGTTAAGTTGGTTTTGTTTTGGTTTTTTTGCTAGAGATCTGTGCATATCCTTTAAACCAAAACACTTACCACGACAGTAGAAACTTCTGCTGATATCTTCTCCTTCTTTTTCTTTTCTGCCGCAAAACTTACGGTTTCACTCTGGAGGGAATAGAGAGAGCAAGAGTGAGAACTCTACAGAAGTGCAAGAATACAAAATATAGCAAAATGTGGTTGCTGTGCGAGCAACATACGAAATATGTATTGTCGAAGGCTTTCATGGCCGGAATCACTGGGTTGTTGTAGGTTTTTCCGGGCTATATGGCAAATTGCCTCCAGAACATGGCCATATAGCCCGGAAAAACCTACAACAACCCAACACATGAAATAAATTGGTTATTCCTAAAGTCCCACAAGAGTTTAGATTCTCATCAACTGTCATACAGATGTATAAACAGATGATACAGAATAGTGTTTCTCAACCTGGGGGGTCGGGACCCCGGGGGGGGGGGGGTCGGGAGGTGTCAGAGGGTCACCAAAGACCATCGAAAACACTGTACTTTCTGTTCGTTATGGGGGTTCTGTGTAGGAAGTTTGGCCCAATTCTATCGTTGGTGGGGTTCAGAGCGCTCTTTGATTGTAGGTGAACTACAAATCCCAGCAACTACCCAAATCTCAAGGTCTGTTTTCCCCAAACTCCACTACTGTTCACATTTGGGCATACTGAGTATCCATGCCAAATTTGGTCCAGATCCACCACTGTTTAAGTCCACAATGCTATCTAGATGTAGTTGAACTACAACTCCCAAGCTCAAGGTCAATGCCTGTGATGAAGTGTAAAAAGTTATCTACAGTTATGTATTGTTATAGATTGGTCTTTGTAAGGGTAAGTATATAATGTTGCATAATATTGGGGGATGGTAGCCAGCTTAGCTCGCTTTGAGCTGGGTTGCTATGGAGATAGGGGCGGAGCCAACTGCCACTTGGCAGAGCAGCCATTTTAAAGCAGTCAGTCTGTGGTCGGTGAACTGCAGAGGTGGCTGGTTCTGTCGCGTGTGGAGAACCAGTGAGGAGTCTGTAGACAAAGAACTACAGGGGAAGGCTGATCCTTTGGTATTAAGAATCAAGAAGGTTTTGGCTTTGAGCCAATATAGTTTAGATAAGTCAAGTGACTTATTTATATTAAAAGTAATGGTTGTGGAAAAAGAGGGGAAGCCCTAATAAGCATTTTTATTGTAACAGAACCATCATAAAGAAATAATAAGCGTGTGGGTTGTTGTAGGTTTTTCCGGGCTACATGGCCATGTTCTGGAGGCAATTTTTCTCCTGACGTTTCGCCTGCATCTATGGCAAGCATCCTCAGAGGTAGTGAGGTCTGTTGGAAGTAGGAAAATGGTTTTACCACCCTCACAACCACCATGTCAGACTACACAGAGAAGCCATTGAAATCCACAAGCATGTGGACAATTTCAACAGAAAGGAAGAGACCATGAAAATGAACAAAATCTGGCTACCAGTATTAAAAAACTCAAAAATTACAACAGCAAAACAACAGAGAGTAAACAATCAGGCACATCAATTCACTCTCAACAAGAGATTCCCCCCAGGCGCTTCCAGGCCATTGAATGCAAATCAAGGTGATCAGCTGAAACATTACCCTGGTCATTCCACAGATATATAAACCCATTTTTCTTACTTCCAACAGACCTCACTACCTCTGAGGATGCTTGCCATAGATGCAGGCGAAACGTCAGGAGAAAAATTGCCTCCAGAACATGGCCATATAGCCCGGAAAAACCTACAACAACCCAGTGATCCCGGCCCTGAAAGCCTTCGACAATACAATAAGCGTGTGCCTCAAACAAAGAAATTAACATCTTTTTTAAGGAACTAAGTTTGAGACCTGTTTGTTAGTACAATTAGACCTCCTAAGAGTTATTTAAGAACTGTTTTGAATGTAACCTTTGAAGGTCTGTACCTCTAAGAGAAAGGACACTTTGAAACCATCAAGCTTCTGTACCTCAATAAGCTTGTTACAGTTTCTTTTGAAAGTCAAGCCTATGTTGCCATTCTTTTCCAAGTCAAGTCACGCTACATATTGAAGAAAGACCAAAGCAACATTACAAGCTATTGGTTGTGTCATCAATTTAATAAGCCCTCACAAAGAGGTGGCTTCTTTTTTCAACTCTCTACATAGTGATAGTAGTTATATTTATACATCCTTGCAATTTGGTGGCACTATTACAAATTAGTGGCCAAGCCCTTACACTTAGTAGCAGTAATTTAAGGGCTCCTTCAGAATGCCCACCTAACCCTTCCAGTATTTTCTGTTGCTCTTCGGAGTTTTGTGTGCTAAGTTTGGTTCAATTCTATCATTGGTGGAGTTCGGGATGTTTTTTGATTGTAGGTGAACTATAAATCTCAGCAACTACAACTCCCAAATGACAAAATCAACCCCTCCTAATCCCACCAGTATTCGAATTTGGGTGATTTGGATATTTTTGCCAAATTTGGTCCAGTGAATGAAAATACATCCTGCATATCAAATATTTACGTTACAATGCATAAAAGTAGCAAAATTACAGTTATGAAGTAGTAACGAAAATAATGTTATGGTTAGGGGTCACCACAACATGAGGAACTGGATTAAGGGGTCGTGGCATTAGGAAGGTTGAGAACTACTGATATAGAAGGTATAGGAAACTGTGCAGAGGTGAATGGCTTTGTGCGTTCCTTGAAAGACAGGAGGCTAGGCTGGACTGGATGGCCTTTGGGGGTCCCTTCCAACTCTGTGATTCTATTTTTGCCCCAAACCACAATTGAAGAAGGTTCAGCATTTGGCCTGTATATCCCACTGTTAGCTTCAGCATCCCTTGCCTCCATGCCCTGTTGATAAATATTCGGGAAATCAGAAATTCAGTTCATGACCGCATCTCTGTTTACGAACCCACACGATCTCTTCGATCATCTGGAGAGGCCTTGCTCGTGATCCCACCTGCATTGCAAGCGCAATTGGTGGGGACGAGGGACAGAGCCTTCTCGGTGGTGGCCCCTCGACTCTGGAACTCTCTCCCTAAGGACATCATACAGGCCCCAATGCTGGCAATTTTTAGGAGGAGCTTGAAAACGTGGTTGTTCCAGTGTGTCTTCCCAGAATAAGGAAATTCCATGCATTATGTCCCCAAATGTACTTTACTAGAGAACCAGGATATCTGCATGCCCATCCCCCTCCAAATACCTTTTCACCTGGTCATGCCCAGCACATTTTTTAATTTTAATTGTAACATTTGGTCCTGCTGTAGATTTTAATGTGTCGTGGTGTTTGTTAATGTTTATTTTGTTTTTGAGTTCATTTTGTTGTATTGTTGTTGTTTTTACTGATGTATTTGGGCTCGACCTCTTGTAAGC
>NW_026844367.1:3556732-3621408 GCF_025583915.1 Anolis sagrei ordinatus | reverse complement strand
ATTATTATTATTATTATTATTACATTTATATTAGGTAAAGGTAAGGTAAAGGTTTTCCCCTCTAATAACACAGGTATCTATAAATCAGTTGTAAATAAGCAATTGTCCTATTTAAATAAGCTTCAACATAGGTACAAGTTTAAGTAACACACAAAATATAGTGAAACACACAAAATATATACGGTTTACAACATAATTTCATAGGACATATACATCAATGAATATATCAAACTTAAAGGCAGTTCACATTGTGTTCAGTCCATTTGAGAATATGTCCACGATGTTACAACAAAAGTTCACGTTGTATTCCACAAACTTGAGAGGATCAAAACTGGAAACAGTTTGTGTTGCTTTCAGCCAACTCGTTAGTCCACATCAAGGTTCCCCAGGTGCTTTTGTGTCCTTGTTTCAAGAACAAATTTCTCTTCTTCAGGCGTCTTTCATTAAATCAAAGGTAATGGTACTTCCGTAGTTTTTACTACATTTAGAAAGGACAAAGTAATAGGTATGCTAAGTAGCACCCAGTTATATTTTGAAAATTCTCATATAAACAAAACAAGGAATTTAATTACATTAATAGCATCAATGGCTCTGCAAAGAAACTTCAATATAGTGTAGCCTGCTTCTGCTTTTAATTGCGAGCAATAAGATACAAGAGGTTACTCCCTTTTAAGGATATCAGTTCATTACCGGTGATTACAGAAAGCAAGTGAGCTCTAATGTGTCATTTAACGCTTGTGGGTGTACTGTCTGCAGTTTAGAGATCCAAAATGCTTCTCTCTGTAGTAAAGTGCTATTTTGATCTCCACGAGGCTTTGTGATTATTCTCTCTAAAGCACAGAATTTAAAACTCTGGGGTGTGGTGCTCATCTCCATTTCTCAGCCAAAAAGCCAGTGTTGTCCATAGACACCTCCAAGGTCATGTGGCTGGCATGACTGCTTGGAGCACCGTAACATTATTTTACTCTATTATTACTGTTGTCCATCAGAGTCTGTACGTTCCACGTACTGAAGTTCATTTTTCTTTTTTGGCCGCAGGGTGGTGACCCCACTGGACGCGGCAGTCCAGTCAGGGATAAGTGAGGCAGACTATGTTTAGGGCACCTTTTCTAGCCCCCTCCCCATGTGGGGTGAGCAGAGTGGGGCCTCAAAAGGGCTGCTCAGTCGCGGATACAGCTGCCGAACTACTCAACTGCCTCGGACCTTGAGGTAGAACAACTGAGAATTAAGCAGAGAGTGTTTGAGGACCGGGACATCCGTAGGGAGACCAAGGTGCTTGTTTATAAAGCTATTGTCTTCCCAACCCTGCTATATGCCTGCGAGACGTGGACTGTCTACAGACGTCACATGCAACTCCTGGAACGATTCCATCAGCGCTGCCTCCGGAAAATCCTGCAAATCTCTTGGGAAGACAAGCGGACAAACGTCAGCGTGCTGGAAGAAGCAAAGACCACCAGCATTGAAGCGATGGTCCTCCAACATCAACTCCGCTGGGCCGGCCACGTTGTCCGGATGCCTGACCACCGTCTCCCAAAGCAGTTGCTCTACTCCGAACTTAAGAATGGAAAACGAAACGTTGGTGGACAGGAAAAGAGATTTAAAGATGGGCTCAAAGCCAACCTTAAAAACTGTGGCATAGACACTGAGAACTGGGAAGCCCTGGCCCTTGCGCTCCAGCTGGAGGTCAGCTGTGACCAGCAGTGCTGCAGAATTTGAAGAGGCATGAATGGAGGGCGAAAGAGAGAAGCGTGCCAAGAGGAAGGCGCGTCAAGCCAACCCCGACCGGGACCGCCTTCCACCTGGAAACCAATGCCCTCACTGCGGAAGAAGATGCAGAGCAAGAATAGGGCTCCACAGCCATATACGGACCCACAGGGAAATCCATAATGGAAGACCATCTTACTCGTCCAACGAGGGATCGCCTAAGTAAGTAAGTATTTTACTCTATATCTTGCTGAACATCCAGCTCTGCTCTTATACTCAAGTCATTTATTATTTTACTTTGTAATTATTATTTACATGACTTTACTCTATTATTATTACATATATTAGTTTACTCTATATCTTGCTGAACATCCAGTTCTGCTCCTAAGTTCTTCCTCTTGCAGGTCTAAAAAGAAGAAGTGGGATGTGGTACGCCAGCGTGTGTGGAGCAATGGGACAGAATCGGAAATGTTCAACAAACTGGAAAGCATTGCCATGTCAGACTCGCCTTGCACACCTGTTCTGGGCTGCCGCATCAGCAGAGCATTGGAGCCAGTGGCTGTCAAGGGTGAGGTGAGAGAGAGATTCGGGGTGGTAGTGATGGATCACTTTGCATTTTAAGTGCCCTTACTAAGAGTTGTCATTCAATGCTAATCAAGGTGGTCAAGTGCAACATTCACACTTGCCTCAAGCAGACTAGAGTTCTTTCTCCCACCCTGGACATCATTCCACAGATATATAAACCTCACTTGCCTAGTTTCCAACAGACCTCACAACCTCTGAGGATGCCTGCCATAGATGTGGGCGAAACGTCAGGAGAGAATGCTTCTGGAACATCCATACAGCCCAGAAAACTCACAGCAACCCAGTGATTCTGGCCATGAAAGCCTTCGACAACACAAGGGAGAGTTTACTATAGCACTTAATTTATTCCACAAACAAATCAAAGCAGCAACATAGGAAGTCATATATTGTGCATAGCATAGTTTTTTTATGGGTTTGCTGCATGGTAATCGATAGATGACATAGCTAGCTTTGAATCAAAATAGTCAGAAGAGGATGTGTTTACCTTAGTGTTTTTATTTCAGTTTGTCACCAGCAGAGTGAACTGGGTGGTTCAGAGCTCAGCCGTGGACTACCTGCACCTGATGCTTGTGGCCATGAAATGGCTCTTTGAGGAGTACCGCATTGATGGGCGCTTTTGCATCAGCATCCATGACGAAGTGCGCTACTTAGTGCAGAGCGAGGACCGCTATCGGGCAGCTCTGGCCCTGCAGATCACCAACCTCCTGACACGGTAAACGCTCTTCCAGTTCTTCTTCTTGTTGTTATTCGGCTTAGTTTTACTCCACTTTCCCCAAAAGAGACTCAAAGTGACTACTTATGACATTTCAAAGAGTAATGTTATAGGCCAGGCATGGGCCAGCTAACACCTCCCAACAAAGGATTCCCCCCAGGCAGGAAGCAGCCAGGCTTCGAAGCTGCAAGGCTATTTAATGCTAAGACTAACTACTTATGATATTTCAAAGAGTAATGTTAGAAGTCAGGCATGGGCCATCTAACACCTCCCAACAAAGGATTCCCCCAGGCAGGAAGCAGCCAGGCTTTGAAGCTGCAAGGCCATTCAATACTTATGACATTTCAAAGACTAATGTTATAAGCCAGGCATGGGCCAACTAACATCTCCCAACAAAGGATTCCCCCAGGCAGGAAGCAGCCAGGCTTTGAAGCTGCAAGGTCATTCAATGCTAATCAGGGTGGCCAGTTGCAGCATTCAGACTTTCCCCAAGCAGACAAGAGTTCTTTCTCCCTCCCTGGACATTCCACAGATATATAAACCCCACTTGCCTAGATTCCAATAGACCTCACAACCTCTGAGGGTACCAGGAGAGAATGTATTATATGGGTCTTCTTCACCAGGCATTGGCCAACTTGGGCCTTCTTGGTGTTTTGGACTTCAACTCCCACCAGTCCTTACAGCCTCAGGCCCTCTCCTTTCCCCCCCAGCCTCTTAAGCAATACAAGCAGGTGTGCATGTAGCTTAGTAGCCCTCAGACTGAGAGAAACGCCTCAGTGAGTGAGGCATCAGTCTGAGAGAGCCCTCATTGTGAGGTAGGCCTCAGTGGGAGAAATGCCTCAGTGTGAAAAGGAAAGGGCCTGAGGCTGTTAGGAATGGTGGGCATTGCAGTCCAAAACACCTGGGTAATAGTATGAAACTGAGAGAAATGCCTCAGTGAGTGAGGCATCAGTCTGAGAGAGCCCTCATTGTGAGGTAGGCCTCAGTGTGAGAGAGGCCTCAGTGGGAGAAATGCCTCAGTGTGAAAAGGAAAGGGCCTGAGGCTGTTAGGAATGGTGGGCATTGCAGTCCAAAACACCTGGGTAATAGTATGAAACTGAGAGAAATGCCTCAGTGAGTGAGGCACAGTCTGAGAGAGCCCTCATTGTGAGGTAGGCCTCAGTGTGAGAGAGGCCTCAGTGGGAGAAATGCCTCAGTGTGAAAAGGAAAGGGCCTGAGGCTGTTAGGAATGGTGGGCATTGCAGTCCAAAACACCTGGGTAATAGTATGAAAGCCTGAGAGAAACGCCTCAGTGAGTGAGGCATCAGTCTGAGAGAGCCCTCATTGTGAGGTAGGCCTCAGTGTGAGAGAGGCCTCAGTGGGAGAAATGCCTCAGTGTGAAAAGGAAAGGGCCTGAGGCTGTTGAAGTCCAAAACACCCAGAGGGCCCAAGTTGGCCCATGCCTGAGCTACAGGGTGAAAGATGTCCAGAATGCCATCGTGTGTGCAAGCGTCAGCAAATAGGAAGGTTTGAACTCTCTCCTACTGAACAAAGAACATTCAAAGGACACTTTTGACTCCAAGGCTTAACTTAAACAGATCTGCAATGTATGTCCCTTTTTTCTAGGTGCATGTTTGCCTATAAGCTAGGCCTCCAAGACCTGCCTCAGTCAGTTGCCTTTTTCAGCGCTGTGGATATTGACCGGTGTTTACGGAAAGAGGTGACGATGGATTGCGTCACTCCATCGAACCCAACAGGGATGGAGAGACGGTACAGCATCCCGCAGGGTGAGTACAGAGAACTTTTGCTGGGCTGAACGAGGGAAGGCATTAAGTTTTGAAATTATTTTAATTATGCCAATGTTTAATCCTATTTTAATGTTTGCATGTATTACACGTTTATTGTTAGCTGCTTTGAGTCTCCTTTGGCAGCAGAAAAAGTGGGGCATAAATGTAAAAAATAACAATAATAACAATAACAATAATCATACTTACTGACATAATATTCCACTCTTGGAATATTGTGTCCAATTCTGGGCACCACAATTGAAGAGAGATATTGACAAGCTGGAATGTGTCCAGAGGAGAGCAACTAAAATGATCAAGGGTCTGGAGAACAAGCCCTATGAGGAGCGGCTTAAGGAGCTGGGCATGTTTAGCTGAAGAAAGAAGGATGAGAGGAGACATGATAGCCATGTATAAATATTAGGCCTGGGCGGTTTCGTTCGTTAATTTTGTAATTCGTTAAATATTCGTTATTTTTAACAATTACAAAATGATTTCAAAACATATTTTCAAACCCGGAAGGGTTTTTCAATATCGAAACGGCATCCTCCATCCTTTTTACGAGCTTCCGCCCGTTTCGGAAATGACGTTTAAGGGATGGAGGATGCTGGGTGCCCTGGGAGCCAATCCGGTGCTCCCAAGCACCGTGGCTGATTGTGATTGGGCAGGCTGCCCTTTAAAAGCGGCTCCGCGTGGCTGCATTGCTCATTGTGAAGGCGAGGGAGGAGACGGGAGGTTCGGGAGGGAGGCTTGGCTTGGATTCATTCATTGCTTGCATTCATTCATTCACATTGATTCATTCATTGTTGTTGGGAGAGCGAGGGCGGTTGTGAGACCTGGGCTGGGAGCAGTGGGGAGGCTTTGCCCTGTTTTCGCCCTACAACAGGGCAGGGAAAGCTTTTTGTTAATTTTCCATTTTTAAATATTTGTGATAAATATTTCTCTTTAATTCTTCAAAAAATTAAAAAAAAAATCTAAAAAAAGAAAAGAATTTTGTGTGCCTGTGTGTGCGTTTGTCCCTGTCCTGTGGCTGTGTTCGCTCCACAAGAGGGCAAGTTTTTTGTTAATTTTCCATTTTTAAATATTTCTGATAAATATTCCTCTTTTATTCTTCAAAAAAATATTCTAAAAAAAGAAAAGAATCGATTCGTATTTAATAACGAAGTTCGGAAGTCGTTTTTGCGCATGCGCAAATCGCGTCCGCCATTTTAACGAATCGATTCGTTATCACCTTAACGAATCGACCCCGCATCAATAACGAAGTTTCGGAAGTGTTTTGCGCATGCCATCTTAACGAAGCGATTCGTTAATAATAACGAAATTTCGTAAATACCGAACTTTTAAAAAGGAAAATTTTGTAATTATTTTAAATAACGAAACGCAAAAAACCCCAAAAAACGAATCGATTTTAGAAACAAATTTTTGCATTGTTACCCAGGCCTAATACTCAATATGCCCAAATGTGAACACTGGTGGAGTTTGGGGAAAACAGACCTTGACATTTGGGAGTTGTAGTTGCTGGGATTTATAGCACCGGGATTGTGGCGCAGCTGGCTGAGTGTAGCTGCATCAAGATCACTCTGACCAAAACGTCATGAGTTCGAAGCCAGCCCGGATTGGAGTGGGTTTCCAACCAATTGTGTGTAGCCTGTTGTCGACCTTTGCAACTCGAAAGACAGTTGCATCTGTCAAGTAGGAAAATTAGGTACCACCTTAAAGTGTGGGGAGGCTAAATTAACTGATTTATGAGGCCATAAAGAAGACTCCAGCAAAGCATTCCAGCGGGGAAGCATGCGGGGAATGCGGAAGCGCTTCATCAGTGTCGCAGATGGACGATGAAAGTGACAGCTCCCCTGGCGGCCAGAAAAAGTTAAATAGCCTCTGTGTATGTCTGTATATGTTTGTATGTCAAAATTGGCATTGAATGTTTGCCATATATGTGTACACTGTAATCTGCCCTGAGTCCCCTGCGGGGTGAGAAGGGCGGAATAGAAAAGCTGCAAATAAATAATAAAATAAATTAATTCCACTGATAGAATTGAACCAAACCTGGCACACAGGACTCCCATGACCAACATAAAATACTGGAAGGATTTGGTGGGCACTGACCTTGAGTTTTGGAGTTGTAGTTCACCTATATCCAGAGAATGCTGTGGACTCAATGATGGATTTGGACCAAACCTGGCACAGATACTCAATATGCCCAAATGTGAGCATTGGTGGAGTTTGGGAAAAATAGACCTTGACATTTGGGAGTTGTAGCTGCTGGGATTTATAGTTCACCTACAATCAAAGAGCATTCTGAACCCCACCAACGATAGAATTGGGCCAAACCTTCCACACACAGCCCCCATGACCAACAGAAAATACTGTGTTTTCTGATGGTCTTTGGCAACCCCTCTGACACCCCTTCGCGACCTCCAAAGGGGTCCCGACCCCCAGGTTGAGAAACACTGATCTAGAAGGTTCCGAAGCTGTCTGGTCAGGCGCAGAAACTACCATATGTGCGATTCACAGTTGACCACGATGGGAAAAATAATGTGTATACAAGTCATTTACAATGCAGCCTTGTTTGTTTATTGACATTCACTTAGTAAGAAGTGCAACACAAATGTGTGAATTTGGGGAAACTCCCCCAAAAAAGGTTTTATGTGAAAGGAATATGACATCTTCCTCTCTTTCTCTTCCCCAGGTGATGCTTTGGATATATACCAACTCCTCAAAATCACCAAAAGCTCCTTGGAGAAAGAAAAATAGGGTTTCAGATGTTTCAAAGCTAAAATGTTACATATTGGCTCAGGAAATCCTTCCGCTATCAGACTTTTACGCAACGACCAGCTCCATTCTCCGTTGGATTCTTTTCACTGTCAGAATATCAAGAGGAAGGTGGAAAACCAACAAATGAGTTCAACTTTAAAGGCAAATTCTCAGCTTTTCCCAAAAAAGGAAGGGCTGCGCTTCAATTATGCTCCGCAAGTGCATTATAGAACAGTTGTAAGCAGACTAATAGTCGTGTTAGCATTCAGGGAATCCCATGGAACTTAAGGCACTAAGCTGGCAACTTTTATAATTCACCAGTGATAACATTCCCAAAGGGGAAACAACTTTTGTTTTTTGTCAGGACAAAACCATAACTTGATCCAAATAAAAGCTCTTATTTTTTCCGTCGCTTCTTCCTCTTGGGTTCCTGGCTGGTGTCCGACTGCGCCGAAGCGGGATGCTAAAAGAAAGAAAACAACGCACTTTACACAAACTTTGTTTTGAGGAAACACTTACTTGCTTTGCCAGATCGGCAATTTCCCATTACTGGTTGCTCCCTTGGGGTGAGATCTTATTTTCAGGGAGAGACAGAGAGGATGGTAATAATAATAATAATAATAATAATAATCACAATACTTAATGATATATTAGGAATTTTCTGGCATCACTAGTCTACTCATAACAGTGACAATAATAATAATAATAATAATAATAACAATAACAATACTTAATGATATATTAGGAATTTTCTGGCATCACTAGTCTACTCATAACAGTGACAATAATAATAATAATAATAATAATAATAATAATAATAATAACAATAACAATACTTAATGATATATTAGGAATTTTCTGGCATCACTAGTCTACTCATAACAGTGACAATAATAATAATAATAATAATAATAATAATAATAATAATAATAATCACAATACTTAATGATATATTAGGAATTTTCTGGCATCACTAGTCTACTCATAACAGTGACAATAATAATACTAATAATACTAATAATAATAATAATCACAATACTTAATGATATATTAGGAATTTTCTGGCATCACTAGTCTACTCATAACAGTGACAATAATAATAATAATAATAATAATAATAATAATAATAACAATACTTAATGATATATTAGGAATTTTCTGGCATCACTAGTCTACTCATAACAGTGACAATAATAATAATAATAATAATAATAATAATAATAATAACAATACTTAATGATATATTAGGAATTTTCTGGCATCACTAGTCTACTCATAACAGTGACAATAATAATAATAATAATAATAATAATAATAATACAATACTTAATGATATATTAGGAATTTTCTGGCATCACTAGTCTACTCATAACAGTGACAATAATAATAATAATAATAATAATAATAATAATAATAACAATACTTAATGATATATTAGGAATTTTCTGGCATCACTAGTCTACTCATAACAGTGACAATAATAATAATAATAATAATAACAATAATAATCACAATACTTAATGATATATTAGGAATTTTCTGGCATCACTAGTCTACTCATAACAGTGACAATAATAATAATAATAATAATAATAATAATAATAATAATAACAATACTTAATGATATATTAGGAATTTTCTGGCATCACTAGTCTACTCATAACAGTGACAATAATAATACTAATAATACTAATAATAATAATAATCACAATACTTAATGATATATTAGGAATTTTCTGGCATCACTAGTCTACTCATAACAGTGACAATAATAATAATAATAATAATAATAATAATAATAATAATAATAATAACAATACTTAATGATATATTAGGAATTTTCTGGCATCACTAGTCTACTCATAACAGTGACAATAATAATAATAATAATAATAATCACAATACTTAATGATATATTAGGAATTTTCTGGCATCACTAGTCTACTCATAACAGTGACAATAATAATAATAATAATAACAATACTTAATGATATATTAGGAATTTTCTGGCATCACTAGTCTACTCATAACAGTGACAATAATAATAATAACAATAACAATACTTAATGATATATTAGGAATTTTCTGGCATCACTAGTCTACTCATAACAGTGACAATAATAATAATTGCTAGAAGAAGGATATTTCTCCCTGTTGCCATATCTGCTCACCTGGTCATTGTCGGGTTCATTCTCAGCATCATCTGCATCCTGTTCCTGTAGCGCACTCTCCACCGTCGAGACGTTGATGCGGAAGTCCCGAGAGGTACTCAGTTTCATATACTGCATCAAATTTACCTGCAGAAACCAAAAAGACGGCCAATGTTTACACCACTACGTAACAAAATTTGCAAAATATTCTGTTCCTGGTTTGAAAAGTGTTAAAGGTAAACCTAGGTCATGTAGCCAACATGACTGCATGGAGCGCCATTTCCTTCCTGTCGGAGGGGTACCTATTGAAGAGGGGGGGGGCAGGGGACAGTTCCACCTTGTCTTGAGCATATGTCATCAGTTGAGGACCCCTCCCCCAGTACCAACTGCCAATCTGGGCCAGAGTGAAGAGAGAGGGGGCCAGGGGTGGGTTCCACCTTGTCTTCTGTGTTATGCTTTTTTTTATTGTGTCATCAGCAACCATACCATTGTATTACATTTCTAACAGAACAAAACAAACAGAGGTGCCAGAGCGCAGTCTGTTCATCGCCTTCCAAGTCGCCCCGTCTTCTGTGTGCCCAGGGGGGAGTCTCTCATCTGGTATCACCCATGAATTGAGGTGCTGGGTTTGGGCCTGCCACTTTTGGACTCTCGCTTGTTGAGATGTTCCAGGGAGTGTCTCTGTAGATCTTAGAAAACTATGTCTTGATTTAAGTCATTGATGTGGTGGATGATACCCAAACAAGGGATGAGCTGGAGATGTCTCTGCCTTGGTCCTTTCACTATTGGCTGCTACTTCCCGGCGGATGTCAGGTGGTGCAATACCGGCTAAGCAGTGTAATTTCTCCAGTGGTGTAGGGCGCAGACACCCCGTGATGATGCGGCATGTCCCATTAAGAACCAAATCCACTGTATTAGCGTGGTGAGATCTGTTCTACACTGGGCATGCTATTCAGCAGCAGAGTAGCATAGCACAGGGCAGATGTCTTCACTGTGTCTGGTTGTGATCCTCAGGTTGTGCCAGTCAGCTTTCATATGATATTGTTTCTAGCGCCCACTTTTTGCTTGATGTTCAGGCAGTGCTTCTTGTAGGTCAGAGCACGGTCCAGAGTGACTCCCAGGTATTTGGGTGTGCTGCAATGCTCCAGTGGGATTCCTTCCCGGGTAACCCTCAGAGCTCGGGATGCTTGTCTGTTCTTGAGATGAAAGGCACATGTCTGTGTTTTAGATGGGTTGGGGATCAGTTGGTTTTCTCTGTAATAGGCAGTAGAGCACCTAGAGCTTCGGAGAGCTTCTGTTCAACCATCTCAAAGCTCCCTGCTTGAGCGTAATGGCACGATCATCAGCATAGATGAAACTCTCTGTCCCTTCTGGCAGTGGCTGGTCATTTGTGTAGATGTTGAACATGGATGGAGCAGGCACGCTCCCCTGGGGCAGGCCGTTCTTCTGTTTCCGCCATCTGCATCTCTGGCCCTAGAACTCAACAAAAAAGCTCCTGTTTTGTAGCAGGTTTCCTATGAGGCAGGTGAGGTGGTAGTCCTTTGTGATATTATACATTTTTCTCAGGAGGAGGCTATGCTAATAATATAATATAATATAGTATAATATAATATTTATGTAATGCAATGTATCTCCTGGGCATTTCATATTCGAAATTCAATGCGGGCCATGATAAAATGTTCTTCCTGTTAAGTACAGCTGCCAGGATAACACTGGCCAAAATATGGAAACAAAAAGAAACCCCAACTCAGGAAGACTGGATAATTAAAGCACTAG
The DNA here is from genome assembly GCF_025583915.1 of Anolis sagrei ordinatus. Classification (NCBI taxonomy): domain Eukaryota; kingdom Metazoa; phylum Chordata; class Lepidosauria; order Squamata; family Anolidae; genus Anolis; species Anolis sagrei. Next base: position 3,609,961 of record NW_026844367.1, on the reverse strand, counting down.
ACATTATTCAGATGGATAGTTTATCACAGGGAAGTCTATACACAGGGGACGGGGTTAAGGGTGATTTACATTTATGTATAGTACGTTCTCTGCTTTGTCTTTGATTTCTTCCCCCCCTTTTTTTGTCCTTTCCTCTTCTTTCTATTATCTACCTTTTATTTTAAGTTTGTAAAAGAAAATTTGCACAGTAAAAAGTATATTAAAAAAAATAATGTAATGCAATATAATACTAATAATAATATATTATAATTATATTTTTGTATGGCATGCAATATTACTAATAATATTACAATGTAATGGTATAGTACAATATAGTAATATTTAATACTGATATTGTACTATGCTAATAATATAATATATTGTATGAATATATTTTGTAAGCCGCTCTGAGTCTCCTTCAGGGTGAGAAGGGCGGCATATAAACGTCGTAAATAATAAATAAATATTGATCTACTCATACTTGCATCTTTTCAAACTGCTAGATTGGCAGAAGCTGGGGCTAACAGCGGGAGCTCACCCCGCTCCCCGGATTCAAACCGCCAATCTTTCAGTCAGCAAGTTCAGCAGTTCAGTGCTTTAACCTTCCGCACCACCAGGGTGCCCATGAAAAGTGTTACATGACCTTGGAGGTGTCTACGGACAATGCCGGCTCTTCGGCTTAGAAATGGAGATGAGCACCAACTTAATGTCAAGGGGAAACCTTTACCTTTACCTTACCATCTCCACAGGGACTTGGGATGGCTTACAAAGCACACAATGGTGCCATACAAAATATAAAATACGATATATCAACACGAATGGTGGTGGCAGCGAGAGTAGGGCCTCTCCAGATGCTCCTAGGCATTGGGCAGGTTGGTATATAATAATAACAACAACAACAACAACAACAACACTGTATTTTTACCCTGCTACCATCTCCCCAAGGGACTCGGTGCGGCTTACATGAGGCCAAGCCCGCAACACACCAATAAACGAAACATCAGTAAAATAAAACATCAATAAACAATCAAAACAATGAGGAGATCAATTGATTGCCTTAGTCTACTCTAGTTGGGAGTAGCCAACAGGGATGCCGTGGCTTCAAAAACATTAATATGGAATGTTACCTTGGACTTTTTGGAGAGATGGATCAGAAAATTCTCGTATTGTTCTATTGCGAAAATCAAGTTTGGGATTGGCTTCGTCTCCCGCAAGACTTTGGCCTATATAGAAAAAGAGGAAAGGAACGTAGTTAAGTTGGTTTTGTTTTGGTTTTTTTGCTAGAGATCTGTGCATATCCTTTAAACCAAAACACTTACCACGACAGTAGAAACTTCTGCTGATATCTTCTCCTTCTTTTTCTTTTCTGCCGCAAAACTTACGGTTTCACTCTGGAGGGAATAGAGAGAGCAAGAGTGAGAACTCTACAGAAGTGCAAGAATACAAAATATAGCAAAATGTGGTTGCTGTGCGAGCAACATATGAAATATGTATTGTCGAAGGCTTTCATGGCCGGAATCACTGGGTTGTTGTAGGTTTTTCCGGGCTATATGGCAAATTGCCTCCAGAACATGGCCATATAGCCCGGAAAAACCTACAACAACCCAACACATGAAATAAATTGGTTATTCCTAAAGTCCCACAAGAGTTTAGATTCTCATCAACTGTCATACAGATGTATAAACAGATGATACAGAATAGTGTTTCTCAACCTGGGGGGTCGGGACCCCGGGGGGGGGGGTCGTGAGGAGGTTTCAGAGGGGTCACCAAAGACCATCGAAAACACTGTACTTTCTGTTCGTTATGGGGGTTCTGTGTAGGAAGTTTGGCCCAATTCTATCGTTGGTGGGGTTCAGAGCGCTCTTTGATTGTAGGTGAACTACAAATCCCAGCAACTACCCAAATCTCAAGGTCTGTTTTCCCCAAACTCCACTACTGTTCACATTTGGGCATACTGAGTATCCATGCCAAATTTGGTCCAGATCCACCACTGTTTAAGTCCACAATGCTATCTAGATGTAGTTGAACTACAACTCCCAAGCTCAAGGTCAATGCCTGTGATGAAGTGTAAATTTTTATCTACAGTTATGTATTGTTATAGATAGGTGTTTGTAAGGGTAAGTATATAATGTTGCATAATATTGGGGGATGGTAGCCAGCTTAGCTCGCTTTGAGCTGGGTTGCTATGGAGATAGGGGCGGAGCCAACTGCCACTTGGCAGAGCAGCCATTTTAAAGCAGTCAGTCTGTGGTCGGTGAACTGCAGAGGTGGCTGGTTCTGTCGTGTGTGGAGAACCAGTGAGGATTCTGTAGTCAAAGAACTACAGGGGAAGGCTGATTCTTTGGTATTAAGAATCAAGAAGGTTTTGGCTTTGAGCCAATATAGTTTAGATAAGTCAAGTGACTTATTTATATTAAAAGTAATGGTTGTGGAAAAAGAGGGGAAGCCCTAATAAGCATCTTTATTGTAACAGAACCATCATAAAGAAAGAATAAGCGTGTGGGTTGTTGTAGGTTTTTCCGGGCTACATGGCCATGTTCTGGAGGCAATTTTTCTCCTGACGTTTCGCCTGCATCTATGGCAAGCATCCTCAGAGGTAGTGAGGTCTGTTGGAAGTAGGAAAAATGGGTTTATGGACCACTCTCACAACCACCATGTCAGACTACACAGAGAAGCCATTGAAATCCACAAGCATGTGGACAATTTCAACAGAAAGGAGGAGACCATGAAAATGAACAAAATCTGGCTACCAGTATTAAAAAACTCTAAAATTACAACAGCAAAACAGCAGAGAGGAAACAACCAGGCACATCTTCACACCTCTCAACAAAACCCAAGGTGGTCAGTTGAAACATTCACAACTAGCTCCAGCAGACAAGAGTCCTTTGTCCCACCCTGGTCATTCCACAGATATATAAACCCTTTTTCCTAGTTCCAACACACCTCACTACCTCTGAGGATGCTTGCCATAGTGCAGGCGAAACGTCAAGAGAGAATGCCTCCAGAACATGGCCATATAGCCCGGAAAAACCTACAACAACCCAGTGATCCCGGCCCTGAAAGCCTTCGACAATACAATAAGCGTGTGCCTCAAACAAAGAAATTAACATCTTTTTTAAAGGAACTAAGTTTGAGACCTGTTTGTTAGTAGAATTAGACCTCCTAAGAGTTATTTAAGAACTGTTTTGAATGTAACCTTTGAAGATCTGTACCTCTAAGAGAAAGGAAACTTTGAAACCATCAAGCTTCTGTACCTCAATAAACTTGTTACAGTTTCTTTTTAAAGTCAAGCCTATGTTGCCATTCCTTTCCAAGTCAAGTCACGCTACATATTGAAGAAAGACCAAAGCAACATTACAAGCTATTGGTTGTGTCATCAATTTAATAAGCCCTCACAAAGAGGTGGCTTCTTTTACCAACTCTCTACATATTGATAGTAGTTATATTTATACATCCTTGCAATTTGGTGGCACCATTACAAATTAGTGGCCAAGCCTTTACAATTAGTAGCAGTAATTTAAGGGCTCCTTCAGAATGCCCACCTAACCCTTCCAGTATTTTCTGTTGCTCTTTGGAGTTTTGTGTGCTAAGTTTGGTTCAATTCTATCATTGGTGGAGTTCGGGATGTTTTTTGATTGTAGGTGAACTATAAATCTCAGCAACTACAACTCCCAAATGACAAAATCAACCCCTCCTAATCCCACCAGTATTCGAATTTGGGTGATTTGGATATTTTTGCCAAATTTGGTCCAGTGAATGAAAATACATCCTGCATATCAAATATTTACATTGCAATTCATACCAGTAGCAAAATTACAATTGTGAAGTAGCAACGAAAATAATGTTATGGTTAGGGGTCACCACAACATGAGGAACTGGATTAAGGGGTCATGGCATTAGGAAGGTTGAGAACTACTGATATAGAAGGTATAGGAAACTGTGCAGAGGTGAATGGCTTTGTGCGTTCCTTGAAAGACAGGAGGCTAGGCTGGACTGGATGGCCTTTGGGGGTCCCTTCCAACTCTGTGATTCTATTTTTGCCCCAAACCACAATTGAAGAAGGTTCAGCATTTGGCCTGTATATCCCACTGTTAGCTTCAGCATCCCTTGCCTCCATGCCCTGTTGATAAATATTCGGGAAATCAGAAATTCAGTTCATGACCGCATCTCTGTTTACGAACCCACACGATCTCTTCGATCATCTGGAGAGGCCTTGCTCGTGATCCCACCTGCATCGCAAGCGCAATTGGTGGGGACGAGGGACAGAGCCTTCTCGGTGGTGGCCCCTCGACTCTGGAACTCTCTCCCTAAGGACATCATACAGGCCCCAATGCTGGCAATTTTTAGGAGGAGCTTGAAAACGTGGTTGTTCCAGTGTGTCTTCCCAGAATAAGGAAATTCCATGCATTATGTCCCCAAATGTACTTTACTAGAGAACCAGGATATCTGCATGCCCATCCCCCTCCAAATACCTTTTCACCTGGTCATGCCCAGCACATTTTTTAATTTTAATTGTAACATTTGGTCCTGCTGTAGATTTTAATGTGTCGTGGTGTTTGTTAATGTTTATTTTGTTTTTGAGTTCATTTTGTTGTATTGTTGTTGTTTTTACTGATGTATTTGGGCTCGACCTCTTGTAAGCCGCACCGAGTCCTCTGGGAGATGGTAAGGTAAAAGGTAAAGGTAGTCCCCTGACATTAAGTCCAGTCATGTCTGACTCTGGGGTGTGGTGCTCATCTCCATTTCTAAGCCGAAGAGCCAGCGTTGTCCATAGACACCTCCAAGGTCATGTGGCCTGGCATGACTGCATGGAGCGCCGTTACCTTCCCGCCGGAGCGGTACCTATTGATCTACTCACATTTGCATGTTTTCGAACTGCTAGGTTGGCAGAAGCTAGGGCTGACAGCAGAAGCTCACGCCGCTCCCCGGAATCGAACCTGCGACCTTTCGATCAACAAGCTCAGCAGCTCAGTGCTTTAACCCACTGCACCACTGGGGGAGATGGTAGCGGGGTATAAATAAAGGATGGTAGTGGGGTATAAATAAAGGAGGAGCTGAGGAGCCTTCTAATCAAGGTGAAAGAAGAAAGCGCAAAAGCCGGGTTGCAGCTAAACGTCAAAAAAAACCAAGATTATGGCAACAAGAATGATTGACAACTGGAAAATAGAGGGAGAAACCGTGGAGGCCGTGACAGACTTTGTATTTCTAGGTGCAAAGATTACTGCAGATGCAGACTGTGGCCAGGAAATCAGGAGACGCTTCCTTCTTGGGAGGAGAGCAATGTCCAGTCTCGATAAAATAGTGAAGAGTAGAGACATCAGACTGGCAACAAAGATCCGCCTAGTCAAAGCCATGGTATTCCCTGTAGTCACCTACGGATGTGAGAGCTGGACCTTAGGGAAGGCTGAGCGAGGGAAGAGAGATGCTTTTGAGCTGTGGTGTTGGAGGAAAGTGCTGAGAGTGCCTTGGACTGCGAGAAGATCCAACCAGTCCATCCTCCAGGAAATAAAGCCCGACTGCTCACTGGAGGGAAGGAGACTAGAGGCCAAGATGAAGTCCTTTGGCCACATCATGAGGAGACAGGAAAGCCTGGAGAAGGGAATGATGCTGGGGAAAGTGGAAGGCAAAAGGAAGAGGGGCCGACCAAGGGCAAGATGGATGGATGGCATCCTTGAAGTGACTGGACTGACCTTGAAGGAGCTGGGGGTGGTGACGGCCGACAGGGAGCTCTGGCGTGGGCTGGTCCATGAGGTCACGAAGAGTCGGAGACAACTGAACGAATGAACAACAACAACAACAATTATTATTATTATTCATCTTACCTGAACATAAGTGATGAAGGCATAACACTGGGGGGTCAAGTGGGAACCAGAGAGTCTGACCTGCAGAACAAAGGATGTTACTGTTGTCCAGAGAATTCCCTTCCTTCCGTAAGGTAAAGGTTTCCCCCGACATTAAGTCTAGTCGTGCCCGACTATGGGAGGTGGTGCTCACCTCCATTTCTAAGCCAAAGAGCCAGCGTTATCCATCGACACCTCTAAGTGTCAGACTGTAGGATCTATATTTATTTATTTCCTATATTTATACCCCGCCTTCTTCCCCTGAGGATAAGTTATATAGCAACAGTAAATAACCACTCACAAGCCGGCTTGCTTTGAAATGGATATATTGCTTATATCTCTGCAGCAAAGAAAGACACTACTGACTTTTTTCCCACCACCACTTCCTTTTATACACCTTTCCTGCCCATCTCCCCTCTTCTCAGTTTCCTTATTAGGACTTGTTGCTTCACAAGTTCCCATACAAGGCTTCCAGCACCCTCAGCTGGCTTCAGAATGTCACAGAGAGAATTGATTCAGTCAAGATTATTCAGTCAGGATGGAGCGCCATTACCTTCCTGATCTACTCACATTTGCATATTTTCAAACTGCTAGGTCAGCAGAAGCTGGGACTAACAGCAGGAGCTCACCCCACTTCCTGGTTTCAAACCACCGACCGTTTGGTCAGCAAGTTCAGCAGCTTGGTGATTTAACCCGCTGCGCCACCAATTGCACCACCTTCCATAGTGATGACAAAAAGATACACATTTATTAGGCACCGAGTTACATTATAATATATAACACTCACCAGCTTTTCAAACCGTCCTGGGATCCCTGCCGTTGTGCTCCGACACACCTGGAGATACTAGGAGAGTAATGCAAGAGAATATGGTGTGTGAGCTACTGAATGGCCAATGCCACCATGTGTGTGACCCCAGACTAGACCCCGCCTTCAGGACCATTTTTATATGATATTTAAACGGCAAAACAGCACTACCTAAAAGAATCCCATACTTTGTGTGACTGTGGAGCAGAACAGACAGCTCTGTATCTCTATGCTTGTCCATTGTGCCCTGCCTCATGTACAGAGGAGGAATTGTTGGGGGCTACAGACAATGCTGTTGCTGTTGCCCGTTTTTGGTCAAAAAATATTTAGCCGCCTGCATACCTTCTATTTTATCAGGTTTATACTAATTTATGCAATGCTTTTGATACAAAATAAATAAATATGATATTGAGGAGGAAGCAATCCCCACCTGGAATTATCTACCCAGGTAGGCTAAAGTGGCCAGCTTTCTCCCTGATTAGGTTCTTGTAGGTTTTTTCGGGCTATAGGGCCATGTTCTATAGGCATTTCTCCTGACGTTTCACCTGCATCTGTGGCAAGCATCCTCAGATCCACTACCTCTGAGGATGCTTGCCATAGATGCAGGCGAAACGTCAGGAGAAATGCCTCTAGAACATGGCCCTATAGCCCGAAAAAACCTACAAGAACCTAGTGATTCCAACCATGAAAGCCTTCGACAATGACATTTTCTCCCTGATTTTTAATGAATCTTTAGAACTGACATGGGCTGCTAGTAATTGTGGGATTTGAAGTCCAAAACACCTGGAAGAGGGCCAAAGTTTGCCCATGCCTGCTTTAGAATCACTAAGAATACAATATTTAGGATTATGATTGATTGCTGCAACAGAACACATGCAAATAGGTCTATGTACCACATAGTAAAAGGTATAGGTTTTTCCCTGACATGAAGTCCAGTCACGTCCGACTCTGGGGTATGGTGCTCATCTCCATTTCTAAGCCGAAGAGCCGGTGTTATCCGTAGACACCTCCAAGGTCATGTGGCCAGCATGACTGCATGGAGTGCCGTTACCTTTCCACCGGAGCGGTACCTATTGATCTACTCGCATTTGCATGTTTTTGAACTGCTAGGTTGGCAGAAGCTGGGGCTGACAGCAGAAGCTCACGCTGCTCCCTGGACTCGAACCTGTGACCTTTCGGTCAACAAGCTCAGTGCTTTAACCCACTGCGCCACCAGGGACTCTCTACTAGATAGCAGAGAATGAATAATAATAATAATAATAATAATAATAATAATAATAATAGGAAAATGAACACGCAAAAATACTGTGGGACTTTTGAATCCAGACTGACAATGTTTTGGAACACAATACGCCAGGCATCACAATTGTGGAAAAGGAAAAAGTTTGGATTATTGATGTTGCCATACCAGCTGACAGTCGCATTGAGGAAAAACAACAGGAAAAACTCAGCCATTATCAAGACCTCAAAATCGAACTGCAAAGGCTCTGATGGCATAAACCAGTATAGGTGGTCCCAGTGGTCATCAGCGCACTGGGTGCCGTGCCAAAATATCTCAGCTGGCATTTGAAAAAACAAACATTGACAAAATCACGATTTGTCAACTGCAAAAGGCCACCGTACTTGGATCTGTGCGCATCATTTGAAAATACATCACACAGTCCTAGGCGCTTGGGAAGTGTTCGACTTGTGATTTTGTGGTACGAAATCCACCATAGAGGTCTCGTTTGCTGTGACATATTGTGTTTTTGTGTCAGTAAAATAATAATAATAATAATAATAATAATAATAATTATTATTATTATTATTATTATTATTATTATTATATCCCTCTTTTCTCTCTCACGGGATCTAAAGTGGCTTACAGCATATTAAAATCATGTAAACAACAATCCAAATACATTAATGATAAGTATAAAACATCACGAAATAAACAGTTTAAAACAACAATAATATACAGTTTAGAAATAAACAAACATGGGTCCAATCTATTCCCAGGTTAAAAGGAGCCCATGGCCAGCTTTTGTGTATTCAGGCTGACATACTCTAAGGGAAAATGTAAGATTGTGCCATCTGAGGGTCAGGAATGCTCACGTATTTGACAAGGGCGGTGAGAGTAGTGTACATCTTGCTGACGCTCCTGAGCAAGGTGTCCACGCAGCTCCCCGTGGGCAAGGCCGTTTGCAGCAGCTCATGGTAAGCGGTCAGCAGAGTGCCGAGCTGAAGGACGACGGCCTTTTCGAGTGGCTGGTTTGTTGTTGCCTGAGAAGCATTTCCTGCAAAACAGAAGTAAACTCAAGACAGATCTAGCTCCTGAAGACCTAAGAATGGGTATGAAGCATGTTGTGGATGAAGCTGCCTTCTTCTCCAAACCAGGTTTCTCCTAAAGCTTCACAAACCTGTCCTAAAGCCTCACCAATCTTTTTCTTGATCTGCCCACAAGGATAAGAGTGCTCTCAGCCCACCACACTGTGACTATATTGTATAGCTACAGCCAGGGCCGTAGCCAGAAAATTTTTTTGGGAGGGGTTGAAATTTTCGGGGGGGGGGGGGGGGGGGGGGTTGAAACCTGCCTCCTAGCTCACGCTGAAGCAAAGAGCACAGCAGGGGGCAGAGCAGCCTTCAATAGCCTGCAGCTCCGCCCTTGTCAACCACCTCCACCAAGTCTGGCCTCCTTAATGAGAGCATTCAACACCCCCCCCCCCCAACTTGGTTGCTTCACTACTGTTCTGTCACGTGCTGGGCCTGTAAATAATTGTCTTTAGAACAGGATGTGCAACCTTTGCCCAGCGGGAAGCCAGGGGGCTAAAGAGAAGTTCTCAGAGGTTTCCACCACAAACAGTCTTTAGATGGCTTGAGAAGTACAACAAAGTCTTTTATTAATGAACAATCAAACAGAAACTTCTCTTGTCTTCAGTAAAGTTAAGCAAATGATTCCAAGCTTTTAGGCAACTGGTGAATTCCTAATCTTGCCCACGAAGGACAGGCAACTGTCTTCAATAACTTCTTCTTTAAAGGAAAATCCCCTTTTTAACTTCTCCCAGGCTGACTGTAATCTAACCCTTACTGATGTGGGCTCCGCTACCGGGTCGAACTGCATCTCGAACGCCGAGTGGACCTACCAGCAAGGCAGTAGATGTTCTCCAGCTGGAGTTCTTTGGTCTTTAGGGCTGTTTTCCTGGAAATTCTTTGGAGACTCTTAAGACTTTTCTCCCCTGGAAGGTCTTAAGGGTTGAAGCTTTTGTACAGGGGAAGCTTGCACACATCCTATACATAAGCTTTCCTTGCTGAGACTAACTAAAAATGGCTCCCTTCCCTTCCCAATTGCCCTGAGCAAGGTGAGGGACCAAAACTTAACAATGATGGACAGGTGACTTGCCCTATGACTGCAACCAAAGAAGCCACCTATCTGCAGCGTCCCTGAAACCTAGGACTGCAAGCAAACATTTAATACAAAACAAATAAAATTGGAGCTCCTGGTACAGCTGTACCAGAACAACTACATCGGCTATTGCTGCAAGTAATGACAGTGTGAATAAATTGCTTGAGATAGTGCTTGCAGTTCTGGAGGGACTCTTGATTTTTTGCATCTCATAGACTTAGCATGGGGATTGGGTTAACCAGTTAAAATTCATGAGTAAACCAGGTTTTTTTTTTAAAAAAATCTGAAACATTTCGGGGGGGGGGGGTTGAACCCCTAACCCCCCCCCCTCGCTATGGGCCTGGCTACAGCTATGAAATCCATCACAGGCCCAACTACAAGGTTCTACAGAACAGGTTGATCTAAAGATTTTCTGTTGTGATAGTCAATATGCTTTTCCCAAATAAGCTTGTTTTAGATGAGGTTGGAACCCAAATTTTTGGCTTGCAGTAAAGAAAGGCATGATTCCTAGAAATGCTACAAAGAGAGGAAATTCATAGAATCCTAGAGTTGGGAGACCTCCTGGGCCATCTAGTCCAACCCCATTCTGCCAAGAAGCAGGAATATTGCATTCAAATCACCCCTGACAGATGGCCATCCAGCCTCTGTTTAAAAGCTTCCAAAGAAGGAGCCTCCACCACACTCCGGGGCAGAGAGTTCCACTGCTGAACGGCTCTCACAGTCAGGAAGTTCTTCCTCATGTTCAGATGGAATCTCCTCTCTTGTAGTTTGAAGCCATTGCTCCATTGCGTCCTAGTCTCCAGGGAAGCAGAAAACAAGCTTGCTCCCTCCTCCCTGTGGCTTCCTCTCACATATTTATACATGGCTATCATATCTCCTCTCAGCCTTCTCTTCTTCAGGCTAAACATGCCCAGCTCCTTAAGCCGCTCCTCATAGGGCTTGTTCTCCAGACCCTTGACCATTTTAGTCGCCCTCCTCTGGACACATTCCAGCTTGTCAATATCTCTCTTGAATTGTGGTGCCCAGAATTGGACACAATATTCCAGGAGTGGTCTGATCAAGGTGGAATAGAGGGGTAGCATGGCTTCCCTGGATCTAGACACTATGCTCCTATTGATACAGGCCAAAATCCCATTGGCTTTTTTTGCCACCACATCATTGTTGGCTCATACTTAACTTGTTGTCCACAAGGACTCCAAGATCTTTTTCACACGTACTGCTCTCAAGCCACGTGTCTCCCATTCTGTACTTTGCACTGCAACTCTGATGGGCAAAGAATAGAAGAACCTTCTACCAATGGAGATGTGCGCCCACGGAAGGCAGATTCTGAAACCAATTCGTGATCAGTTCTATTTCCCCACAGCAGAGAACGATTATAGGGCAAGCGTTCCATTTTAATGCTCACCTGCTGCCTCCAGTCCCAAATGGTTCTTCATTTTGCTTACCAACCAATCCACTTCCTCTAGGACCTTATCTGCTTGACCCAAGCTCAGCAACTATGAAAGAGAGAAAGCACAAGATGTTTGAAGCAGAAAGCGGAATGCTTTCTGCGCATTGCTCTTTCCGAGAGCAAAATTATTTATTTATTTACAGTGGTCCATGCTCTGGTTACATCCCGTATAGACTACTGCAATGCGCTCTACGTGGAGTTGCCTTTGAAGACTGTTCGGAAACTTCAAATGGTCCAACAGGCAGCAGCCAGGTTACTAACAGGGATGGTGTTCAGGGAGCACACTACTCCTCTGTTGCGTCAGCTCTACTGGATGCCAGTCTGCTACTGGGCACAATTCAAAGTGCTGGCTTCAGCTTATAAAGCCTTAAACGGTTCTGGCCCAGTTTACCTGTCCGAACGCATCTCTCCCTATGAACCATTTAGATGCTTCAGATCGTCTGGGGAGGCCCTGCTCTCGGTCCCACCTTCTTCGCATATCCGATTGGTGGGAACGAGAGACAGGGCCTTCTCAGCGGTGGCCCCCCGGCTGTTGAAAAAAGTGCTGGCTTTAGCCTATAAAGCCTTCAACAGTTCCAGCCCAGCTAACCTGTCTAAACGTATCTCTCCTTATGAACCATTTAGGAGCTTAAGATCGTCTGAGGAGGCCCTGCTCTCAATCCCACCTGCATTGCAAGCGTGATTAGCTGGGACGAGGGACAGGGCCTTCTCAGTGGTGGCCCCCCAGCTAGAGAACTCCCTCCCCAGGGATATTAGATTGTCCCACTCCCTCCTGACTTTCTGAAAAAAAGGTAAAAACTTTTGAGAATGCAGCAGAATAGATAACATGAAACTATGAATGATGAACATGGAAAGACCAGACGATGTTACTGGAAAACTATTTTAACGAGATGACCTAGGTGGCTACATGTTTTAATGATGTTTTTATATCATTATGTTGACTGTTTTTAATCGCACTTTTATGAATGTATGGCATCGAATCGTGCCAATCTGTAACCCGCCTTGAGTCACCGCATGGTTGAGAAAGGTGGGCTATAAATGTTGTAAATAAATAAATAAATAAATACATTTATATTCCGCCCTTCTCACCCTGAAGGGGACTCAGGGCGGAGCACAACATATATACGGTAAACATTCAATGCCGGGTCATAAAACCATAAATATAAACAAACATTGAAATCACTGATAACCACTTTAAAATCAGTTGCTTAAAAACCATCTTAGGACAACATTTTGCCTCACTGCACTGCCCCAAGGCTTGGTCCCACAGCCAAGTCCTCACCATCCTTCTGAAGGATAGTAGGGCAGGGGATGATCTAATATTGCCAGGAAGGGAGTTCCATAACCGAGGGGCAATCACTAAGAAGGCCCTGTTTCTCATCCTCACCAAAAGTGCCTGTGATGGTGGTGGGACCAAGAGCAGGGCATCCCCAGAAGATCTTAGTCTTCATGGTGGTTCACAAAGGGAGATGCATTCGGACAGGTAAACTGGGCTGAGGATGTTTAAGGCTTTATAGGCCAAAGCCAGCACTTTGAATTGTGCCCGGTAACAAACAGGCTGCTAGGGGAGGTGACGTAACATAGGAGTTGTGTGCTCCCTGTATGCTGCCCCAGTTATTAGCCTCTCATTGGACTATTTGAAGCTTCCGAACAGTCTTCAAAGGCAATCCCACATAAAGTGCACTGCAGTAGTCTATCCAACGTGGCCAAATCTGACTTCCCAAGGTATGGGCGCAACTGGTACACAAGTTTTAGTTGTGCAAAACCCCCTTAGCCAACGATGCAACCTGAGGTTTGAGGCTCAGCAATGAGTCCAGGAGGACTCCCAAGCTACAAATCTGCGTCTTCAAGGGGAGTGTAACCCCACCCAGCACAGGCTTTCACATGTTTATATAAAATCGTCCTTCATCGCATGTGATTCCCATTTTTTCCACACAATCCAACTCACGCAGGCCGTGGGAACTGCTGTCTTCGAATTCACAAGAGCAAAGTGGGCCTGGTGCTCTATCTCAAGTTCCTAGAAGGATGAAAAAGGAAAAGATAGTAATAGACATTCTCATTCCTATTATTTCAGATCCATATATTTTTTTGCCAGCCATGCTTTGAGGATTAGTGCGGCCGGTCCAATGTCACCCAGTCTGTCATGACCTCCTCTGAACCTTCAAAGGAATGATTTCAGAGGAATCCATGCCACTGATGGAAATTTACAGCAGGGATATAAGCTAGGAACCATCTGTTGTTATTCAAGGCTGAGAAAAGACCCAAAGCCATAACAATCAGACTGTGTTGTCCAAGGCTTTCATAATAATAATAATAATAATAATAATAATAATAATAATAATAATAATAATGTAATGGGTTGCTGTGAGTTTTCCAAGCTGTATGGTATAGTAACAGTACTACTACAACTACTACTACTACTACTACTACTAATAATAATAATAATAATAATAATAATAATAATAATAGGGCTCCCTTTCAGTGAATGTTTTGCATATTATTGTTATTTTTGTTGTTATGATTATTATTATTGTGTTGTTGAAGGCTTTCGTGGCCGGAATCGCTGGGTTGCGGTGAGTTTTCCAGGCTGTATGGCCATGTTCCAAAAGCATTTTCTCCTGACGTTTCATCCACATTTATGGCAGGCATACTCGGAGGTTGTGAGGTCTGTTGAAAACTAGGCAAGTGAGGTTTATGTATCTTTGGAACGTCCAGGGTGGGAGAAACAACACTTGTCTGCTTGAGACAGGTGTGAAGGTTGCAATTGGCCACCCTGGTTAGCATCGAATGGCCTTGCAGCTTCAAAGCCTGGGTAGTTGCTGCCTTTGTTGGGAGGTGTTACCTGGCCATGATTGATTCTTGCCTGGCATTCCCCTGTTTTTTGAGTATTATTCTTTATTTACTGTCCTGATTTTAGAGGTTTTTTTAAAATACTGGTAGCCAGATTTTGTTCCTTTTCACGGTTTCCTCCTTTCTGTTGAAATTGTCCACATTTCTTGTGGATCTCAATGGCTTCTCTGTGGAGTCTGACAAAAAGGCTGGACCACTCTAACAACTACCATGTCAGACTACACAGAGAAGCCATTGAAATCCAATAGAACGAAAGTTGGGATTAGGGCCTGGGAATCAGGAAACAAAGTAGGCAAAAGGGAGGGGGGCAAAAAGGAGGGGGTTTTGCCAGAGGATAATATTATTTAATTACAATGTTTATATTCTGCCCTTCTCACCCCGCAGGGGACTCAGGGCGGATTACAATGTACATATACATGGCAAACATTCAATGCCATAGACACACAACATATACAGACAGACACTCAGAGGCTATTTAACTTTCCAGCTTTTGATGAGGGTATTCTGGCCACCAGGGGAGCTGTTGCTTCACTGTCCGTTTGTGACAGTGATGAAGTACTTCCTCATTCTTTGCATGCTTGCTGGAGATTTTTATGGCCTTGCAAATTACTTAAATTAGCCTCCTTGCATAAGTGGTACCTAAATTTCCTACTTGACTGATGCAACTGTCTTTTGGGCTGCAAAGGTCGACAACAAGCTACACAAATTGGTCAGAAACTCACTCCGGCCCAGCCTGGCTTTGAATTCATGACCTTTCGGTCAGTAGTGACCTTAATGCAGCTGACTCCCAGCCAGCTGTGCCACAGTCCCGGTGCAATGCTTTTCATGCATAAAGCACAGAAATAACTTTCTCTCCACCCTGTATTGATCTGGATAATAAAGAAATAAGTATTCCAAGCTTCCTTGTGATGGATTCCATCCTAGAGATCTTCAGTCCAGGACACAGTCAGCTATGTAGCTTAGCTGCAGGCTGACCACCCTGGTCTCAGCCCAGTCCTCCAGCCCTTTCACTGTACTGGTTCTCTCTGACACACCACTGTGTCCGCCATCTGGAAAACACTGACTTGTCTATTCACCTGGTCTATGTCCCCAAGTTGGGCGTGGATGTCCTGGGCAATGTCCCGCAGGATGGTGACGGGACTTTTGACGAAAGTGTGCAGACTGAAGAGCAGAGCCAACAAACCCTTGCAGCAAGGGGCATCTTCTGCGGAGAGAGAAAACAATAGTTTTGCTCTTAGTCATAACCTGCTACAAAACAGGAGCTTTTTTGTTGAGTTCCAGGGCCAGAGAAGCAGATGGCGGAAACAGAAGAACGGCCTGCCTCAGGGGAGCGTGCTTGCTCCATCCATGTTCAACATCTACACAAATGACCAGCCACTGCCAGAAGGGACAGAGAGTTTCATCTATGCTGATGATCGTGCCATTACCGCTCAAGCAGGGAGCTTTGAGATGGTTGAACAGAAGCTCTAGGTGCTCTTACTGCCTATTACAGGGAAAACCAGCTGATCCCTAATCCATCTAAAACACAGACATGTGCTTTTCATCTCAAGAACAGACAAGCATCCTGAGCTCTGAGGATTACCTGGGAAGGAATCCCACTGGAGCATTGCAGCGCACCCAAATACCTGGGAGTCACTCTGGACCGTGCTCTGACCTACAAGAAGCACTGCCTGAACATCAAGCAAAAAGTGGGTGCTAGAAACAATATCATACGAAAGCTGACTGGCACAACCTGGGGATCACAACCAGACACAGTGAAGACAGCTGCCCTTGCGCTATGCTACTCTGCTGCTGAGTATGCATGCCCAGTGTGGAACACATCTCACCACGCTAAAACAGTGGATGTGGCTCTTAATGAGACATGCCGCATTATCACGGGGTGTCTGCGCCCTACACCACTGGGGAAATTACACTGCTTAGCTGGTATTGCACCACCTGACATCCGCTGGGAAGTAGCAGCCAATAGTGAAAGGACCAAGGCAGTGACATCTCCAGCCCATCCCTTGTTTGGGTATCAGCCAGCACGTCAACGACTTAAATCAAGAAATAGTTTTCTAAGATCTACAGAGACACTCGCTGGAACACCCCAGCAAGCGAGAGTCCAAAAGTGGCAGGCTCAAACCCAGAACCTCAATCCATGGCTGATACCAAATGAGAGACTCCCCCCTGGGCACACAGAGGACTGGGCGACTTGGAAGGCACTGAACAGACTGCGCTCTGGCACCACAAGATGCAGAGCCAACCTTCAGAAATGGGGCTACAAAGTGGAATCCTCGACATGCGAGTGTGGAGAAAAGCACACCACTGACCACCTGCTGCAATGCACCCTGAGCCCTGCCATGTGCACCATGGAGGACCTTCTTGCAGCAACACCAGAGGCACTCCAAGTGGCCAGATACTGGTCAAAGGACATTTAATCAACTGCCAAGCTCGCAAATTTTGTATTTTTCTGTTTTTGTTTTGCTTTGTTCTGTTAGAAATGCAATATAATCGACTGGTTGAACTGACACGATAAATAAATAAATAAATAAGTCATAATTTCACCCTAAATGGAAAGAAGTGAAGGGAAAAGATAATCTAACCATGCTTTGGATGGTGAGAGTTATATCTGCACTGGCGATTTCATTAGTGAGTTTGCAAACATAGTGCTAACGGTGGTGGCAAACTACATGGCAGCAGACAGAACAAACACCGGTCAAACGTAAGACTTTGTTGTTGTTATATATCTTCAATCTGTTTCTGACTTGGCTAGTCTCTGAATTCTAGTCCAGACCTCAATCCAATTCCCCAACAATGTCTCAGGCATAATACTAGCCAAAGTTAACCGCAAAACTGCAGTGTATGCAGAAGCAAGGTGATCAGTGACCCAAACAAACTCCTGGCTGGCAGGATTTTTCCTCCACCAAATTATTTACCGTATTATTTACCGTATTATTTACCCCCCCCCCCCCAGCTTATACTAGCATCAAGGTTATTTATTATTTTACTCTGTCATTATTATTATTATTATTATTATTATTATTATTATTACATTTATTATTTTCCTCTATTATTATAATATTTTTAATTTTACTCTATTTGTTATTGTTATAAAGTAAAATTAAAAATATAATAATAGAGGAAAATAATAAATAACCTTAATTTTACTCTATTTATTATTGTTATAGGAGGCCCCAGTGGCGCAATGGGTTAAACCCTTGTGCCGCAGGACTGAAGACCGATAGGTCACAGGTTCGAATCCGGGGAGAGTGCGGATGAGCTCCCTCTGTCAGCTCCAGCTCCCCATGCGGGGTCATGAGAGAAGTCTCCCATAAGGATGGTAAAACATCAAAACATCCGGGTGTCCCCTGGGCAACGTCATTGCAGACGGCCCATTCTCTCACACCAGAAGCGACTTGCAGTTTCTCAAGTTACTCCTGACACACACACACACACATTATTGTCATTACATTTATTATTTTACTTTATTATTGTTGTTATTATTACATTTATTATTTTACTCCATTATAACTGTTATTATTACATTTATTATTTTACTCTATTATTATTGTTATTATTACATTTCCATTATTTTACTTTATTATTATTATTATTATTATTATTATTATTACATTTACTATTTCAATCTCTTTATTATTACTGGAAGGATACGTAAGCAGATTCACACTGAAGATTAGAATAATGGTTTAATCAGAGTTGGACAGTCTTATTTTAAATTACACTTTTATGTAAATATTCAAAAACATTTAACCTGCTGATGCCTCAATTAATGTAATTTTATTGGTATCTATTTTTATTTTGAAAATGACCAGTAGAAATTTCCCACCCTTGGCTTATACTCAAGTCAATACGATTTGCCAGTTTTTTTTTTTTGTGGTAAAATTAGGTGCCTCGGCTTATATTCGGGTTGGCTTATACTCGAGTATTTATTTATTTATTTCGTATACTTCTACTCCGACCTTCTCAACCCCCGAGGGGGGACTCAGGGCGGCTTACAAAAAGGCACAATTCGATGCCTACACAATAATACAATAAACGTATAAAAACAATAAACAGTTATAACAATTAAAACATCAATATATAACACAGTCAATAAGCCAATCTCATGCACAGCGTTCTCCAGCTCAGAGTCCATACTTCGTTCCCCATTGTCTATTCCTATCCATCATCGTAGTCCTTTATTTATTTATCTGCCAGATTGCCCAAACGCCTGGTCCCAAATCCATGTTTTTAATTTCCTTCTAAAGGAAAGGAGGGATGTTGCTGATCTAATCTCCCCGGGGAGTGAATTCCATAGGTGAGGGGCCACCACTGAGAAGGCCCTGCTCCTCATCCCCGCCAATCTCACTTGTGATGGGCCGGAACCATATAGGGTTTTGTAGGTCAACTCTTTTTGTGAACCTCAATGCTAACATTTCATTAGGTTCCCCTTGCTCTGGGATTTTCAAGACACAATGTATGGTGATTCAGTTTCAACCTAACCAAAACTCTTACCCAGGCCGGTCTCCTTGCAAATCTTGACTGTCCAAGACAACAGCTGCACAAACTGCACAAGGAGAGAATGACATCTCATTAATTTTGATCATTTGTTTTGGTCCCTTCAGCTGACAAAGTTCCCAGAGTGGCTTATGAGCAGTCTATTTCATCAAAGGCGGTGGTTATGATAATGGTTTGTTACAATCGCCACTGCGGCCTCCTCCATGCTTCGAGCCTTGTGGCTGAAGCTGTAGCACGCTCTGTGATTGACAACCCCAAGGTCACATTCGAAAGCAAGTTTCTTGCATTAAGTAAAGGTAAAGGTTTTCCCTTGACATTAAGTCTAGTCTGCGGGGCAGTACTCATCCTCATTTCTTAGCCAAACAGCTGGCATTGTCCGTAGACACCTCCAAGGTCATGTGGTCAACATGAGTGCATGGAGCGCCGTTACCTTCCCACTCTTTGTTTCATTTATTGGCATCTAAATGCAACAAAGGAGCCCCCAGTGGCGCAGCGGGTTAAGTCGCTGAGCTTCTAAACTTGCTGCCCAAAAAGGTTGGCAGTTCAAATCCAGGAAGTGGGGTGAGCATCTGCTGTTAGGCCCAGCTTCTGCCAACCTAGCAGTTTGAAAACATGCAAATGTGAGGAGATCAATAGATACAGTTTCTGTGCTGCTAGGTTGCAGAAGCTGGGCCTAACAGCAGATGCTCACCCCACTCCCTGGATTTGAACTGCCAACCTTTTTGGGTAGCAAGTTTAGAAGCTCAGCGACTTAACCTGCTGCACCACTGGGGGCTCCTTTGTTGCATTAGATGTCAATAAATGAAACAAGGAGTATATGACAGGCATGAGCAAACTTCAACCCTCCCTCCAGGTGTTTTGGACTTCAGCTCCTACAATTCCTAACAGCCGATATATGAGACTAGCGGATTTTTAGTATAGTAGTGACGAAGCGGATTTTTAGTATAGTAGTGTTATGTAGTAGTAGAATGTTGTGTATTGTTGATTTATTGTAAGCCGTCTTTTCTATGTTGTTGTACACCGCCACGAGTCGCCTCAGGGCTGAGAGTGGCGGTCTATAAGTGCAAGAAATAAATAAATAAATAATATAAATAGCGGTCCCCTGCCACGCGTTGCTGTGGCCCAGTCTAGTGATCTGGAAAATAAAGTAATGAGAAAGTGTTGGTTTCTAATATATGTAATTCCTTTATGCTTGTGAGTAAACAGTATTTCTTGCTGTTTCTTTGTCAGTGTTGATGTGGAGAGTGTCTGGTTTGCGCACTCTGGAACATGCAACATATCATGGTCCTTCTTTAGGGGTCCCTTTCAAATCTATGATACTGCATCTGTCATATGGTGAAGGGAGTTGGACTGGATGGCCTTGAGGCAGCATTTCTGAACTGGAAAGTCAAGACCCCAGGGGGGAGTCACCAGGGGGTGTCAGGAGGGTCACCCAAGACCACCAGAAAACACAGTATTTTCTGTTGGTCATGGGGGTTCTGTGTGGGATGTTTGGCCCAATTCCATCGTTGGTGGGGTTTGGAATGCTCTTTTATTGTAAGTGAACTATACATCCTAGTAACTACAACTCCTAAATGTCACAGTGTATTTTCCCCAAACTCCATCTGTGTTCACATTTGGGCATATTGAGTATCCATGCCAAATTTGGTCCAGATCCATCATTGTTTGAGTCCACAATCTTCTCTGGATGGAGGTGAACTACAAATCCAAAACTCAAAGTCAATGCCCACCAAACCCTTCCAGTATTTTCTGTTGGTCATGGGAGTTCTGTGTGCCAAGTGTAGTTCAATTCCATCACTGGTGGAGTTCAGAATGCTCTTTGATTGTAGCTGCACTATAAATTCCAGCAACTACAACTCCCAAATGACAAAATCATAATTTTTTGAGTGATGGTCACTCCTTGTGTAGTGAGACGTTTTGTTGCCAAATTTGGTGTGATTTCGTTCATTGGTTCTTTTGTTTTTAAGGTACTCATTATGCACAGAGCATTTAGATAGATAGATAGATAGATAGATAGATAGATAGATAGATAGATAGAACTAAAGGCTGTTACACCTGAGCGGCCAAACAATAGTAAAGAGAGATCTACTCCAAAGAGCTTCAGTCTGCCCTTCACAGGACCCAAAACCTCTGTTACATAGAACAGAGGTCAGAAGTGATATCTGGCCCCTGATTACCTATTTTTCCCATATTTTTTTGCACCCTGCCGAGAAAGCGCAAGACCGCTCGCTATCTCTACAAAGGTCCTCTTACTCTGAAGCTTCGCTCCCCATATATACAAAAACAGTATCTACCTGGGGGGAAGAAGGCTCCAACAGTCTGGAAAGGGTTGCAAGAATGTTGATCAGCAGAAGAGCTTCCTTGCTGCTGAAATCTTCCTCGGCATTGCTGAGCTGGTTCACCAGAGACCTCTGATACGCAGGGAAAAATGGGAGTTTAGAAAACACAAACAGAGAGCACAGAAGAAAACTAAAGTAGAAGTAGGGGAAACCTGCAAGGCAACAAACACAGTAAGAATAACTCCTAGCTCAGTATTCTAGAGAAGGTTTTTAAGCAGGAGATACTCTGAGGAAAAGGTCACAGAATCCCCTCTTATGAATAGTACTAGCTATACCCGCCACACGTTACTGTGGCCCACTCTGGTGGGCCAATTTAAATTTGCCAATTTATTTATTTACAACATTTATATGCCACTCTTCTCACACTGAAGCGGCTTACAAGATATACATACATACAATATATTATTAGCATAGTATAATATCAGTATTATATATTACTATATTGTACGATACCATTATATTGTAATACTAGCCATCCCCTGCCACGCGTTGCTGTGGCCCACATAGGGGTTCCATGTGGGAGATTTGGCCCAATTCTATCGTTGGTGGAGTTCAGAATGCTCTGTGATTGTAGGTGAACTATAAATCCCAGCAACTACAACTCCCAAATGTCAAGATTCTGTTTTCCCCAAACTCCACCAGTGTTCACATTTGGGCATATTGAGTATCCGTGTAGAGTTTGGTCCAGATCCATCATTGAATCTATAGCTATCTCTAGATGTAGGTGAACTACAACTCCAAAACCAAAGGACACTGCCCACCAACAATATTTTCTGTTGGTCATGGGAGTTCTGTGTGCCAAGTTTGGTTCAATTCCATCATTGGTGGGGTTCAGAATGCTCTTTGATTGTAGGTGAACTATAAATCCAGCAACTACAACTCGCAAATGACAAAATCACTTTTTCTGAGTGAAGGACATGCATTGGGTTCTTAGGTGTCTTGTGTCCAAATTTGGTATCAATTCGTCCAGTGGTTTTTGAGTTCTGTTAACCCCACAAACGAACATTACGTTTTTGTTTTTATTTATATAGTTTCTTGCAACTGAAAGCAGTAACTAGAACAGGCATGGGCAAACTTTCTAACTTGGGGGCCGTTGGTGGGCCAGAGTGCTAAGCACCTTTCTGTAGCTTACCTGAAACTGTCGAATCTGGAAGGCTGCTTTCTCAGTGGCATTAATATTTCCCTCTTCAATATCTTCATCTGTAGTATCTAACAACGGGGAATGAAAAAGTAGTATACACAAAGGGGGGGGGGGGGCAAGAAAAAAAGAGAAATTTAATGAACCAACAGTGGCTAATTCGTTGTATGAAAGAATATCCCAGAGTCCAATTAAGAAACAGATGTACTATCCTATCACTTTATTGTTCTCCCACTTTACTTGTATAAGCAAGATAACCCCCCCCCTTTTTTTGTTTTTCCTCTTGATTATCTTTTTACCCCAAATTTTATATATATATATATATATATATACACACACACACACACACACACACACACACACACACACACACATATATACATACACAAGCTGTCCCCTGCCACACATGGCCCAGTCTGTGTATATGTGTTTTGTGTGTTTCTATATGTGTATGTATATATTAGTGTAAATGTGTATATATCTGTGTTTGTGTATATGTGGTTTTCTGCATATGCTGTAGAGTCTTTTTGCTTTTTTGGCCTTTTAAGTCTCTTCTGCTGTGTTTCATAGAATCATAGAATCAAAGAGTTGGAAGAGACTTCCTGGGCCTTTATCCAGTCCAACCCCATTCTGCCAAGAAGCAGGAATATTGCATTCAAATCACTCCTGACAGATGGCCATCCAGCCTGTTTAAAAGCTTCCAAAGGAGCCTCCACCACACTCCGGGACAGAGAGTTCCACTGCTGAACGGCTCTCACAGTCAGGAAGTTCTTCCTCGTGTTCAGATGGAATCTCCTCTCTTGTGTTTTTCATTGCTTTTATGAGTGATGGTCACTTGTTGGCCTCATAGGTGTCTTGTGTCCAAATTTGGTGGCAATTCGTCCAATGGTTTTTGAGTTATGCTAATCCCACAAACAAACATTACATTACATTACATGAGGGAGAGGGCGGGATATAAAACAAAGTCAATAAATAAAATAAATAAAATTTAGATACACAATACATCTGTTTCTATAATGTATTGTGTATGATATCCCGCCCTCTCCTTCATAGAGCGATTAATTGGCAACAATTTGATCTGTTCAAACATGAACAGTTAATTTAAAAATACCAAAACATCATATATGCACCAATTAAAAACATAAATACATTTTTTTTCATGTCAGGAGTGACTTGAGAAGCTGCAAGTTGCTTCTGGTGTGAGAGAATTGGCCGTATGCAAGGATGCTGCCCATGAGACGCCTGGATGGTTTACTATCCTGTGGGAGACTTCTCTCATGTCCTCGCATGAAAAGCTGGAGCTGACAGACGGGAGTTTACCCCACTCCCCAGATTCTAACCTGCAACCTTTCGGTCAACAGTCCTGCCAGCACAAGGGTTTAACCCATCACACTCCCGAGGGCTACAAATACAGAATAAAACAGTATTAAATGCCTCTTTCACTGAGGTCTAGAATGGACCTTCATCATCAGTAACCAGCATCAAATTCTCAGATCCAGGAAGGAGCCATGCATGAATGGAATTTCTCCAAGGTCAATACTCATTTACCCAGAAGGTGATTCTAAGCCAAATATTCTGCAGAGCAAGCCATGCCTCTTATCTATATATAAATAAAAATATAATATTCATTTGTGGGATTAACATAACTCAAAACCACTGGAGGAATTGACATCAAATTTGGACACTTCACCCCTAACGGACCAACGAGTGACCATCACTCATAACCCCCTGCTCCCCCCCCAAAAAAAAACCTGCGGAGGACTTAAAAACCAAAAAAGCTAAATGAAAAAAGCTAAATGATGATACAGAAAAAAAGGGAAGGAAGGGGAGAAAGAAAGAAAGAAAGAAAGAAAGAAAGAAAGAAAGAAAGAAAGAAGGAGGGAGGGAGGGAGGGAAAGAAAGAAGGAAGCATAGAAGCAAAGAGCAAAGGAAGGAAGGAGAGAAAAAAGATGGAAAAGAAAAGGGGAAGGAAGGAAAGATGTAGAGAAGGAAGAAGGGGAAGGAAAGAAAATAATGGAAGGAAAGAAAGAGGGAGTGAAGGAAGGAGGGAAAGGAAAGAGGGAGGGAAGGAAAGAGAAGGAAGGATGGAAGCAAAAACCCAAGGAAGGAAGGAAAGAGGTAGAGAAGAAAGAAAGGAGAGAAAAGGAGGGAAGGAAAGAAGGAAAAGAGAAAGAAGGATGGAAGCAAAAAGTAAAGGAAGGAAGGAAAGAGGTAGAAAAGGAAGAAAGGAGAGAAAGAAGAAGGAAAAGAAAAATGGGAGAAGGAAGTAAAGAGGTAGAGAAGGAACGAAGGAAAGAAGAAAAGAGAAGGAAGGAAGGAGAAAAAGAAGGAGAGAAAGAGGGAGGGAAGGTTGGTCACAGCAACGCGTGGCGGGTACAGCTAGTAACTACATAAAGATGGCACGTAGGGACACGTCAGGAGAAATGCTTTGAAAGATCTCAATAGATGAGCAAATTCACATGGAAGAAGGTGGTCTTTTATACTTTCCGATTCCAGATACTGGGGCATGTGATTCTGAGAATAAACTCCTTGTGACATCCCACAGCACAATCCACAAAAAAAGGAGTAGCACAAATGCTTACCCAGTGCCTGTAGAAATTGTGGAATCTTTTTGGGGAAAATCTGTTGCATGGTGTTGAAAATCCTCAGCAAGCCCTCCAAGCACAGCAGTGAGATGCTCTTTCCCTTCTCTTTCTTCCTTGATTCTTCAGCTGCGGTTGGGATGGAGGTGTATCTCCAAAGCAGGACTCTGTGGGAAAGGCAGAGCAGGTTCTAGAGACAGCAATTCTCAATCATTAGCAATCTGGATTCATCCATCCAGATTGCCCACCACTTAAAAAAAATTGTGGCCAGCCAAGAAAAATGTGGTCTTCAAATTACTCACTGCACCTTATAATATACAGGCTGTAGCGAGGGAGGGAGACTATTTTTTATTTAAGAAAAATCTCTTTGCTCTTATACTGATTCAGTTTCTTCTTTTATATTAGCTGGGACTTTCTGTGTTCTGTTTAACCTTTGTACAGGCACTGAGACACACTTCTGTATAACAAAGTAACACAGTTAACTTCTGGCTCCAACGCTTGCGGTTACATTTGTGTCTTGTTGCAATCTTGAGGCTTACAGTCAGTATAATATACTTGGTTTACTTTTCTGAAATAGACTTTCAATGTTTCACATTCACAAACATGTTACTTGCTTTACACACTCTTGACTGAAATTATATTCTGACTAAAGCACCACTGGCTTTCTTTATGTTCCTAAAACTTGAGCTCTATTTAACTAACTGCTTCTATATATCAGAAGTCTTTAACACATCTTCATAACTGCTTATTCCTAACAGGAGTTCCTAACTCTTTTCTCTCACAGAAGTTCCTAACTGTCTCTCACAAACAGGAATCCCTAACTCTCTTCACAAACAGCAATTCCTAACTAACTCTTTTGTCTCTCTAATTTTTTAAACCTTGGCTCCCCCCTTTTAGAATGTTTAGCTCTGCTCTTCCCAACTGTCATTTTGGCCTAGCAACCTTTTCAAATCCTGGGCCTACGCTAATCTGCATATGACCAATCGGCTTCCATATGCAAATGAGTCCTATCTCTGCTGTTGCTACCCTGTCTGTGCCTATTCTTCCCTATCTGCCATGTGTAAACATAGAGCTATACACCAAAAATTTAACATAGAGTAGCAATTTCGCTACACAGGCCAACTCATCTTTATTAGGAGGTAGAAGGAACAACAGTGGATTAACATATAAGCCTGAGAAATGGGACTGTTCTTACACAGATTATGCAGATGTGCCTTCTTTACAGTCCCCAGTCATACTCTACCCCTACTCTTCAGTCTGGTCAAGCAACCCAGTGATCCTTTCACTAGCTGAAGGCCAGCAAATATGTTTGGTGGAATGCGTTGAGGTCAAGAAAAGCATTCTATTCACCTGCTGCCCAAGATCTCCTTTTGCTAATGTTGCCATTGAGAAAAGATAGTCACAACTAAATGTAGGACGCCTGCTTAGATTAGATGTGAAACTCTAGCATTTCAGATTTTTTGGACTACTTTATGTGACCACTGACCATACTGACATACTGGATTCTGCAAAGCCCCACTCATCATAGAATCATAGAGTTGGAAGAGACCTCGTGGGCCATCCAGTCCAACCCCCCACCAAGAAGCAGGAAAATCGCATTCAAAGCACCCCCAGCAGATGGCCATCCAGCCTCTGTTTAAAAGCCTCCAAAGAAGGAACCTCCACCACACTCCGGGGCAGAGAGTTCCACTGCTGAACAGCTCTCACAGTCAGGAAGTTCTTCCTAATGTTCAGATGGAATCTCCTTTCTTGTAGTTTGAAGCCATTGTTTCGTGTCCTAGTCAACAGGGAAGCAAAACACAAGCTTGCTCTCTCCTCCTTATGACTTCCTCTCACGTATTTATACATGGCCATCATGTCTCCTCTCAGCCTTCTCTTCTTCAGGCTAAACATGCCCAGCTCCTTAAGCCGCTCCTCATAGGGCTTGTTCTCCAGAGCCTTGATCCTTTGAGTCGCTCTCCTTTGGACACATTCCAGCTTGTCAACATCTCCCTTAAACTGCAATGCCGAGAATTGGACACAATATTCCAGGTGTGGTCTAACCAAGGCAGAACAGGGGGGAGCATGACTTCCCTAGATCTAGACACTATGCTCCTCTTGATGCAGGCCAAAATCCCATTGGCTTTTTTTGCTGCCACATCACATTCCTGGCTCATGTTCACCTTCCTGTCCACGAGGACTCCAAGATCTTTTTCACACGTCCTGCTCTCGAGCCAGGCCTCATCGTCCCCCATTCTGTCTCTTTGCATTTCATTTTTTCTGCCGAAGTGGAGTATCTTGCATTTGTCCCTGTCGAACTTCATTTAGTTCCTTTTGGCCAATCATCTCTCTAATCTGTCAAGATCGTTTTGAATTCTGCTCCTGTCTTCTCGAGTATAACCCATCCCTCCCAACTTGGTGTCATCTGCAAACTTGATGATCATGCCTTCTAACCCTTCATCTAAGTAATTAATAAAGATGTTGGACTTATCTTGCTCCAGGAGGTTTCTCAAATCAGAAGATAAGAATATTCAGAAAGTATCTTTTCTGAAAATGTATGGGACTCCTGATTATGATAACAGCATACTCTGCCGCCTACAAAGTTGATTTCACTATTGTGCAATGCTTTGAGAACTTTATCTATATTAAAAAGTAAAAATTACATCTTTTAACTTTATTGTTTACTACAGAAAGAACTCCCTGGTGGCACAACGGGTTAAATTGCTGAGCTGCTGAATTTACTGACTGAAAGGTTGGCAATTTGAATCCAGGGAGCTCCTGCTGTTAGGCCCAGCTTCTGCCAACCTAGCAGTTCGAGAACATGGAAAATGTGAGATCAATAGGTACTGCTTCTGCGGGAAGGTAACTGCGCTCCATGCAGCCATGCTGGCCATATGACCTTGGAGGGGTCTACGGACAATGCTGGCTCTTCAGCTTAGAAATTGAGATGAGCACCAACCCCCAGAGTCAGACACAACTAGACTTAATGTCAGGGGAAACCTTTACCTTATTTTACTTACTTTACTACAGATATATGTTGTTCCCATAGTCTCAGAGAGCTATAAAACCCAATGCAGTGTCAACCCAATTTCAAACTCTTGCAGATTTGATGCCTCAGTTTGACTGTCACTAGTTACCAGTCATAAGCGATGGCCTGGGACTCACCGAGTGATTTTGCAGAGGTTTTGGAAATTCTTCTCTTGGTTCTGCCCATCGGGTCCATCTGTTTGCCCCTTGTCCTCCAACTGTTGCACTTTCTGTAATGCTACACTGACCGCATAGTGCATGAATTCATTGCTGGAACGCAAAATGGCCAGGCTCTCCTCGTGGATCAGGGAACTGTCCCTAAAAGTGCAGGATGAAGTCAAATCGTGATGCTGGTCTCACAAATTTATTTATTTATTTATTTGGGGTGCTTCTACCCCGCCCTTCTCAACCTCCTAGGGGGGACTCAGGGCGGCTTGCAAAAGGCACAATTCGATGCCCAACAGTTCACAAAATACAATATACAAAATACAATATAACAACAACAGTTATAACTAGTTAAAACAGTCAAATTAATACAATAGCAGCAATAAAATCATCTTGTGGTCAACATTCGCCAATTCATAAATCCGTAATCCATCCAACATTGTCCTTTCCTACTCTGGTCGTCATTGTCTTTTGTCCATCTGCCAGCTTACCCAAAGGCCTGGTCCCATATCCAGGTTTTTAACTTCCTTCTGAAGGAGAGGAGGGATGCTGATGACCTAATTTCCCCGGGGAGCGCATTCCACAGGCGAGGGGCCACCATCGAGAAGGCCCTGTCCCTCGTCCCCACCAGTCTCACTTGTGATAGAGGTGGGACCGAGAGCAGGGCCTCCCCAGAAGATCTTAAACTCCGAGAGGGGACGTAGAAGGAGATACGTTCAGACAGGTACGCTGGGCCGGAGCCGTAAAGGGTTTTGTAGGTCAAAACCAGCACTTTGAATTGTGCTCGGAACTGGATCGGCAGCCAGTGGAGGGTGGGCTCCCTTTATGACGCTCCGGTGAGTAATCTAGCCGCAGCCCTTTAGCCTAGTTGAAGTTTCTGAACAGTCTTCAAAGGCAACCCAACGTAGAACGCATTGCAGTAATCTATTCGGGATGTAACAAGAGCATGGACCACCGTGGCCAGATCAGACTTCCCAAGGGATACAGGAATACAATAAATGAAGGTCTCCCCCATGAGAGTGCTTTACCTGAAGAGACTTGAGAGCAAGTTGCACACAAAGCCCATAGAAAGGAAGCTCTGAGGAATTTTATTTGCAACGGTGAGCTTATTCTTTCCAGCTTTCTCTTTCAAGATTTCACAAAGTTTGCTGTAACACTTAAACAAACCCAGAACGTCTTCAAATTTGCTCTTGCTGTGAAAAGATGAAAACAAAATTTAAAAACTGGGTTGTTGTGGGGTTTTTTGGGCTATATGGCCATATTCTAGAGGCATTTCTCCTGACGTTTCGCCTGCATCTATGGCAAGCATCCTCAGAGGTAGTGAGGTCTGTTGGAACTAGGAAAAAGGGTTTATAGTAGGCCTGGGCGGTTTCGTTCGTTAATTTTGTAATTCGTTAAATATTCGTTATTTTTAGCAATTACGAAATGAATACAAAACATTTTTTCAAACCCGGAAGGGTTTTTCAATAACGAAACGGCATCCTCCATCCTTTTTACGAGCTTCCGCCCGTTTCGGAAATGGGATGGAGGATGCTGGTGCCTGGGAGCCAATCCGGCGCTCCCAAGCACCCAAGCAGTGCACCGTGGCTGATTTTGATTGGCCGGGAAGCCCTTTAAAAGCGGCTCCGCGTGGCCGCTTTGCTCATTGTTGCGGAGGCGAGGGAGAAGGGAGGTCCGGGAGGGCGGCTTGCATTGGCTTGCATTGGCTTGCATTGGCTTGGTTGGCTGGCTAAGCTGGATTTCCTTGCATTGATTCCTTAATTCCTTAATTCTGTTGTTGGGAGAGCGAGGGCGGTTTTTGTTAATTTGTTAATTTTCCATTTTTAAATATTTTTGAAAAATACCTTTCTTTTATTCTTAAAAAAAATCAAAAAATATTCTAAAAAAAGGAAAGAATCTTGTGAGCCTGTGTGTGTGTGTTTCCCCCTGTCTTGTGGCTGTTGGCTCCACAGCGGGGAGAGCATTTTGTTAAGTTTCCATTTTTAAATATTTTTGAAAAATACCTTTCTTTTATTCTTAAAAAAAATCAAAAAATATTCTAAAAAAATAAAAGAATCTTGTGTGCCTGTGTGTGCGTTTGTCATTTGTGTAGTTCCAACCAGTGCGCTCCTTTTGCCAACACAAAGTGCTATATAATACAGTGCTCGCTCATTATTTGTGTAGTTCCAACCAGTGCGCTCCTTTTGCCAACACAAAGTGCTATATATAATATAATACAGTGCAATTAGCACGAATAACGAAATTTCGTAAATGCCTTTTGCGCATGCGCTAACGCGGTGCGCCATCTTAACGAATCGATTCGTTATTAGCGATGCATACAAATAACGAAATTTCGTAAATGCTTTGCGCATGCGCCAACCCGGGCGCCATCTTAACGAATCGATTCGTAAATATTTACGAAATTTCGTAAATACCGAACTTTTTCAAGGGAAAATTTTGTAATTATTTTAAATATCGAAACAAAAAAACACCCCAATTACAAATCGATTTTAGAAACAAATTTTTGCGTTGTTACCCAGGCCTAGTTTATATATCTGTGGAATGACTGGGGTGGGGCCAAGAGCTCTTGTCTCCTGGAGCTAGGTGTGAATGTTTCAACTGCCCACCTTGATTAGCATTTGATGGCCTGACAGTGCCTGGAGCAATCTTTTCTCCAGGCACTGGATCTGGTCACATGGTCTGTAGTCCCCTCCCACAACCTCAAGCAACATAGACTTAAGGGAAAACCACATATCAAAATACACATACACTATACTAAGCAATCAGTATTATATACATAACAAATAACTAGTATAGGAGGCAAGCAGAAAGTTGCTATTTCCAACAAAGAATGATGCCTAACAAAGAGGTATTGTAATGATAAACAATATACTGCAATTTTGTAGTGGCTATCTACATTAGGGAGCTTCCGGTGGCACAGTGGGTTAAAGCACCGAGCTGCTTAGCTTGTTGATCGAAAGGTCGCAGGTTCGATTCCGGGGAGCGGCGTGAGCTTCCGCTGTCAGCCCTAGCTTCTGCCAACCTAGCAGTTCGAAAACATGCAAATGTGAGTAGATCAATAGGTACCGCTCCGGCGGGAAGGTAACGGCGCTCCATGCAGTCATGCCGGCCACATGACCTTGGAGGTGTCTACGGACAACGCTGGCTCTTCGGCTTAGAAATGGAGATGAGCACCACACCCCAGAGTCAGACATGACTGGACTTAATGTCAGGGGACTACCTTTACCTTTACCTATCTACATTAGGCCCATTTATTTCTCACTCTTTCTGCTGAGTGTAGTTATGGCAGATGTGCAAGGTAAGTATTAGACTTTCGGTAAAGTTTATTGATTAGTCCACTGACCATATCAACAGTAAAAGACAAAAACAAGAAAATACATAAATACTAATCATTGTCCTAAAACTCCTGTAATAGTGAACATACATTAAAACACAATTAAAACTTGATTAAATTAAAAGTTAAACATAATTAAAAATATCATTTTAAAGTGCCAAGAGATAAGTATTAATTATACGCTGCAAAGCATTGGGATGGGAAACATTTTTCCCATGTAGCACCCCTGAATCATTGGACTAATCAATGGCAGACAGAGTCAGATTTCACCCTGTCATCTAATAAGGAACTGGTACTGATAAATTATCATTATCATTATTATTATTAAACTTTATTTGTACCCCGCTAGCATCTCCCGAAGGATTCGATGCGGCTTACAAAGGCCGAGAGAATGTACTGTTTACCTGAACTGTCCTATGCAGAAATTATACTCAATCAGGACCTCACAGACACCCATCACCAAAATGGCGTAGATATTGTTCTTCAGGCCCACTCCAGTAGATTGAGAAAAGTCTGCTGACTTATCCTGAGGATGAAAAACAAAAGACATCAACATCTCTTCCCCAAGCCGTGGCCCCAGAATGCCTTGCCAACCTGTCTTTGTAAGTTACCAGTTCAAAATCTTCGAGTTCACTCTTGATCATTCGCCGTGTGATGGACTCCAGCATCTCCTCCAATTCTTGCTCGGAGCCTTTCTCATCCTCTTCCTCTTCATCCGCATCTTCTTCATTCTGCTGACGCAGAGTCAAGGTATTCTTATACCAGGCTAGGCAATGCTGGATACAGCAGAGTAAATGTGCCTAAAGGAATGATAAAAACAACCCAAAACATTTAACTCTTAGGGTTGTTGTAGGTTTTTCCGGGCTATATGGCCATGTTCTGGAGGCAATTTTTCTCCTGACGTTTCGCCTGCATCTATGGCAAGCATCCTCAGAGGATGCTTGCCATAGATGCAGGCGAAACGTCAGGAGAGAATGCCTCTAGAACATGGCCATATAGCCCGGAAAAAAAAACCTACAACAACCCAGTGATTCCAGCCATGAAAGCCTTCGACAATACATTTAACTCTTAGTTTGTTCAGACACATAGAGGAGGACAATATTATAGGACGGTGATAATAAAGACCATGTTTATTCCAGCCATGAAAGCCTTCGACAATACCATGTTTATTTTTTGCCTCTCACTGCATTTCTGATTTGAATTGGAGCTCCCACACTTAATGTTGTTTATGTTGGGAGATTGGGCTTATTAACAAACGACTCTCCTCATAAATGTATAGCAGAGTAACTTGTTAGCAGCAGTGTGACCCAAAGTGATAAAAAAACATACACACAGGCCAATGTTATATCTTCTATAGGAGGCATTTCTTTATAGCAAAATAATATGGTTGCACTATTTACAAAAACAAAATTTCCATAACATGAACAAAGTTCTTTCTACTTCCTTCTCTGCTTTCACACTGGGCTTCTTTCTCATAGACAATAGGCTTGGGCGGTTTTGTTCGTTAATTTCGTAATTCGTTATTAATTCATATTTAAATTAGCTTACGATCCAATATTGAGCCATGCAGGAATAGTGTGAGGAGTAAATTAGATTCGAAACAATTTTTTCAATTTATTTCGTAATTATTTTGTAATTATTTCGTAATTATTTTTGCATGTCTGGTGCAAGTTTTATAGTTGTTGTTTGTTTTATCACACCAACAGTCAACAACAGAGGGAGAGGGAAGCTTCAGAAGTTCCCCCTGTCCCATTTGGAGGGTTTTTTAGCATATTGCGCAATCGCGTCCGCCACTAACGAATAGATTCGTAATTATATGAAATTTTGTATATTTCAAAAATTTTAAAAGGAAAATTTCGGAATTATTAAAAAAAAACGAAACACAAGGGCCCCCTAAAAACAAAACGAGTTTAGAACCAAATTTTTCCGTGGTTACCCAAGCCTAATAGACAAACAGCTGTGCTCTCACAGAGCTTCTTCTCACTCCAAACGTACACAGGAGCTTCACACAGTGGCTTTACACACCGCAGCCTTCACTCTAGAGAAGGGGTCCTCAAACTTTTTAAACAGAGGGCCAGGTCACAAACTGTTGGAGGGCCAGATTATAATTTGGAAAAAAAAAATGAATGAATAGTTATGCACACTGCCCACATCTTATTTGTGGTGCACAAAACACTTAAAAACAATGCAATAATTAAAATGAAGAACAATTTTAACAAATATAAACTTATTAGTATTTTAATGGGAAGTGTGGGCCTGCTTTTGGCTGATGAGCTAGGATTGTTGTTGTTGTTGTTGTGTTTTCAAGTAGTTTCAGATGTAGGTTGACTCTGAGTGAGAGCCGGGTAAATGACCTTGGAGGGCCGTATCCGGCCCCCGGGCCTTAGTTTGAGGACCCCTGCTCTAGAACTTTACTGTTGCAACCCAGAGCAGGAAACTGGACCCTCAGACAACCATCCACCACACTTGACTTCAGGAAAACAATCCTTTTTTATTGATGAAAGATGAATACAAAATAGAGGGAAAAATGCAAAGGTAAAAAGTCACAGTAAAAATCAGCAACAAGAAATGTCCATAAACAAGATCATAAAATCCACAGCAAAACTGCTGAATCCTGGAACCTGTTAGCAATCCACTAACTGTACTTGGAACAACTAGAAAACCTCCAAGGAACAAGGCCACTTGAATCAGGAGACCTGCAAAAGCTTGCACATGAATCTGGAACGATGCCTGGTCTGAAGCTGCATTCAGGCCAGGCATACTTAAGGCCGAGAAATCTATTGCGAGACATGCCTGACGTTTTTGTTTGCATTTCTCTCAATCTGGCTGACCTACGTAAACTTTGTGCTTCTCCCCGGCTCTGCCAAATCTGCCCCCGCCTGTCCTCATTAGGCAGACCAGGTGTCAGATTCTCTGGAGAACTAAGGCTGGGAGGAAAAGGGAGTGAAACTTCTCCGCTCGGCTCGGAATGCATGTTCCCATGGGAATTTTGACTTTCACTTTCCAAGGCTGTAGGATTTTCACTACTCAAACCATCATCATCTAAATTGGCCTCAGAATTCACATTGACATCTACATTGGCATCAGGGAATACAATCAGAGAATCAGGTTCAGGTTCAGACACAGGCTGAACCCCAACATTTACACACAATGGCCTTCAATCTGAGGCTTCTCTCACCAAAGCTCCTCACACCAGGCCTACTCACACTGAGGCCTACCTCACACTGAGACCTTTCTTCCACTGAGGCCCTCATACACTGAGGGCTCTTTCAGACTGAGGCCTTCCTCTCACCAAGACAAGCTAACACTGAGGCCTACTCATACTGAGGCCTACTAACACAGAAGTCCTTCTCCCACAGAGATCTCCCACTGACTGAGAGCTACCTCAGACTGAGGGCTATTATTTATTTGTAATATTTGTATACCGCCCTTCTCAACCCCAAAGGGGATTCAGGGCTATGCTACAGGCATAACTGCTTATATAGAACTACGGCTTTTTCTGAGTCATTGCATCCATTTAATCCTTTTCAGTGCTTTACTCACATTTTTGTAATTAAAAATATTTAGGTAATTTTAAAATACAGTTTATAGAAAAAGCTAAGCTCCCATTTGCATCACTGCAAGCTTCTCAAATGATGATTTGGGCGTATAAAGACCTGTAGCTTATGGAAAGTATGCCAGCAACCTATTCAGCAAATCTGAAGCCACTCCCCATCTCTCACCAAAGGTTCTTGCAGGAAGATTTGGTCTCTCTGTGCCAGGATGCACCCCTCGAGTTTTATCGGAGGCAGCAAGTCAGGCTCTGTTTCGTAATACCGCTTCATCTGCCATCAAAAATGAGGAACAACAATTACTACATAATGGGTAGGTATCATTTTACCCTAAGGTGGCTAAAAGAAAGTAAGAGGGAGGCTGAATGCCAACAAAATTAAAATTAGAACAAACAAAAATCTTGCTCAGCTTTGGTTACTGCATTAGGTTGAATTCAGGATCACAAGGGTTTGGGGCTCAAGCCTGTAGTGCCAATGGCTTGGCAAAAAGTCTGAATCAACAATGTCATTTTTCAGCCTTGCCGTACGTTCTGTACCTGGGAGAGAAGCATATCCAGAACGGAATTGCTCAGTTGTGAGTTCCTACGCAAAACGTCATAAAAACCCTGTAAGAAGATGAAAGAAGAATGGCTATCATTTTTTAAAAATGTAATTTATCTCCCATCGTCAGTCAACACAAACAAAGCATCTCCATCTTTGCACTACTATCAACAAGGTCAAAACTGATGGCAACAGTCTGGCAGACAAAACAACCCTGGCTTAGCTTGTAATACCAAACCAGTTTCCATCTCACATTGCCATGGAGAGCACCGTGCAGGTGGGCAAAGGTGTAAAACCTTACTTACTTAGGCGATCCCTCGTAGTCTGAGGATGATGGTCCTCCAAGAGTAGTATCCTGGCGGTGGGTCCGTAGGTGACTGTGAAGCCCTATTCTTGACCTGCATCTTCTCCCACAGTGAGGGCATCGGTTTCCAGGTGGAAGGCGGTCCCGGTTGGGGTTGGCTTGACGCGCCTTCCTCTTGGCATGTTTCTCTCTTTTGCTCCCATTCGTGCCTCTTCAAATTCTACAGCACTGCTGGTCACAGCTGACCTCCAGCTGGAGCTCTCAAGGGCCAGGGCTTCCCAGTTCTCAGTGTTTATGCCACAGTTTTTAAGGTTGGCTTTGAGCCCATCTTTAAATCTCTTTTCCTGCCCACTGATATTCCATTTTCCATTCTTGAGTTCAGAGTAGAGCAACTGCTTTGGGAGACGGTTGTCGGGCATCTGGACAACATGGCCAATCCAGCAGAGTTGATGGCAGAGGACCATCACTTCAGTGCTGGTGGTCATTGCTTCTTCCAGCATGCTGACATTAGTCCGCTTGTCTTCCCAGGAGATTTGCAGGATTTTCCGGAGGCAGCGCTGATGGAATCATTCCAGGAGTTGCATGTGACGTCTGTAGACAGTCCACGTCTCACAGGCATAGAGCAGGGTTGGGAGGACAATAGCTTTATAAACAAGCACCTTGGTCTCCGTACGGATATCCCGGTCCTCAAACACTCTCTGCTTCATTTGGAAAAATGCTGCACTCGCAGAGCTCAGGCAGTGTTGAATTTAAGTGTCAATGTTGACTTTTGCAGAGAGGTGGCTGCCAAGGGAGCGGAAATGGTCAACATGTTCTAATGTTACACCATTCAGCTGTATTTCTGGCATTGGAGAGGGATTGGTTGGTGACTGCTGGAAGAGCATTTTGGTTTTCTCAATGTTTAATGACAGGCCGAGCTTCTCGTATGCTTCTGCAAAGGTGTTTAGAGTGGCTTGTGGGTCTTCTTCTGAATGCGCACGGATGACGTTGTCATCAGCATACTGGTATAAAACCAGAACAATACTGTATCATCAGGATTTCAGGAGCTCTGTTTGAAGCTAAACTATTGCTAGAAATCTTCTAAATGACAACAACTTGACCTGTTATAACTAATGAGTACACAGAAGGGGGTTCTCACCTCATAGAGCATGAGCCTGACATCAGCCTGCTGGCTCAAGCATCGCCTCAAACTGCCCAGGATTTCTAGACAGAAGGCCTCATTGGCTGCAGCATTATAGTGAGCGTGGACATCCACCTGGACCTGCAAGGCAATATCAGAATCATTCAGAATTGCCGTCTATTCTCTATGGCTAAAGACAATTAACATGTGTATTGCAAAAATTATATTAATTCTAAAGTCAACATCTTCTTTAGGAGTCCATGGAACATCAGGAAACTATTCAGGCATCAGTGGTTAATAGTTACAGAAAGCGGAGAAGACTTCCTTCACAAGATGTTGCTTCTTTTGTGCAGTTAGTTCTACTGTGATCCCACCAAGCTTTGTCTGATAAGATGCTGTCTGCTTTCCCAAAAAACAATAGCTTTGAAAGCTGAGTTCTAAATATTATGCAAATATTATTTATGACTGGTATGGCCCACATATGGTCTTCCAGGTGTTCTAAGGTTAGGTAAAGGTAAAATATTTTCCTGTGTCCGACTCAGGGGGTGGTGCTCATCTCCATTTCTAAGCCAAAGAGCCGGCATTGTTTGTAGACACCTCCAAGGTCATGTGGTCAGGATGACTGCATGGAGTGCCGTTATCTTCCCACCAAGGCGGTACCTATTGATCTACTAATATTCACATGTTTTCGAACTGCTAAATTGGAAGAAGCTGGGCCTAACAGCGGGAGCTCACCCCGCTCCCCGGATATGAACTGGCGACCTTTGTAGGTACGGGGATGTATAGTTCACATACAATYGAAGAGCACTCTGAATTCCACCAACTWGGCACACAGAAGCCTCATGACCAGTAAAAAATACTGGGGGTGAACTACAACCCCCCCCCCCCCGATTTGGGAGAGTTGTAGTTCACCTATATCCAGAGAGCACTGTGAACTCAAACACCAATGGATCTGAACCAAACTTGGCACACATACCTGATACGCCAAAATTTGATTACTGAAGGGGTTTTGRAGGAACTGACCTTCCTTTCTGGGAGTTGTAGTTCACCCACAAGTGGAGATACTGTGACCTCCACCGATGATGGACCTGGACCAAACTGGGCATACACAACCTCCATGACTAACTCAACCTACTGGATGGGTTTGAGGGACTGACTCACCATAGTGGGAGTTGTAGTTTACCCTACAGGCAGAGAGCACACTGAACCCCACCGATGACGCATCTAGAGCAAACTTGCCCAACATAACAAACTGATGGAGCTTTTCAGGGTTAACCTGGCATGATGGGAGTTGTAGTTCACCCACAATCTTATGCATTTTGTACCATTTTTAAAAAATGACCCGGACAACGTCGGGTACCCAAGCTAGTTATATAATATTAATAAGTACAAAGGGCAAACAGGTACCCGGGATATGAAGAAACGAGTTATGCTTACCTGACTTGCCCCAATGGCTTGGCTGCACTGAGATGAGGTCAAGCTGCCCAGGAGTTTAAAGTTCTTCAAGAGGAGCAAAAACCCAGCGACTGCTGACTTGCGGGCATCCAACTGCCTGCAGTTAGGATAGGATGCATGAGGAAGAAAAAAAATAGAGAAAACAGAGACACCCTCCCGCCCCCCCAAAGGATACTCTTCTCTAAAGATTTCTGGGAGATCTCTAGTTTGAATCTGTACTTTGACACACAATAAAAACCAGTAGTGTTGCTTCAAACCATATACAGAAGTTTTGTGATGACAAAGTACGGTTTCCATCTACAGTTTCCATCTCGTATATTTATTTATTTCACAGTTTGTAAACCGAGCTTCTCAACCTCGTTGAGGGACTCAGCCCAGTTTACAGCCATAAAAACATATACATTCATTAAAATATCATATATCACAAATTACAAAACAACTTTAAAAACACTATATATAAAACTACAGTGGTCAGTCGCCCTATTAAGATGGATCTACCTCAACTTCCATCCAGGGCCTGTGGAGTTCATTCATCGAAGGCCTGACTCCACAGCCACGTCTTCACCCGTTTCCTAAATGTTAGGATGGATGGGGCGGTTCTGGCCTCCAGAGGGAGAGAGTTCCAGAGTCGGGGCCACCACCGAGAAGGCCCTGTCCCTCGTCCCCACCAGCCGCGCTTGCGAGGCCGGTGGGACCGAGAGCAGGGCCTCTCCAGATGATCTTAGTAATCTTGATGGTTCGTAGGGGAGAATACGTTCGGAGAGGTAAACAGGGCCAGAGTCGTTTAGGGCTTTATAGGTCAACACCAGCACTTTGAATTGTGCTCGGAAGCTAATTGGCAGCCAGTGGAGCTGGCGTAACAGCGGAGTGGTGTGCTCCCTGTACCCAGCCCCCGTTAGTAATCTGGCTGCCGCGCGTTGGACTTGCTGCAGCTTCCGGGCAGTCTTCAAAGGCAACCCCACGTAGAGAGCGTTGCAGTAGTCTAAGCGGGATGTAACCAAAGCGTGTACTACCGTGGCCAAGTCAGCCCTCCCAAGGTACGGACGCAGCTGGCGCACAAGTTTTAATTGTGCGAATGCTCCCCTGACCACCGCTGAGACCTGGGGTTCCAGGCTCAGCGATGAATCCAGGAGAACTCCCAGACTGCGTACCTGAGCTTTCAGGGGGAGTGTGACCCGTCCAGCACAGGCTGTAACCCCGTACCCTGTTCGGTCTTACGACTGACCAGGAGTACCTCTGTCTTGTCTGGATTTAGTTTCAATCTGTTGTCCCTCATCCAGTCCGAGACAGCGGCCAAGCACCGGTTCATGACCTGAACAGCCTCCTTAGTGGTAGGTGGAAATGAGTGATAGAGTTGGACATCATCTGCATACAGATGACATCGCACCCCAAAACTCCGGATCTCTGTGTATGAACCCACACGATCTCTTCATTAATCCGGAGAGGCCCTGCTCACGATCCCACGGGCATCACATGCGCGATTGGTGGGGACGAGGGATAGGGCTTTCTCAGTGGTGGCCCCTCGACTCTGGAACTCTCTCCCTAAGGACATCAGGCAGGCCCCGTCGCTAGCAATCTTTAGGAGGAGCTTGAAAACGTGGTTGTTCGTGTGCCTTCCCAGAATAAGGAAATTCCTAGCATTATGTCCCAACACACTTTATCAGAGATCCAGGATATCTGCATGCCCATCCCCCTCCAAACACACCACCTTGTCATGTCCAGCACTTTTAATTTTAATTATTACATTTGGCCCGGCCATTTTTTTTAATTGCGTAATTGTGTGTTGTTAATGTTATTGCTTTGTTTTTTGAGTTATTGTGTTGTTGTTGTTGCTGCTGTTTTTATTGTTGTATTTGGGCTCGGCCTCTTGTAAGCTGCACCAAGTCCATCAGGAGATGGTAGCGGGGTACAAATAAAGGTTTATTATTATTATTATTATTATTATTATTATTATTATTTCCCATGACTTCTGAAACAAGTCAATGAATTGACACAAGCCAAATACCTTCAGAACTGCATTTACCTTAATATCCGCTAATATATTTCACTATTTATTTATTTTATTTTATTTACGACATTTATATGCCGCCCTTCTCACCCCAAAGGGGACTCAGAGTGGCTTACAAGGTATATATTACATAGAATATATTATATTATTAGCATAGTACAATATCAGTATTAAACATTGCTATATTGCACCATACTACTATATTATTAGTAATATTACATGTAATAGAAATATATAATTATAACATCATAATATTTTCTATTTCTGCCCCTGCCTTATGGAATTCCTTGCCACCCTATATGAGAGCCATGAGTGACTTAGGACCTTTTACTCTCGCACATAAGACCTGGCTTTTTACTAGAGCATTCGATCTCTGTTAATTTTTAATTTCTGTATGTATGTATTTTATCTTTTACAATTTAGCTGTAAATCGCCTAGAGCATTCTCGGATGGAGGGCGATTAATAAGTAATTAAATATGATGATGATGATATTATTATTATTATTATTATATTGCATTACATTATAATATTATAAATATTATATGCAATTATATTATATTATATTATATTATATTATATTATATTATATTATATTACATTATTAGAATAGCACAGGAGACAAGGTGGAACTGTCCCCTGGCCCCCTAGAATCATAGAATCAAAGAATTGGAAGAGACCTCATGGGCCATCCAGTCCAACTCCATTCTGCCAAGAAGCAGGAATATTGCATTCAAATCACCCCTGACAGATGGCCATCCAGCCTCTGCTTAAAAGCTTCCAAAGAAGGAGCCTCCACCACACTCCAGGGCAGAGAGTTCCACTGCTGAACGGCTCTCACAGTCAGGAAGTTCTTCCTAATGTTCAGATGGAATCTCCTCTCTTGTAGTTTGAAGCCATTGTTCCGCGTCCTAGTCTCCAAGGAAGCAGAAAACAAGCTTGCTCCCTCCTCCCTGTGGCTTCCTCTCACATATTTATACATTGGCTATCATATCTCCTCTCAGCCTTCTCTTCTTCAGGCTAAACATGCCCAGCTCCTTAAGCCGCTCCTCATAGGGCTTGTTCTCCAGATCCTTGATCATTTTAGTCGCCCTCCTCTGGACACATTCCAGCTTGTCAATATCTCTCTTGAATTGTGGTGCCCAGAATTGGACACAATATTCCAGGTGTGGTCTAACCAAAGCAGAATAGAGGGGTAGCATGACTTCCCTAGATCTAGACACTATGCTCCTATTGATGCAGGCCAAAATCCCATTGGCTTTTTTTGCCGCACATCACATTGTTGGCTCATGTTTAACTTGTTGTCCACGAGGACTCCAAGATCTTTTTCACACGTACTGCTCTCGAGCCAGGCGTCCCCCATTCTGTATCTTTGCATTTCATTTTTTTCTGCCAAAGTGGAGTATCTTGCATTTGTCACTGTTGAACTTCATTTTGTTAGTTTTGGCCCATCTCTCTAATCTGTCAAGATCGTTTTGAATTCTGCTCCTGTCCTCTGGACTATTGGCTATCCCTCCAATTTGGTGTCGTCTGCAAACTTGATGATCATGCCTTCTAGCCCTTCATCTAAGTCATTAATAAAGATGTTGAACAGGACCGGGCCCAGGACGGAACTCTGCGGCACTCCACTTGTCACTTCTTTCCAAGATGAAGAGGAAGCATTAGTGAGCACTCTCTGTGTTCGTCCACTTAACCAATTACAGATCCACCTCACCGTAGTTTTGCCTAGCCCACATTGGACTAGTTTCCTTGCCAGAAGGTCATGGGGGACCTTGTCAAAGAAGGCCTTCCTGAAATCCAGGTACGCTCCATCCACGGCATCATTCCCCGCATCTACCCAGCTTGTAGCTCTATCGAAGAAAGAGATCAGATTAGTCTGGCATGACTTGTTTTTGATAAATCCATGTTGACTATTAGCGATGACTGCATTTGTTTCTAAGTGTTTGCAGACCGCTTCCTTAACAATCTTTTCCAGAATCTTGCCTGGTATCGACGTGAGGCTGACCGGACGGTAATTGTTTGGGTCATCCTTTTTTCCCTTCTTGAAGATTGGGACCACATTGGCCCTCCTCCAATCTGCTGGAACTTCTCCCGTTCTCCAAGAACTCTCAAAGATGGTTGCCAATGGTTCCTCTCTCTTCACTCTGGCTCAGAGCAACAGTTGGTGCTGAAGAGAGGGGTCTGCTTTCCAAAATGTTATGTTAATTCCTAAAGAGCTAAAATGTCATGATTTTATGAAAGCAGCTGTTTGTGGGTTTTTATTTTTATAAATTTAATGGTAAGAAAATAATAAATTTGTTTCAAATGGCATCTTACCCTGAAAACATGGATTTACGAAGAACAAGGATCAGGGAATCCCTCATTGACATGCTGATTTTGAGCAGAGGCTGAGGAAAAACAAAGAGAGCTCTGCAGTTTGGATGAACATGAAAACAGCACCACAGACTCTAGCAATACAGACAGATGGGAAAACATTTCAGCAATGTTTGGTTCGATTGCAGTTACACAAAGTGTGAAGTCCAGGAGAATGGATAGTCTGCCACTGCAAAAGAGAGAAACTCCATCCACCTGAGGCTTTCATGGCCAGAATCATTGGGCCGCTGTGAGTTTCCCGGGCTTTATGGCTACATTCCAGAAGCATTCTCTCCTGACGTTTTGACCACATCTATGGCAGGCAACCTCAGAGGTTGTGAGATCTGTGGGAAACCAGGCAAGTGGGGTTTATATATCTGTGGAATGTCCAGAGTGAGAGAAAGAACTCTTGTTTGTTGGAGGCAAGTGTGAATGTTGCAATTAGCCACCTTGATTAGCATTGAATGGCCTTGAAGCTTCACAACCTGGCTGCTTCCTACCTGGGTATTCCTTTATTGGACAGGAAATAATCAGGGCAAACTAACACCTCCCAACAAAGGATTCCTCCAGGCAGGAAGTAGCCAGGCTTTGAAGCTGCAAGGCTATTCAATGCTAATCAAGCTGGCCAATTGCAACATTCACACTTGCCTCCAACAGATAAGAGTTCTTTCTCCCACTCTGGACATTATTCCACAGATATATAAATCCCACTTTTCCTAGTTTCTAACAGACCTCACAACCTCTGAGGATGCCTGCCATAGATGTGGGTGAAACGTCAGGAGAGAATGCTTCTGGAACATGGCCTTACAGCCCAGAAAACTCACAGCAATCCACACACTGACAGTTTTTAATGTTGTTCCTAAAACCGAATGAGAGTTTTGAGCTGGAATGCAATACATACAATACATATATACATATCTGATTCAAAAAGACCTCTTTAAATCCCACCGAATCAAAGCGCTAAATCAGAAACTCAGGCAGATGGGCCTCTCAGAGAATATATTGAGCGGTTTTGAGCATAAAAAGTTAATGCAGATCTTAGTGGAACGGATCAGTGACATAGACAAACAGGACTCAATGACTCTGGCGTGCTCCACATGCTCTCCATTGAGTCTAGGCCTAACATTTAATTCTTTGGGAGGTGCCAAATACTTTGAAAATTTAAACATCCCAAAATTTCGCCTTGCTTTCAGTTGGGCCAGATTCACTGCCCTCAAATCAGCCATACTAGAGGGTAGATACAAAGGGACTGATTACGAACACAGAGTTTGCCCATGCGGGGAGGGTAAAATTGAAACTGTAATATATGTACTTTTTATTTGCACAATTTACAAGGATGATAGACTAAGGTTAATATCCCCTCTACTCACCAAGTGGCCAGGAAGATCCCTAAGTTGGTATTGCACTTATTTACTGCCTGATCTTGATAAAAGGGTAACGGAACAGGTGGCCAAATTTCTGTTTGCAGCGGCAAAAAGCCGCAAGTGCCTCATGAATAACCTGTAAAGGCTGAGTGTAACAAAGAGTACTCGGGAGACTTATTATTAATTTGCAATCCGTTCCTGTTTTAGATTATATAAACAGTCATTCATCCGATAGCGAATGGTGATACTTGTTTTTATTAATTATAAGCCAAATGTGATGTTATTAA
This sequence comes from Anolis sagrei ordinatus, assembly GCF_025583915.1. Classification (NCBI taxonomy): domain Eukaryota; kingdom Metazoa; phylum Chordata; class Lepidosauria; order Squamata; family Anolidae; genus Anolis; species Anolis sagrei. Next base: position 3,565,615 of record NW_026844367.1, on the reverse strand, counting down.
TTGTTAATTGTTGCATTTCATCATTCTACTTTCACTTGACTTAGCCGATGGTTTGTTGACCGAAATAAAGGCTACTGACTGACTGATACACATCTATAAAACAAAACCGCATTACCTGCACAGCTTTAAGGAGCCCTTGCACTGTATCAAGAGGCAGGAATGACAAATGATCAAAAGCCTCTGCAACTTTGGAGGACGAGCTTTGAAGGACAAGGGGAGCAGACATTACAATGCTGGACAAAAGATCTGAAAAGGAAGATTAAGAAGGGATCTATTTAGAAAAGATCTAAATAAAAGCAACCCATCAATTCTATGTGTTACTTTTACTCTTGCATCACATGACTGTTTTGTTCTCTGTTTTCCTGAACTGTACTGGTGGAAAATCGTCTTTGCAAAGACGTTTCCAATTGTTTCCTTTCATAATCTATATAAATAAAAATGTAATGTTTGTTTGTGGGATTAACATAACTCAAAATCCACTGGACGAATTGATGCCAAATTTGGCCACAAGACACCTACTAACCCAAGGAGTGACCATCACTCAAAAAAAATTGATTTTGTCATTTGGGAGTTGTAGATGCTGGGATTTATAGTTCACCTACAATCGAAGAGCATTCTGAACTCCACCAATGATGGAATTGAACCAAGCTTGGCACACAGAACTCCCACGACCAACAGAAAATACTGGAAGGGTTTAGTGGGCATTGACCTTGAGTTTTGGACTTGTAGTCCGCCTACATCCATAGAGCAATACCCCATATGCCCACATTTGAATACTGGTTGGGTTGGGGTAGGATTGATTTAGTCATTTGGGAGTTGTAGTTGCTGGGATTTATAGTTCACCTATAATCAAAGAGCATTCCAAACTCCACCAACAATGGAATTGAAACAAACTTGGGACACAGAACTCCCATGACCAACAGAAAATATTGGACGGGTTTGGTGTGCATTGACCTTGAGTTTGGGAGTTGTAGTTCACCTACATCCAGAGAACACTGTGGACTCAAACAATGATGGATCTGGACCAAACTCTACACGAATACTCAATACGCCCAAATGTGAACACTGGCGGAGTTTGGGGGAAATAGAATCTTGACATTTGGGAGTTGTAGTTGCTGGGATTTATAGTTCACCTACAATCAAAGAGCATTTTGAACTCCACCAATGATGGAATTGAACCAAACTTAGTACACAGAACTCCCATGACCAACAGAAAATACTGGAAGGGTTTGGTGGGCATTGACCTTGAGTTTGGGAATTATAGTTCACCTACATCCAGAGAGCACTGTGGACTCAAACAATGATGGATCTGGACCAAACTTGGCACGAATATTCCATATGCCCAAATATGAACACAGATGGAGTTTAAGGGAAATAGACCTTGACATTTGGGAGTTGTAGTTATGGGATTTATAGTTCACCTACAATCAAAGAGCATTCTGAACCCCACCAATGACAGAATTGGGCAAACTTCCCACACAGATACCACCATACTTAAGGCCATCCAGTCCAACTCCCTTCACCAGGGCAAGAAAACGTAATCAAAGCCCTCCTGACAAAGAGCCATCCAGCCATAGATATAGATAGATATGATTCACACACACAGAGATATAGTATCATAGATTTGAAAGGGACCCCTAAAGAAGAACAATTATATGTTGCATGTTCCAGAGTAGGCAAACCAGACACTCTCCACATCAACACTGACAAAGAAACAGCAAGAAATACTGTTTACCCACAAGCAGAAAGAAATTACATATATTAGAAACCAACACTTTCTCATTATTTTATTTTCCAGATCACCAGACTGGGCCACAGCAACGTGTGGCAGGGGATGGCTAGTTACCTATAAAGTGGCTGACGGAGGAACCTGCAGTTGTGATGACTCTGTTCAGGACCTGTTCCAGTATTTCACTTCTTATTAGCTCATGCACCTGAGAAGTAGAATATCTTAAAGCAAGATTCTGTTGATGCAATTTCAGTTTATTCACAGCATAACACACACAAACATCTATTTTTGATTTTGTATCAAACAGCCCAAACACTTTCACCTGAAGACGTATTAGTGAAGAAAGTGATAAAACTAACCCATGTCAGAATAGTTTGTTTTTTTTTATTGAGAAGAACAAAAATACTAATTCAGTCACTCTGTGCTTAGTTTTAATGGGGTAAATGATTTGGGATCTAAAACCTGCAGAAGTACCTCCTCAAATACTGTATATACTTGAGTATAAGCTGACCCGAATATAAGCCTAATTTTACCACAAAAAAACTGGGGAAACGTATTGACTCAAGTATAAGCCGAGAGTGGGAAATGCAGCAGCTGCAGGTAAATTGCAAAATAAAAATAGATGCCAATTTTTGTTGCTCATTCATTCAGTCGTCTCCGACTCTTCGTGACCTCATGGACCAGCCCACGCCAAAGCTCCCTGTCGCCATCACCACCCCCAGCTCCTTCAAGGTCAGTCCAGTCACTTCAAGGATGCCATCCATCCATCTTGCCCTTGGTCGGCCCCTCTTCCTTTTACCTTCCACCTTCCCCAGCATAATTGCCTTCTCCAGGCTTTGCTGTCTCTTCATGATGTGGCCAAAGGACTTCCACTTTGTCTCTAGTCTCCTTCCCTCCAATTAGCTGTCAGGCTTTATCTCCTGGAGGATGGACTGGTTGGATCTTCTCGCAGATGCCAATAACATTACATTAATTGAGGCATCAGTAGGTTACATGGTTTTGAATGTTTACATAAAATTGTAATTTAAGATAAAACTGTCCAACTACGATTAAACCATTATTCTAATATTCTTCAGTGTAAATGTGCTTATGTATCCCTCTAATAATAATAGAGTAAAATAATAAATGCAATAAATAATAATAATAGAGTATAATAATAAATGTAATTATACTAATCAAGACCGTATAATCATCATAACAGAGTAATAATCATCATAACAGAGTAAAATAATAAATAACCTTGACTTGAGTATAAGCAGAGGGGAGCTTTTTCAGCCTGAAAGACATACCTTATATACTCACATATAAGCCTAGTTTTTTAACCCTTGTTTTAGGCTGAAAAAGTCCCCCTCGGCATATACTCGAGACAAGGTTATTTATTATTTTCCTCTTTCATTATTATTATTTTTATTACATTTATTATTTTCCTCTATTTATTATTATTATTATTATTATTATTATTATTATTATTATTACATTTATCATTATTATTAAATTTATTATTTTATTTTATAATTGTTATCATTACATTTATTATTTTCCTCTATTTATGATTGTTATTACATTTATTATTTCACTCTATTCTTATTATTATTACATTTATTATTTTACTGTCTTTATTCTTATTGGAAGGATATGTAAGCACATTCATTTACATTGAAGTAGGTTAAAATAATGGTATAATCAGAGTTGGGAAGTCTTATCTTAAATTAATTTTATGTAAATATTCAAACATATATAACCTACTGATGCCTTATTATTATTATTATTATTATTATTATTATTATTATTTGATGTTAGAACATTCTGTTGTTCTGGAATGAATTTTTGGATACAATCACACATGTAGGACAGGATATAAAAGCCCGAAATAATAATAATAATAAATATTGTATTAATTTAAACATGTTTATACTTTTTGTGCACGTATCTCATTTTAATTAGCTGGGTTCAGAACTGGGAATCATTCCACAGGTTCTTGAGAGCGGGCACTTTTTTTCTCTAAAAGTAAAATTTCTTACATTATTATTATTATATTGTCGAAGGCTTTCATGGCTGGAATCACTGGGTTGTTGTAGGTTTTTCGGGCTATATGGCCATGTTCTAGAGGCATTCTCTCCTGACGTTTCGCCTGCATCTATGGCAAGACCTCACAACCTCTGAGGATGCTTGCCATAGATGCAGGCGAAACGTCAGGAGAAATGCCTCTAGAACATGGCCATATAGCCCAAAAAAACCCACAAGAACCTAATTATTATTATTATTTCGGGCTTTTATATCCTGTCCTACATGTGTGATTGTATCCAAAAATTCATTCCAGAACAACAGAATTTTCTAACATCAAATAATTAATAATAATAAGGCATCAGTAGGTTATATATTCTTGAATGTGGGTTTGGTTTTAAATCATTTTGCTTTTAAAAAGGGATGTATATCTGAGGTATTAAAAACCTGGGGTGACAATCATCAAGAGGAGAAAAAGTACAACGACTGAAAACATAGAATATACAACACCATCTCAGACTAACCTTGAATGCTTCCAATAGGATATCAGCTCCTAACTTGCACGATTGCTGAGCTGGAGTTTTGGAAAGACTGTGGTTAGTTTCCATGCTTTTACCCCCAAAGGGTCTTTTCGGCCCATAGGAGTCCATCAGGATGAATCCCAGACCCACCAGGCCCTGCGTCACATGATCCCAGCCAAATACACTGGAACAAAACCATCAGAGGAGAAAAGCATCATTTTCTTTGTCTTGTACTCATCTCATTTCCCCCTCCCCTGTTTTTCTCTCCCTCTCTCTCTTCATGAAGCTAAACATACCAGGAATAATAAGCCACACAAAATCAACTAACCCAAACTTCCTCAAAGCAGACAAGAGTAAAGTGGACTATGATTTCCACAGTGGGCAAAAGCACGAGGCACAGAGGCTGCTCCCTTGAAGCCCCAAAGCCCTGACTCTTGCACTAGCACTCTCTCTGGAGCTAACTCTTTAACTCAAAACTCTAGTCTTATGTTGTAACGGTTTGTAAAAGAGCCACCACTTTGTAAGGACTTACTAAATGGATAACACAACTAATAGCTTGTAATGTTGATTTGGACTGTAGCGTGGCTTAACTTGAAAGTATTTGTAACAGAGACTTGGCTTTAGAAGAAACTATAACAAGTTTATTGAAGTATAAAAGAAGCTTGATGGTTTCAATGTTTCTTAGCTCTTAGAGGCACATTTCTTCAGAGGTTACATTTAATACATTTCAGTAAACAACTCTTAAGAGGACTATTCCTTCCACTAAACAGGTTTTAAACTTATTTTCCTTCAAAATGTGTTTTTTTTTTTAACAGATTACTTCAGGTATAAGCTTATTCTTTCCTTATGTTATTTCTGTTGCAGTAAAGATTCTTATTAGGGTTCTCTCCCCCTTTTGCTCATGCCCAATAATACAATACAATACAATACAATTCTTTATTGATTAGTCAATTTTGACCATATCAAAACATGCAAAACATACAAAACATACACATACAGTAAAACCATATATGAATACAAGGCATCATGGCCTACTGGCCTGTCGACCCACTCCTAAATAATTGAGCAACTACAAAGATAAAAAGATTAAAATGTTAAAAATTGATTAATTCCTTAAAGTAGGGTTTGGGTGGGGGCATGGGTAGGTAAAACTAGTGGCATGACCATATTAAGTTTTTAAGTTTGAGTTTTGTTGATGGCAGCAAGGTCACCTCTCTCTGCTTCCATCTTCTCGCGGATGGCCAGCGCTTTTTGGGTAAAAAGGGTCAATTTTAAAATAGAGTTTTTATCTGAACCCTGAAGGAGGATGTGACTAATAATATAAATAAGTCAACTTGACCTATCTAAACTACACAGGCTAAAAGCCAAAACCTTCCTGATTCTCAACACAGTAGAATCAGCCTTTCCCTGTAGTTCTTAGACTACAGACTACTTTACTGGTTCTCAACACACAACAGAACCAGCCTTCCCTGTAGTTCGCTGACTACAGACTAACTGTTTTAAAATGGCTGCCCTGCCAAGTGGCAGTTGGCTCCGCCCCTTTTCCCATGGCAATCCAGCTCAAAGTGAGTTGAGCTGGCTGCCATCCCTCCAGTTACACTAGTTTAAATACTTATCCTTTTAAACACCTATCTATTTATCATAGAATCATAGAATCAAAGAGTTGGAAGAGACCCCATGGGCCATCCAGTCCAACCCCATTCTGCCAAGAAGCAGGAATGTTGCATTCAAATCACCCCTGACAGATGGCCATCCAGCCTCTGTTTAAAAGCTTCCAAAGAAGGAGCCTCCACCACACTCCGGGGCAGAGAGTTCCACTGCTGAACGGCTCTCACAGTCAGGAAGTTCTTCCTCATGTTCAGATGGAATCTCCTCTCTTGTAGTTTGAAGCCATTGTTCCGCGTCCTAGTCTCCAGGGAAGCATAAAACAAGCTTGCTCCCTCCTCCCTGTGGCTTCCTCTCACTGTAATCTACATAACTATAGATTAAAACTCACACTTCACCACATATGTCAAAGCGAACTCCAGGCCGAGCGGCAGCTCCTAACTCAAATCCTCTTAAAGTTGGGATGCTCTTAAGTAGAGGTTTCGATGTATGCATGATAGTATCAAAGCTACATAATCATTGATTGAGGGAGGATGGATAGCAGAAAAGTTTATTCCATCAACTGATTTCTTAGCCACTCACCTGTTCGCTACAACTTCTAAAAACACAGCAGATATATCATAGCGCTGAGGAGCTAAGTCCTGTAGAAACTTGGAGCCTTGGAGGAACTGCTTGTCCTTGAAGCTTCTCATAATCGATGTTTTGAGGAAGTCAAACACCTGAAGCAGAAAGGTGAATAAGCAAGATGCACTACATGTGTTGCGTTTTCACAACTGGATGTTTCAACTAGAATGATCAAATCTTATTAACAATGTATTTGCATAATTTACACATGTTACATGGTTACATTATTTTAAATGGTGTTAGGTAAAGGTAAAAGTTTTCGCCTGACATTAAATCTAGTCATGTTGAACTCTGGGGGTTGGTGCTCTGGGGGTTGGTGCTTAGTCGAAGAGCTGGCGTTATCCGTAGACGCCTCCAAAGTCATGTGGCCAGCATGACTGCATAGTGCAACACTACTTTTGCATGTTTTCCAACTGCTAGGTTGGCAGAAGCTGTGGCTAATAGCAGAAGATCACCCCACTCCTCAGGTTCAAACTGCTGACCTTTCGGTCAGCAAGTTCAGCAGCGGTTTAACACACTGCACCATTGGAGGCACCATTTAAATGGTATTAACTGTTTTTGAATTGTTGTTTTAAGCAATTCAATATGCTTTCAGTACTTGAAAGCTATTCTTACTCTTATAAGCTGTTTGCATTATATACTGCCCTGAGACCCTTGGAATATAAGGGCAGGTTATAAAATATTATTTACTGTTTATACTCGAGTATAAGCCTAGTTTTTCAATCCTTTTTTAAGGCTGAAAAAGCCCCCCTCGGTTTATATTCAAGTCAAGGTTATTTATTATTTTACTCTGTTATTATTATTTTATTACATTTATTATTTTATTCGATTATTATTAGTATTACTACATTTATTATAATTCTATTATTACTGTTATTATAACATTTCCATTATTTTACTCTATTTATTACTGTAATTATTACATTTATTATTCTATTATTAGTTATTATTACATTTCCATTATTTTACTCTATTTATTACTGTTATTATTACATTTATTATTCTATTATTACTGTTATTATTACATTTCCATTAGTTTACTCTATTTAGCACTGTTATTACTACATTTATTATTCTATTATTAGTTATTATTACATTTCCAATATTTTACTCTATTTATTACTGTTATTATTACATTTATTATTCTATTCTTACTGTTATTATAACATTTCCATTATTTTACTTTATTTATTACTGTTATTACTACATTTATTATTCTATTATTACTGTTATTATTACATTTCCATTATTTTACTCTATTTATTACTGTCATTATTACATTTATTATTCTATTATTACTGTTATTATTACATTTCCATTATTTTACTCTATTTATTACTGTTATTATCACATTTATTATTCTATTATTACTGTTATTATTACATTTCCATTATTTTACTCTATTTAGTACTGTTATTATTACATTTATTATTCTATTATTATTATTACATTTATTATTCTATTATTACTGTTATTATTACATTTCCATTATTTTACTCTATTTATTACTGTTATTATTACATTTATTATTCTATTATTACTGTTATTATTACATTTATTATTCTATTATTACTGTTATTATTACATTTCCATTATTTTACTCTATTTATTACTGTCATTATTACATTTATTATTCTATTATTACTGTTATTATTACATTTCCATTATTTTACTCTATTTAGTACTGTTATTATTACATTTATTATTCTATTATTACTGTTATTATTACATTTCCATTATTTTACTCTATTTAGTACTGTTATTATTACATTTATTATTCTATTATTACTGTTATTATTACATTTATTATTCTATTATTACTGTTATTATTACATTTCCATTATTTTACTCTATTTAGTACTGTTATTATTACATTTATTATTCTATTATTACTGTTATTATTACATTTCCATTATTTTACTCTATTTAGTACTGTTATTATTACATTTATTATTCTATTATTACTGTTATTATTACATTTATTATTCTATTATTACTGTTATTATTACATTTCCATTATTTTACTCTATTTAGTACTGTTATTATTACATTTATTATTCTATTATTACTGTTATTATTACATTTCCATTATTTTACTCTATTTAGTACTGTTATTATTACATTTATTATTCTATTATTACTGTTATTATTACATTTATTATTCTATTATTACTGTTATTACATTTATTATTCTATTATTACTGTTATTATTACATGTCCATTATTTTACTCTATTTATTATTATTATTAATTTATTATTTTTACTGTTATTATTACATTTATTGTTTACTCATTACTTTATTATTACTTTTCCATTATTTTACTCTATAATTATTATTATTATTATTACATTTCTTATTCTATTATTACTGTTATTATCACATTTATTATTTTACTTTA
>NW_026844367.1:3506864-3556527 GCF_025583915.1 Anolis sagrei ordinatus | reverse complement strand
TTTACTCTATTTAGTACTGTTATTATTACATTTATTATTCTATTATTACTGTTATTATTACATTTCCATTATTTTACTCTATTTAGTACTGTTATTATTACATTTCCATTATTTTACTCTATTATTATTGTTATTATTACATTTATTATTTTACTCTATTATTATTGGATGGATACGTAAGCACATTTACATTGAAGTAGTTTAGAATAATGGTTTAATCAGAGTTGGGCGGTCTTATCTCAAATTAGTTTTATGTAAATATTCAAAAACATTTATCCCACTGATGCCTCAATTAATGTAATTATATTGGTATCTATTTTTATTTCGAAATTTACCAATAGCTGCTGCATTTCCCACTCTCGTCTTATACTCGAGTCATTATGTTTTCCCTGTTATTTGTGGTAAAATTAGGTGCCTCGGCTCCTGTTTGGGTCGGCTTATACTCGAGTATATACGGTATTTACTATTTATTTACAGTATTTATTAGGCTTGGGTAAGTTTGTTCGTAAGCTTCTAAAATCGTAATTAATTCGGATTAAATCGGATTAAATTAATTAATTCGGATTAAATTTTGATCCAATTTCGAGCCATGCAGGAATAGTGGGAGGAGCAATTCCGAACTGAAACAACTTCCCCATTGTTTGGAATTATTTTCGGATGTGGCTTTGCACGCCCGGCGATGCAAAGAGGGACGAGGTGGGCGTGGCTAAGAACAGCTCTTCCTGAAGGCCACGCCCCTCTTTGCATCGGCGGCTCTGCAATCCATCGCCGTTCGCCGCCACCCAGGGTTTTGTCATATTGAAAATGCTTTTCAAACCAACAACACATTTTTGTTCAGAAATAACTGCGAGATTTTAAAACTGTTTAGGCTTTCTGACTTTGCCAAAGTTAATGGTTCTGGAGGGAGGGGCACCTTCCATTAACGAAGCAAGCGAAGCAATTCAGATTTCTGCTATTTCCGACCTTTTTTTCAAGAAAATTTCAGAAATCACTTCAAAATTGAAACGCCAGCGCCCCCTATATACGAAACGGGTTTAGAACCATTTTTTTTCTTGATCACCCAAGCCTAGTAAAACCACACTATAATAATAATAATAATAATAATAATAATAATCCTTTATTTATACCCCGCTACCATCACCCGCAGGACTCGGTGCGGCTTACAAGAGGCCGAGCCCAAATACATCAATAAAAGACAACGACAACAATACAACAATACAACAATAAATAACTCATAAACAAAGCAAAACAATAACAATAATATCACAACGCATTTAAAAGCAAATGTAATGATTAAAATTTTAAAAATGCTGGGCATGTCCAGGGAAAATAGGATGGATATTTTAGGGATAGGTGGGCGTGCAGACAATCCTAAATCTCTCGTAAAGTGCATTTGGGACAAATTGCTTGGATTTCCTTATTCTGGGAAGGCACACTGGAACATCCACATTTTCAAGCTCCTTCTAAAGACTGCCAATGTTGGGGCATGCGAGACAGGGCCTTTTCTGTGGTGGCCCCCCGACTTTGGAACGCCCTCCCAAAAGATCTGAGACAGGCCCCTACGTTGGCAGTTTTCAGAAAGAATTTAAAAACCTGGCTGTTCCGATGTGCCTTCCCAGATTAGGAATCCCCATCACCAAGTCCTAGAAGCACTTTAGTAGAATCAAGATCACTGCACACCGCATTTTATGATCCTATATTCCTCCTGCCACTTCAGCACTTTTTAACCCTGTACCCACTGCTCTGGCCAGCCCAGTTTTTAAAGTGTCCTGATTTTGTTACTGTTGTTGTTTATTTTGCTCACTGTTTTGATTTGCTTTGGTATTGTTGTTGTATTATGTTTTACTGTATTGTGTTTTGAGGCTTCGGCCTATGTGAGCCGCATCGAGTCCTACGGGAGATGCTAGCGGGGTACAAATAAAGTTAATAATAAATAAAATAATAATGCCTGATGTCCTTGGAGAGGGAGTTCCAGAGTCGAGGGGCCACCACCGAGAAGGCCCTGTCCCTCGTTCCCACCAATCGCGCTTGCGATGCAGGTGGGATCGTGAGCAGGGCCTCTCCAGATGAACGAAGAGATCGTGTGGGTTCGTATACAGAAATGCGGTCACGCAGGTAGATGGGTCCCAAACCGTTTAGGGCTTTGTAGGTAAGCACCTGCACCTTGAATTCTCAGTAGTGGCCCCTCGGCTGTGGAACGCCCTTCCTACAGACATCAGATCGGCCCCCTCCTATCTGGCATTCCGGAAGAGAGTGAAGACCTGGCTCTTCGAACAGGCTTTCAACTAAGCAGTGCAATTGATTGATTATTGGAATATGGATTAATGGACAATGAGAGTGGATGCTGATTCTATTGATGAGACGTGATGGATTGTTATTTTGTTGTATTGTTGTATTGATGTTTTGATGTGAATTAATTGATATTGCTGTTTTAATTGATTAATGATCTGTTTTGTACTGTTGAATTGGTTGTTAACCGCTCTGAGTCGCCTGAGGGCTGAGAAGAGTGAAGTAAATAAATAAATAAATAAATAAAATATCAAGAACAGTACATCATCAAATATCAAAACAGTTATTAAAACCATAAAACAAATAGTACGCCCAAGTATTCTCTGACTCCCTGATTCGGTCAAGATTGAAAAGGAAAGGTGTATACCTGCTCTTCAAACCGGCGTATTTTGGCCATTGAGAGCAGAATGGTGACACTGAAGGGACACAGGGCTCTGCTGGGGTCTCCCTGTTGCTCCGCCTGGAAAACATTAAGCAACCAGAACGCATTAGAGAGCTTTCGAGGTGCCACGGTATTAATAACTTTACAAGCAATGACTACTTGATAAAAGGGACTAAAAATGATCAAGGGTCTGGAGAACAAGCCCTATGAGGAGCGGCTGAAGGAGCTGGGCATGTTTAGCCTGAAGAAGAGAAGGCTGAGAGGGATATGATAGCCATGTATAAATATGTGAGAGGAAGCCACAGGGAGGAGGGAGCAAGCTTGTTTTCTGCTTCCTTGGAGACTAGGACGCGAACAATGGCTTCAAACTACAAGAGAGGAGATTCCATCTGAACATGAGGAAGAACTTCCTGACTGTGAGAGCCATTCAGCCGTGGAACAGGAGACATGGACAAGAAGTGGAAAAGGGGAGAAATCACCAAAGAAGAATTCAAACAAATAGCCAACACCTGTAGGGAAAGGTCCGCAAGGCTAAAGCACAAAATGATTAGGACAAGGAACAATGGCTTCAAACTACAAGAGAGGAGATTCCATCTGAACATGAGGAAGAACTTCCTGACTGTGAGAGCCGTTCAGCAGTGGAACTCTCTGCCCCGGAGTGTGGTGGAGGCTCCTTCTTTGGAAGCTTTTAAACAGAGGCTGGATGGCCATCTGTCAGGGGTTATTTGAATGCGATGTTCCTGCTTCTTGGCAGAATGGGGTTGGACTGGATGGCCCAGGAGGTCTCTTCCAACTCTTGGATGCTATGATTCTACTTAGCACAGTTCAAACTTAAAATAAACATTTACTTAACAAAAAAGAGTAACATCTGGGCAACCAAGGGAAATAGTGCAGTGAGAAGCCTCTGTTCTTCTTACTACATGAAAAATATGATACGTAAAGGTAAAGTGTTCCCCTGACATTAAGTCTAGTCATGTCCAACTCCGGGGGGTGGTGCTCATCTCCATTTCTAAACCAAAGAGCCGGCATTGTCCATGGACACCTCCAAAGTTATGTCGCCAGCATGACTGCACGGAGCGCTGTTACCTTCCTGCCGGAGCGGTACCTATTGAACTACTCACATTTGCATGTTTTCAAACTGCTAGCTTGGCAGAAACTGGGACTAACAGCAGGAGCTCACCCTGCTCCCCGGATTCAAACTGCTGACCTTTCGGTCAGCAAGTTCAGCAGCTCAGTGGTTTAACCCACTGCTTCACCAGGCGGCCTATAATGATACAACTCTGCTAATAATGACTCGAACAAAGCTTTGCTTGAGAGAAAGGGAAAAACTCATTTGGTTTTGTGCCAGTGTGAGGGGCTAAAATATTCTCGCAGCAAATTCCACTGAGTTGGAGGCTGCTTTTCCCTTTGTCTTTAGTTTGCAGAAATAGACAAAATGAGAGCACAAGTTCAGCCACTCTCCTTGTGGGTTGTTGTAGGTTTTTTGGGGCTATATGGCCATGTTCTAGAGGCATTCTCTCCTGACGTTTCGCCTGCATCTATGGCAAGCATCCTCAGAGGTAGTGAGGTCTGTTGGAACTAGGAAAAGGGGTTTATATATCTGTGGAATGACCAGGGTGGGACAAAGGACTCTTGTCTGCTGGAGCTAGGTGTGAATGTTTCAACTGACCACCTTGATTAGCATTTGATAGCCTGGCAGTGCCTGAGAGGTGATTAGATGTCCCAGATTGTTTCCTCTCTGTTGTTTTGCTGCAACAAAATCAGGGACATCTAATCACCTTTCAACAAAAGATTGCCCCAGGCACTGCCAGGCTATCAAATGCTAATCAAGGTGGTCAGTTGAAACATTCACACCTAGCTCCAGCAGACAAGAGTCCTTTGTACCACCCTGGTCTTTCCACAGATATATAAACCCTCTTTCCTAGTTCCAACAGACCTCACTACCTCTGAGGATGCTTGCCATAGATACAGGCCAAACATCAGGAGAGAATGCTTCTAGACCATGGCCATATAGCCCGAAAAAGCCTACAACAACCCAGTAATTCCGGCCATGAAAGCCTTCGACCATACACTCTCCTTGTGTTTGCCTGGCTGACCAAACATAGCAGTCTTTGCTTTCATTTTTGCTTGTGTTTGTCTCCTTCCTTTGTGAAGAGAAAAATGGATTTAATAGTCGCAGTAAACAGTGGGCAGGCCACATGTACAGGATAAAATGTTAAAAACTCTAATGAGATAAAAATAGGAGCAAAAAAGTGGTCAGAAAAAGGCCTATATGAAGCATGGGCAAACTTTGGCCCTCCAGGTGTTTTGGACTTCAACTCCCACAATTACTAGATCGCTTTGTGTTCTCAAATATTATGTTTTGTAGAACTGCAAATTTTCTGTATTAAAAATAAAAAGTCCTGAGAGTTTCAGAGAAAAAAAAAAGCTACCTAGCTTTATTATACACTAGTAGCTTGGGGACCCGGCGATGCTCGGATTACTTGAAAAAGACCTCACAACCTCTGAGGATGCTTGCCATAGATGCAGGTGACACGTCAGGAGAGAATGCCTTTAGAACATGGCCATATAGCCCGAAAAAACCTACAACAACCCAGTGATTCCAGCCATGAAAGCCTTCGACAACAGACCCCACAACCTCTGAGGATGCATGCCATAGATGCAGGCGAAACGTCAGGAGAGAATGCCTTTAGAACATGGCCATACAGCCCGAAAAAACCTACAACAACCCAGTGATTCCAGCCATGAAAGCCTTCGACAACAGACCCCACAACCTCTGAGGATGCTTGCCATAGATGCAGGCGAAACGTCAGGAGAGAATGCCTTTAGAACATGGCCATACAGCCTGAAAAAACCTACAACAACCCAGTGATTCCAGCCATGAAAGCCTTCGACAATACATTGAGAAAGACATTGTTTATTTTGGGAAGTTTGGTAATATCTCTGGATGCAGGGTGAACAATTCCCACACAGGCAGGTCATTACCTCCCGAACCTCTCCAGTATGTTAAGTTGGCCAGGTTATTTGAAAAAGGTACTATTTGTTTGGGGTGTTATTAGAAAAAAGCCAGACTTTCCTGTTGTTTTTATGAATGCTCGCATTAGAAAATGCATAAGGATGTGGATGAACTGTATTTCCCAAAATTGTGGGCCAATCACCCCAAACCCCACCAGTATTCAAAGTTTGCCATGTTGGGTCTGTGTGCCATGTTTGGTAATTCTTCCCAAACTTCTTGTTCAGTTGCAGATCAATTCCTGTTTGCTGTGTGCCATAGGAATGCATAGGAAAGGGTTAAGTGAGAGGCAGTGGACGGGGTCATGCAAATTTGGAGAGAGAAAGGAGCCCTGGGATGTCCTTTCCGGAGAAAAAACAGAACATAGAATCATAGAATCATAGAATCAAAGAGTGGGAAGAGACCTCATGGGCCATCCAGTCCAACCCCATTCTGACCAAGAAGCAGGAATATTGCATTCAAATCACCCCTGACAGATGGCCATCCAGCCTCTGTTTCAAAGCTTCCAAAGAAGGCGCCCCCACCACACTCCGGGGCAGAGAGTTCCACTGCTGAACGGCTCTCACAGTCAGGAAGTTCTTCCTCATGTTCAGATGGCATCTCCTCTCTTGTAGTTTGAAGCCATTGTTCCGTGTCCTAGTCTCCAAGGAAGCAGAAAACAAGCTTGCTCCCTCCTCCCTGTGGCTTCCTCTCACATATTTATACATGGCTATCATATCTCCTCTCAGCCTTCTCTTCTTCAGGCTAAACATGCCCAGTTCCCTAAGCCGCTCCTCATAGGGCTTGGTCTCCACACCCTTGATCTGCTCCCTCCTCCCTGTGGCTTCCTCTCACATATTTATACATGGCTATCATATCTCCTCTCAGCCTTCTCTTCTTCAGGCTAAACATGCCCAGTTCCCTAAGCCGCTCCTCATAGGGCTTGTTCTCCAGACCCTTGATCATTTTAGTCGCCATCCTCTGGACACATTCCAGCTTGTCAATATCTCTCTTGAATTGTGGTGCCCAGAATTGGACACAATATTCCAGATGTGGTCTAACCAAAGCAGAATAGAGGGGTAGCATTACTTCCTTAGATCTAGACACTATGCTCCTATTGATGCATCCTATTGATGCATCTAGGAAGGAAAGTTCCCCGAATGAAAGCATTCCTTGGGTTGTTGGTGTTTGGGGAGGATATTGGCAGGGGTTGGGCTACATGTTCATGGTGCTCACTATAACCTGCAATGTCAGTTGAGGGAGTGCCTTTGGAGGCTTCTCAGCACTTGGAACTATAACCTGTTTGAGAAGGCAGGGGACTATCTGTGAGGCTGTCTGTGCAAGTGGACACCTCCGCAACATACACACATTTTCACTTTTATTATGTGGATAGATTTGGCATACCTTTAAGTATTTTATTAGCTCCTTTCCTAAATCCTGGTTCAAATTAATGGCCAGCACTATATGCAGGATGATGGTGCCTTCCACATGACGGAGCTGATCTGCAGGAACCGTGGCTTCTTCAAGGTCCATTGACCTGAAAGCATTGATCACACAAAAGTCAAAGATACAGTCATAGTTGCAACAAAGACACAAAAACGAGGACAATCATGCAAAAGACAAAGCAATATATTAATCCCACACCGGAGGAGCAAATACTAGAAATAAAGAACACAAGGAACGACTTACTCTGAATTCTTCTGTTCCTCTTTTAGCTTTTTATCCATTTGGTTGAAAAAGTTGATGATTCCTTCCAATATGTTTTTCTTGCTGCCCTGAGAGATTATGAAACAAGAAAAGAACATAAATAGTAAGAAAATAATATAACAATAATCAATGAGCAGCCATATATTTGGTTTTAGACGCAAGTGAGCTTGTTAATATGAGGCTATAGAATCCTAGAGTTGGAAGAGACCTCCTGGGCCATCCAGTCCAACCCTACTCTGCCAAGAAGCAGGAAAATTGCCTTCAAAACACCCCCGACAGATGGCCATCCAGCCTCTGTTTAAAAGCTTCCAAAGAAGGAGCCTCCACCACACTCCAGGGCAGAGAGTTCCACTGCTGAACAGCTCTCCGAGAAGCAGGAGGTTGGGCATATGGAGTATTCATGCTAAGTTTGGTCTAGATCCTTCATTGTTTGAGTCTACAGTGCTCTCTGGATATAGATGAACTACAACTCCAAAACTCAAGGTTAATGCCCACCAAACCCTTGTAGTGTTTTCTGTTGGTCATGGGAGATCTGTGTGCCAAGTTTGGTTCAATTCCATTGTTGATAGAGTTCAGAATGCTCTTTGATTGTAGGTGAACTATAAATTCAAGCAACTACAACTCCGAAATGACAAAATCAATCCCCCCAACCTCATAGAATCAAAGAGTTGGAAGAGACCTCCTGGGCCATCCAGTCCAACCCCATTCTGCCAAAAAGCAGGAAAATTGCATTCAAAGCACCCCTGACAGATGGCCATCCAGCCTCTGTTTAAAAGCTTCCAAAGAAGGAGCCTCCACCACACTCCAGGGCAGAGAGTTCCACTGCTGAACAGCTCTCACAGTCAGGAAGTTCTTCCTCATGTTCAGATGGAATCTCCTCTCCTGTAGTTTGAAGCCATTGTCCCATTGCGTCCTAGTCTCCAGGGAAACAGAAAACAAGCTTGCTCGCTCCTCCCTATGACTTCCTCTCACATATTTATACATGGCTATCATATCTCCTCTCAGCCTTCTCTTCTTCAGGCTAAACATGTCCAGGTCTTTAAGCCGCTCCTCATAGGGCTTGCTACCATTACTGCTCAAGCAGGGAGCTTTGAGATGGTAGAACAGAAGTTCTCCGAAGCTCTAGGTGCCCTTACCGCCTATTACAGGGAAAACCTGCTGATCCCTAATCCATCTAAAACACAGACATGTGCCTTTCACCTTAAGAACAGACAAGCATCCCGAGCTCTGAAGATCACCTGGGAAGGAATCCCACTGGAGCATTGCAGCGCACCCAAATACCTGGGAGTCACTCTGGACCGTGCTCTGACCTACAAGAAGCACTGCCTGAACATCAAGCAAAAAGTGGGTGCTGGAAACAATATCATACGAAAGCTGACTGGCACAACCTGGGGATCACAACCAGACACAGTGAAGACATCTGCCCTTGCGCTATGCTACTCTGCTGCTGAGTATGCATGCCCAGTGTGGAACACGTCTCACCACGCTAAAACAGTGGATGTGGCTCTTAATGAGACATGCCGCATTATCACGGGGTGTCTGTGCCCTACACCACTGGAGAAATTACACTGCTTAGCCGGTATTGCACCACCTGACATCCGCCGGGAAGTAGCAGCCAATAGTGAAAGGACCAAGGCAGAGACATCTCCAGCTCATCCCTTGTTTGGGTATCAGCCAGCACGTCAACGACTTAAATCAAGAAATAGTTTTCATAGATCTACAGAGACACTCGCTGGAACACCTCAGCAAGCGAGAGGCCAAAAGTGGCAGGCTCAAACCCAGACCCTCAATCAATGGCTGATACCAAATGAGAGACTCCCCCCTGGGCACACAGAAGACTGGGCGACTTGGAAGGCGCTGAACAGACTGCGCTCTGGCACCACGAGATGCAGAGCCAACCTCAAGAAATGGGGCTACAAAGTGGAATCCACGACATGCGAGTGTGGAGAAGAGCAAACCACTGACCACCTGCTGCAATGCAACCTGAGCCCTGCCACATGCACAATGGAGGACCTCCTTGAGGCAACACCAGAGGCACTCCAAGTGGCCAGATACTGGTCAAAGGACATTTAATCAACTACCAAGCTTGCAAACTTTTGTTTGTTTGTTTGTTTTGTTAAAAATGTAATACAACTGTCTGGTTGCTCCTGACATGATAAATAAAATAGGGCTTGTTCTCCAGACTCTTGATCATTTTCGCCGCCATCTTCTGGACACATTCCAGCTTGTCAATATGAATTATGAGTCACCCACAAGATTGAAAAACACATGCCCATTGGGTCCAAGTGCTGAAAATTGTTCACTTTCCACAAAGATTGTACCTTGGAAGAAAGCAACAGGAGCTGATAAACTAAAGGAGGGATTTCTTGAAGGTCTAACTTAGAAAACATCCTTAGGACCTTCTCCACCACAAACTGCAGCTCTTCTGTACTTAGTGGAACATCCCTGCAGAGTACAAGGGAGGGGGGAAAAAAACACAATACCAATCAATGTTTTCCAAAAAGTTTTTAAACAGAGGCTGGATAGCCATTGGTCAGGGGTTCTTTCATTGTACTTTTCCTGCATGATTCTATGAAAAGGCAACAGCATATTTAGACCAAGAGCAGATATGGTGAAAATATATCCACCCTGAGTCCTCTCGAGGAATTAGGGCAGAATATAAAGTTATTTACTGTATATACTCGAGTCTAAGCCTAGTTTTTCAGCCCCTTTAGTATTAGTATTATTTTTATTGCATTTAAAACTGTAATTAAATATATGACTGTCCAACTCTGAATAAACCATTATTCTAACCTTCTTCAATGTAAATGTGCTTACGTATCCTTCCAATAATAATAAAGACAGTAAAATAATGCATGTAATAATAATAATAATAATAATAATAATAATAATAATAATGGAAATGTAATAATACCAGTAATAATATCATAAAATAATAAATGTTATAACAATAAATAGAGTAAAATAATAAATTTAATAATAATAATAATAATAATAATAATAATAGAGTAAAATAATAGAGGAAGTAGCAGCCAATAGTGAAAGGACCAAGGCAGAGATATCTCCAGCTCATCCCCTGTTTGGGTATCAGCCAGCATGTCAATGACTTAAATCAAGAAATAGTTTTCTAAGATCTACAGAGACACTCGCTGGAACACCTCAGCAAGTGAGAGTCCAAAAGTGGCAGGCTCAAACCCAGAACCTCAACCAATGGCTGATACCAAATGAGAGACTCCCCCCTGGGCACACAGAGGACTGGGCGACTTGGAAGGTGCTGAACAGACTGCGCTCTGGCACCACGATGCAGAGCCAACCTCAAGAAATGGGGCCACAAAGTGGAATCCTCGACATGCGAGTGTGGAGAGGAGCAAACCACTGACCACCTGCTGCAATGCAACCTGAGCCCTGCCACATGCACAATGGAGGACCTTCTTGCAGCAACACCAGAGGCACTCCAAGTGGCCAGATACTGGTCAAAGGACATTTAATCAACTACCAAACTCACAAATTTTGTATTTTGTCTGTTTGTTTGCTTTGTTCTGTTAGAAATGTAGCATAATCTGACTGGTTGTGCTGACACAACAAATAAAATAAAATAAATGTAATAACAATAGAGTAAAATTATAAATGTAATAAAAATGATAACAGAGGAAAACAATAAATAACCTTGACTCAAGTATAAGCCGAGGGGGACTTCTTCAGCCTAAAAAAAGGGCTGAAAAACTAGGCTTATACTCAAGTATATACAGTAGTTTATGAAGAAATTGTTAAAGATTATAGATAAAAACAGTCTGAAACATTACTGAAGTTTTTAACCTTTGACAAGAAATGTGCCTGTATCTTTAAATACATTAGTAAACAATCTTGTTATCTTTAAAAGAAGTCTGCTTGCATCATTGTCTGCTGAATGCATCAAACAGAAACAAAACATCAAAATGCTCCATTATCAAAGAAACTCTGCTATTCCGATTAAGTTGTGATTTTAGCAGTTCATAATCTGTACCCCGGTGGTCAGTGATCCTAACAGGTCAAGATCCATTATCCCCAAAATACTTTGAGAAGACATTTAGGTCACAAGAGAAAGCCAAATAATACTAGGTTTATACAGATTAAGAGGTTACCTGAACATAGAAGTTAAACGAATCACATGCTGATGACCCCACCTGTTAAAATAAAAACCAGAGTCTGAAAACAGAAAATAAACTACC
This sequence comes from Anolis sagrei ordinatus, assembly GCF_025583915.1. Classification (NCBI taxonomy): domain Eukaryota; kingdom Metazoa; phylum Chordata; class Lepidosauria; order Squamata; family Anolidae; genus Anolis; species Anolis sagrei. The sequence continues at coordinate 3,544,949 of NW_026844367.1, read as the reverse complement.
AATGGAAAATACTTTCAGAAGGATAGCAGTTAGTCTGTTGCAGCAAAATAAATACATGGGATCCTGTCACACCTCAAAGACTGAAAGTTATTATGCCATAGGATTGGACATCTGATGAAACTAACTCATCTCCTGAGATACTTGCACCAAATGAAAATCTCTTTCCAGATGGATGATTCTATCTGAAATAATCCATTCACTTGCAGCATCTATATAAATATAGACATATATACACACACAAAACACATATACACAGACTGGGCCACAGCAACGCGTGGCAGGGGACGGCTAGTATATACATAAAAATATAATGTTAGTTTGTGGGATTAACGTAACTCAAAAACCACTGGACGAATGGACACCAAATTTGGACACAATACACCTATCAGGCCAATGAGTGACCATCACGCATAAAAACACTAAAAAATAGAGCAGAAGAGACTTAAAAAGCAAAAAAATAAAGAAATTACAATGCATACGCAAACCGCATATATACACATAAATACACATATATACACATAAATACACACACAAAACAGACTAACCCACAGCAATGTGTAGCAGGGGACAGCTAGTCTATAGAAATAAAAAATGTAACGTTAGTTTGTGGAATTAACAGAACTCAAAAACCACTGGACGAATTGACACCTAATTTGGACACAATACACTTATCAGGCCAATAAGTGACCATCACGCATAAAAACACTAAAAAAAATACAGCAGAAGAGACTTAAAATGCAAAAAAATAAAAAAATACATTACAACCCATGCGTAAAACCACATATATACACATACATACACACACAAAACACATATACACAGACTAGGCCACAGCAATGTGTAGCAGGGGACAGTTAGTCTATAGAAATAAAAATGTAATGTTAGTTTGTGGGATTAACAGAACTCAAAAACCACTGGACGAATTGACACCAAATTTGGACACAACACACCTATCAGGCCAGCAAATGACCTTCATGGCAGAAGAGCCTTAAAATGCCAAATAACAAAAATTGCATTACAACGCATGCGCAGAACCACATATATACATACATACATATACACACACACACACACACAAAACACATATACACAGACTGGGCCACAGCAACACGTGGCAGAGGACAGCTAATCTATATAAATAAAAATGTAATGTTAGTTTGTCGGTTTAACATAACTCAAAAACCACTGGACAAATGGACACCAAATTTGGACCCAATACACCTAGCAAGCCAACGAGAGACCATCACTCATAAAAACAATGAAAACCACAGCAGAAGAGACTTAAAAAGCCAAAAAATTAAAAATACATTACAACGCATGCACAAAACTACATATATACATACATAAACACACACACAAAACAAATATACACAGACTGGGCCACAGCAAGGTGTGGCAATGGACAGCTACTATGTAGATAAAATAAAGCAAGGACATTGAGTAAAATGATGAGACGGCGCGGATGATTTAGTATAATTATATTATATTATTGTTGTATTGTTGATTGTTATGTTGATATGCTGTTGTGTTATTGCTTCATTGTAAACTGGTTTTATATGTTGTACGTGAGTCGCCCTAGGGCTGAGAACGGCGGTCAACAAATGCAGTAAATAAATAAATAAATAAATAAATAATGAAAATCTATCAAAAGCCACTTACAGTGACTTTGACACTTGCTTTTCTATATGGCAAAATGCCTGCATAAAATTAGTGCATTTTGTCCAGTTATCAAGGAAATCAATAAAACTGATCTGGCAAAGAAATGCCTACCTGCTAGAGCACAGGGTATTGATCAGTTGTTTCTTTAGTTCTCCTCCATTCAGCTCACCTGGAAGCAGGAAACAAAATCACGTAACACAGTGTTTCACAACCTAGGGGTTGGGACCCCTGGGGGGGGGGGGGTCTCGAGGGGGTGTCAGAGGGGTCGCCAAACACCATCAGAAAACACATATTTCAGATAGTCTTAGGAACCCCTTTAGCAGAGGAGGCTGAAGATCTCTCTGCCTGTCCTTCTCTTCCTTTTTGGAAGCATTTTCTGTTGGTCACAGGGGTTCTGTATGTCATCAGTTGGGGACCCCTCTCCCAGCACCAACGGCTGCTCTGGGCCAGAGTAAAAAGAGAGGGGACCAGGAAGACAGTTCCACTTTGTCTCCTGTGCTATGCTAATAATATAATATAATATATTGTATATACATATAATATTTATAATATTGTAATGTAATACAATATAACACTATTACTACTACTAATAACAATATGATATTACAATTACAGTATATTCTGGCGTATAAGACTACTTTTTAACCCAAGAAAATCTTCTCAAAAGTCAGGGGTCGTCTTATACACGGGTGTAGTCTTATGCATGGGAGCCGTCTTAACTCTATATTTTAACTGGAAAAGTTGGGGGTCGTCTTATACTCCCAGTCGCCTTATATGCTGGAATATACGGTGTATATATATTTATATTACATGTAACATTACTAATAATATTACAATACAATGGTATAGTACAATATAGTATTATTTAATACTGATATTGTACTATGCTAATAACATAATATATTGTATGTGTGTGGATCTCTCTCTCTCTCTCTCTCTCTATATATATATATATATATATATATATATGTATGTATGTATATATCTTGAAAGCCGCTCTGAGTCCCCTTCGGGATGAAAAGGGTGGCATATAAATGTCGTAAATAAATAAATAAACTATACATCTCAGAAACTACAAACTCCCAAATGTCAAAGACTATTTTCCCCAAACTCCACCAGTGCTCACATTTGAGCATATGGAGTATTCGTGCCAAGTTTGGTCCAGATCCATGGTTGTTTGAGTCCACAGTGTTCTCTGGATGTAGGTGAACTACAACTCCAAAACTCAAAATCAATGCCTACCAAATCCTTCCAGTATTTTCTGTTGGTTGTGGGAGTTCTGTGTGCCAAGTTTGGTTCAATTCCATCACTGGTGGAGTTCAGAATGCTCTGATTGTAGGTGAACTATAAATCCCAGCAACTACAATTCCCAAATGACAAAATCAATCCCCGCCCCAACTCCACCAGTATTCAAATTTGGGCGTATCGGATATTTGTGCCAAATTTAGTCCAGTGAATGAAGATACATCCTGTATATCAGATATTTACATTACCATTCATAACAGTAGCAAAATTGCAGTTATGAAGTAGCAACAGAAATAATGTTATGGTTGGGGGTCACTACAACATGAAGAACTCTATTAAGGGGTCGCAACATTAAGACCATTGAGAACCACTGACGTAACAGAAAGGGCACTTTGGAGTTGTTCAAAGAGAAAGAATTAGAGAGGCAATAAAAAGGAAAGGGCTTACCTGTTCCATAAACCACGGTCTCTTTGGATGTGGCCAGTGCAGTTAGAACTGTAGGAAACAGCTCCAAGGATTTACCGCTGAGCAGGCTGCCTCCTTTGACGGCATCAACAAAGAAAGTGGCCAAATCAGCCAAGGCAGGGCCTGGCAGCCTTTGAGCCTGACCAATGAAGAATAACATGTAAGAATACCATTCGGAGGGGCTGCTAATAACCAACAAGTGGTTGTAGTAGAAGAAAGATTGAACTCTCAAGATGCAGCTTAAAAAAATCACTTTACAAAGAACATGTAAAAATACATGTATAAATATGTGAGAGGAAGTCATATCGAGTCATAGGGATGAGGGAACAAGCTTGTTTTCCACAAACGCCCCATCAATTTTTTCGCCCATGTCCCAGCATTATTTTCAATTTAAATTTTACATTTGGCCTTCCCACTGTTTTGGATTGTGTGTTGTCTTATTGATAATGTTGTATATTTTATTGTCTATGTTTTTTATTTTAATTGCTTGTATTGTTGTTTTATTGCTTGTATTGTTGTATTTGGGCTCGGCCTCATGTAAGCCGCACCGAGTCCCTTGGGGAGATGGTAGCGGGATACAAATAAAGTGTTATTATTATTATTATTATTATTATTATTGTTGTTGTTGTTGTTGTTGTTATTTTCTGCTGCCCTGGAGACTAGGACAGAACAATGGCTTTGTACAGAAGTTGATTATAAATTGTATGATTTTAACTGTATTGGTGTTTAGATTGGCTGCAGTAATGCTGGAGCGGCCTAAGTCAGAGGAGTGCGTTGCCATGGAGACGATGCAGTAGAGAGAGAAGTGGGAGGAGCTTAGAGGGGAGAGTTTGAAAAACGACAGTTTATGTTCAGTTAGGTTTTAGGTTCCGAGGAGTGAGGAGTTAGGGTTTTGGAGTCGGAGTTAGCAGTTGAGAGAGAGAGAGTGGGAAGTAGAGAAGCAGTGTTTGTGAATAGTCAGAGGTTTCTTCAGTTTAGGAAGGCTGAAGGGGAAACCTAATTAGTTTCATTAGTTAGAGAGGACTAAGAGAAGCTTGTTTAGATCACTAGTTAGAAATGAACTAGAGATCTGGGGTTTGATCACGGAAGGATCAAACAGGAAGGCTATTCACCTCAGGAAACATTGTTTAAGAAAGTGCTTCACCACAGTAAAAGTCAATTACAAGTTGTAACATCCAGAAGTGTGAACTGTATTGCAACCAAGTTACATGTAAAGTTCTCAAAGTATTTCCAAGTTTATCAACAGCCTGCAACCATACGCTTTGTACAAAATAAACTTGTTCTCTTTTGTTGAAGACCGTTTCATCTCAGTCAATCTGCGTCTGTGAAGCCAAATCTTATCATTGATAACCCATATACCTCACGATTGGTGGCAGCTACCCTAGTTTACAAATAATTGGCCTCCCCTACAATATATTCTTTCCAATAAGTGAGGCCTGAGTTTAATTCCCTCCTTGATTATACGCGCTTCACAACAGCTTCAAACTACAAGAAAGGAGATTCCATCTGAACATGAGGAAGAACTTCCTGACTGTGAGAGCTGTTCAGCAGTGGAACTCTCTGCCCTGAAGTGTGGTAGAGGCTCCTTCTTTGGAGGCTGGATGGCCATCTGTTTGGGATGCTTTGAATGCAATTTTCCTGCTTCTTGGCAGAATGGGGTTGGACTGGATGGCCCAGGAGGTCTCTTCCAACTCTATGATTCTATGAACAGTTGTATCCACATTCCACATTATTTCCACATTAGCAAAAAGGAAACACCACTCTCCTATGTCAGATCAGTCAATAAGAAACTGAAGATCTGGAATATTTAACTATTACAGTGTACATACTACCTTTGATTATTATCAGTGTTAGCACACATACAATACTGTCTTTGAAAAACTGCCAACTGTTTTCACTGGCTCTGCTCCTGCATATTTAATAGCAGCAGCCTCACAAGCAGACATAAACTGGTTATATATATATAGAGAGAGAGAGAGCATCTGAAAAGTCTCTTTACCATTTAAAATGAATTACAAAGGTAATTGTTGTAGTACGGTGTGCTGATCAAGCTACTACTAGTAGTAGAAGGGGAAAGAGGGCTGCTCAGGTACTGGAACAAGAGCAGCAAAGGAAGCGAATTAGGGAGATATTCATTACACCTACAGATACTGAGTCGTTCAAAGGTTTCACAGACTCTGAGATGGAGGAGGAGGGAGATGGGAGTAGAGGCTTGAAACGGGTTACTCGGGAGAAAGAGTCAGATGAGGAAAGGGAAAGGAAGCAGATCCGTGAAATACTTAATGCTCCAACTGAGGAAGAAGACTTCATGGTGTTCACGGGGCGTGATGGGACTGAGAGTGATAATGGAGAGGAGGATGGGCTAGACTGGACCCGTGTACAAGAGATCAGGGACATATGTACTCAACCCAGCTCAAGTGAGGAGTTTGAAGAGTTCTCAGGAGACTGGCAACCTGGAAATACATGGGGTGATCTAAGTCTTGACAAACGCTGGAAAAGCTGGAGGGACGGGCGGTGGCGAGCAGCTGTGGAAGCAAAAGCACCTGAGAGTGATTATGACAAGTGGAGTCCAGCTCCACCTCTGATGAGGAGTTATAGGATAAAAGTAAGGTATCAAACTATTGGAACTTTGCAGTAGGCAAAGTGTTGTATTGGGCTTGGGACTTTGTTGCTACCTTTACTGTCTCCTTGGGTCCTGGGACTGCAGATTGCTGTGCTTCTTCTGACTGGAATCCTGTAAATGCTGATTCTACTTCCTTGCTGACTTTGGATTGTTTTTGGATGACGACATCGCATTTTGGACTTAACTTCTGCTTTTGGACTTGCCTTGATTTTGGACTGTTTCCTGACTACATTTTTGCTTGCTTCTACCTTGCTACCTTGTATTTTGAGAACTCTGTGATTTTGAAGCACTTTGCTTGAACTTTTTGTTATACCGGATTATATCTCTGTATAATCCGGATTATTCTCCAAGTTGCGTTTTTTGTTTAGCAGTTGCTACAGACTTTGTTTTATCGCTAGACTCACTGAATTCAAGTGTTTCTAAGCTATTTTTGTTTGTTAATAAACCTTGTTTGGACCTTTTACTTGTGTTTGGCTCCTTTAAGGCTTCTGGTTCACGACAGTAATTAATGGGATATCTTAATAAGATTAAAATTACATTTGTGCATTTCAGGTACCCTGTTGATGAAATAGGTGCTGTTAATTGAAACGAACCCCTAAAAATGGCGGATTCTCAAGAGAAGGCACAATGTGTATCATGGTTTATTGAGACAAAATCAGATTCCGTAACAGAGCTAAGTATGGAAGGGATCCACCGTCACGTCTGGCAATTCATGCATAGCACATATTTGTCTTTTTATTTGCTTTCGTAATAAATTTTGAGCCCCCAGCACCACCCCCCAGAGTCGGACATGACTAGAATTAATGTCAAGGGGAAACCTTTACCTTTACCTTAATTATTTTTTTAAATGGTAAAGAGAATTTATGGACACCTTGTATATTTCCTGGCATGGAGGCAGAACAACTAATTTTCAGTACATGAGCAGCTACAAAAGTCCAAAAGATTAATATCGGTATGCAGGATAGTGAGATGACAAGATAAGTCGACCACATTACATTCTAAGAGTATGATCAAGAAGACTAAGTCCCAAGAGACAACATGCATCAACACAACTGTGTATAGAATGAACTGTATAGAAAATGCATCTTTTACTTTAAGGTCGGGGATTTGAGTCTCTAGATCAGGGGTCCACAAACCTTTTAAACAGAGGGCCAGGTCACAGTCCCTCAAACTGTTGGAGAGCAGGATTATAATTTGAAAAAAAAAACATGAATGAATTCCTATGCACACTGCACATATCTTATAAACAATACAATAATTAAAATGAAGAACAATGTCAACAAATATAAACGTATTCGTATTTCAATGGGAAGTGTGGGCATGCTTTTGGCTGATGAGAAAATGTTGTTGTTGTGTGCTTTCAAGTTGTTTCAGACTTAGGTTGACCCTGAGCGAGGGCCGGGTAAATGACCTTGGAGGGCCATATCCGGCCCCCGGGCCTTAGTTTGAGGACCCCTGCTCTAGATGTTTATGAACATCATTTCCAGTGTTTTAATGTTCTGATTTTATACTGTTGCGCTATTTATATTGGTTTTTCTATCTTATGTTATTTTAATTTCTTATTTTCTGTTGTGTAAATGCGTTACATTGTTTTACTGTATTGAGGGGCGTGGCCTCATGTAAGCTGCCCCGAGTCCCCTTGCGGAGATGGTGGCGGGGTATAAATAACGTTTTATTATTATTATTATTATTATTATTATTGGAGCCCCCGGTGGCGCAGTGGGTTCAACCCCTGTGCCAGCAGGACTGAAGACCGACAGGTCGCAGGTTCGAATCTGGGGAGAGGCGGATGAGCTCCCTCTATCAGCTCCAGCTCCTCATGTGGGGACATGAGAGAAGCCTCCCACAAGGATGATAAAAACATCAAATCATCCAGGTGTCCCCTGGGCAACGTCCTCGCAGACGGCCAATTCTCTCACACCAGAAGCGACTTGCAGTTTCTCAAGTCACTTCTGACACGACAAAAAAAAAATTATTATTATTATTAACTCCATACCTCACCACTGACTACATGGTCTAGAGCCAATGGAAGTTGTGATACAAACAAATTCTGGTTTCGCTGCTGACCAACTCAAGAACATAAACCTGGTCAGAACTAGCAGGCCTCATTAATAATAATAATAATAATAATAATAATAATAATAATCTTTATTTCTACCCCGCGACCATCTCCCCGATGGGGACTCGGAGCGGCTTACATGGGGCCAAGTCTGAACAACATAATACAGCAATAAAATCAAATCATATACAACAGACATCAACAACATTATCAAAATGACATTAAAATAATAATAAAATAATAAAATAATAATAAATAAATAAAATAAAAATTCCAATAGACACAATCATGATAAAGATGACAATGGACGGGCCGCATATTCTGATTAAAAAAACAATTAACAGACTATGATGAGATAAAATAGGAGCAGGACGTTTAAATGGAACTCATAAAACACACAGAGTTTGGAGGGCACGAACTCCATTAGCCGAAAACGTTGAGGGGGGTGCAAAATATCATGCTGTGCACCTACTCGCCAAAGGCACAGTAGAAAAGCCAGATTTTGAAGTTCCTTTTAAATGTTTCCAGTGAAGGGGTTTTCCTGATCTCCCCAGGTAAAGAGTTCCAAAGTCAGGGGGCCACAGAAGAGAAGGCTCTCCTCCCTTGTGCCCACAAGACGAGCTTGTGAGATTGGTAAGGGTGAAAGGAGGACCTCCCCTGAGGAACGAAGGGCCCGGGTTGGTACGTGGAGTGAGATACGGTCACGAAGGTAGGCGGGTCCCAAACCGTTTAGCGCTTTATAGGTGATAACCTGCACCTTGAAACTGGTGCTAAGAAATCCAAGCCTACCTCTAACATAAGGAGCCGTATAATCTCAGATGCAGATTCCACATGCAAGTCCCCCGATTCCACCAACTGGATACAGTGCTTGTAAATACTAAGTCTCCTAACAACACCATTCTGTTGGGAGCAAGGAGAACCTAATGTGGAGGATAGAAATAAAGTAATAAAGAAAGACATCAAGATGAGTATTTCAACCCAGCTTTCCGGCAAAAAGGAATGATAATGGCTTGGGCTTCAACTGATTTCTTCAATTGATGAATTTATAAAGACATAATTCACCAGAAGTACACTTTCTTGGCATTTTAAACCACTAAAATATCCTGTGTCAAAGTAATACTAGGATTAAAAAAAAAGCCAATTAAAAGTTTCCCAAAAGTTTGGATTTGCTGGTCAAACGACAGTTGGTACGCAAAAGGACTTAATTGTTGCTAATGCCAGGAAGCCCACCTGGTAAGATTATTTCAAGAGACAAGAGCTACGAAGTCTCCCCCAACAGTACAATTTAGAAACTTAATTTTGCATATATTATTTATTTATTATTTACAGTATTTGTATACCGCTTTTCTCAGCCCGAGGGGGACTCAAAGCGGTTTACACATAAGTAATAGCAAAAATTCAATGACAGCACAAACAATTACAATTATACACTACAATTAGACAGTGGGTTAAAGCACTGAGCTGCTGAGCTTGTTGATCGAAAGGTCGCAGGTTCGATTCCGGGGAGCGGTGTGAGCTTCTGCTGTCAGCCCTAGCTTCTGCCAACCTAGCAGTTCGAAAACATGCAAATGTGAGTAGATCAATAGGTACCGCTCCGGCGGGAAGGTAACGGCGCTCCATGCAGTCATGCCGGCCACATGACCTTGGAGGTGTCTATAGACAACGCCGGCTCTTCGGCTTAGAAATGGAGATGAGCACCACACCCCAGAGTCAGACATGACTGGACTTAATGTCAGGGGACTACCTTTACCTTTACCTAAATTTTAAAATACATCCATGAGCAATAAAACAATCATTAAAACAATAAAACAGTCTCGTCTGTCGAATCACCGTTCCAGTCATTGTCTTTCTGAAATGCTGCATACATTTACTTCTACTGCCCGAAGGCCTGGTCCCAAAACCATAAATCACTCTATGGCTTTAAATCTTCCATAGCATTATGTTCTACACCAGAGACCCAGAGTTTAAAAACTATAAACCATAGTTCACACTAGTAAAACTATAGTACTGACACTTAGGATTCCTCCCAGGTTTGGACCAAGATATATTCCACTTGGAATCGTGCCTGTTTGCATGGTAGGTCATCAGCTTTGCAACAGAGGTGGAAAACCAGGTGAGTCTTCTGTTGCTTCCAGGGCTGCCCTTCTTACAAGGAAGTAGATTCCCCCAAAAGGACATCTTCTGGACCAGGCATATATATTTGACTAGCATAGAAGTCTCGTACACAGAAATATTTTTTGTAGCTGAATCAAAAGCTAAAAAAAACCCAAGCCATGCATAGTTCAAGCTCTTACAGGTCATGGCCTCATACCTTTGAAGATCCCTCTGAGAAAAGCACAGATCTCCTTCCCTCTCAAAGCCTGCTTTGTAACCAGGTCACACAACTGCAACAAGAAGAAAAGAACTATAAGATTTATTTGTCATTACACAGGCAGTTCCCAAATTACGAACAAGATAGGTTCGTAAGTTGAATGTGTATGTAAGTCAGAACAGGGACACTTTAAAGTGTAACTCCAACCAAATATATATACACATATATAGCTTTGGATAGCATAGAAAAGGGTGGACACGCCTGTGGTGTTTATTTTGCTGTCCGTTCCCCTGTTCAGAAGATTTCACCTCACAATTGGCCAGCTTGGCTATCACTGAATAGCCTTGTGGCTTCAAAGCCTGTCCGTTTCCTGGTGGGAGATGTCAGGAAGTTCTTCCTCATGTTCAGAGAGAGGCTGGATGGCCATCTGTCAGGGGTGCTTTGAATGCAATATTCCTGCTTCTTGGCAGAATGGGGTTGGACTGGATGGCCCAGGAGGTCTCTTCCAACTCTAGGATTAACTTCCTGACTGTGAGAGCTGTTCAACAGTGGAACTCTCTGCTCCGGAGTGTGGTGGAGGCTCCTTCTTTGGAAGCTTTTAAACAGAGGCTGGATGGCCATTTGTCAGGGGTGATTTGAATGCAATATTCCTGCTTCTTGGCAGAATGGGGTTGGATTGGATGGCCCATGAGGTCTCTTCCAACTCTAGGATTAACTTCCTGACTGTGAGAGCTGTTCAACAGTGGAACTCTCTGCCCCGGAGTGTGGTAGTGGCTCCTTCTTTGGAAGCTTTTAAACAGAGGCTGTATGGCCATTTGTCAGGGGTGCTTTGAATGCAATTTTCCTGCTTCTTGGCAGAATGGGGTTGGATTGGATGGCCCATGAGGTCTCTTCCAACTCTAGGATCCTATTATTCTATGATTCTAAATTCTACAAAGGTAGAAGAAGAAAGTATGAATGTGCTCTAACTGGAGTTCAGCTGTGACCAGCAGTGATGCAGAATTGTATGTGGAGATTGCGATAGTGACTCACCTCATTTCCTTTCAGGTTTTGTAAACAGGCCTGAAGCTGCTCTGCTTCCTCCTCTGCTGCCAGAGAGAGGATTTTCTGGTCCATTTTAAGGCGGGTGGTCAGAGGGAAAACTTCATTTAGCTTTCCATTCTTTTACTTCCTGAAATTCCTGTCACCTGTAAAAGGAAGAAGAGTTTATACGGATGGGATTTATTTATCGTGTCATCCGCAACCAGACCATTGTATTACATTTCTAGCAGAACAAAACAAACAAACAGATAAAAAAAACACACAAATTTTGCAAACTTGGTAGTTGGTTAAATGTCCTTTGACCAGTCTCTGGCTACTTGGAGTGCTCTGGTGTTGCCGCAAGAAGGTCCTCCATGGTGCATGTGGCAGGGCTCAGGTTGCATTGCAGCAGGTGGTCAGTGGTTGGCTCTTCTCCGCAGTCGCATGTTGTGGATTCCACTTTGTGGCCCCATTTCTGAAGGTTGGCTCTGCATCTCATGGTGCCCGAGCGCAGCCTGTTCAGCGCCTTCCAAGTCGCCCAGTCCTCTGTGTGCCCAGGGGGGAGTCTCTCATTTGGTATCAGCCATTGGATTGAGGTTCTGGGTTTGAGCCTGCCACTTTTGGACTCTCGCTTGCTGAGGTGTTCCAGCGAGTGTCTCTGTAGATCTTAGAAAACTATTTCTTGATTTAAGTCGTTGACGTGCTGGCTGATACCCAAACAGGGGATGAGCTGGAGGTGTCTCTGCCTTGGTCCTTTCACTATTGGCTGCTACTTCCCGGCGGATGTCAGGTGGTGCAATACTGGCTAGGCAGTGTAATTTCTCCAGTGGTGTAGGGCGCAGACACCCGTGATAATGCGGCATGTCTCATTAAGAGCCACATCCACTGTTTTAGCGTGGTGAGATGTGTTCCACACTGGGCATGCGTACTCAGCAGCAGAGTAGCACAGCGCAAGGGCAGATGTCTTCACTGTGTCTGGTTGTGATCCCCAGGTTGTGCCAGTCAGCTTTCGTATGATATTGTTTCTGGCACCCACTTTTTGCTTGATGTTCAGGCAGTGCTTCTTGTAGGTCAGAGCACGGTCCAGGGTGACTCCCAGGTATTTGGGTGCGCTGCAATGCTCCAGTGGGATTCCTTCCTAGGTGATCCTCAGAGCTCGAGATGCATGTCTGTTCTTGAGATGAAAGGCACATGTCTGTGTTTTAGGTGGGTTGGGGATCAGCTGGTTTTCCCTGTAATAGGCAGTAAGAGCACCTAGAGCAGTGTTTCTCAACCTGGGGGTCGGGACCCCTGAGGGGGTTGCGAGGGGGTGTCAGAGGGGTCGCCAAAGACCATAAGAAAACACAGTATTTTCTGATGGTCATGGGGATTCCATGTGGGAAGTTTGAGTCAATTCTATCGTTGGTGGAGTTCAGAATGTTCTTTGATTGTAATGAACTATAAATCCCAGCAACTACAACTCCCAAATGTCAAGATCTATTTTCCCCAGATTCCACCAGTGTTCACATTTGGGCATATTGAGTATTCATGCCAAGTTTGGTCCAGATCCACCATTGCATGAGTCCACAGTGCTCTCTGGATATAGGTGAACTACAACTCCCAAACTCAAGGTCAATGCCCATCAAACCCTTCCAGGGTTTTCCATTGGTCATGGGAGCCAAGTTTGGTTCAAATCCATCGCTGGTGGAGTTCAAAATGCTCTTTGAGTTCAGAATGTTCTTTGATTATAAGTGAACTATAAATCCCAGCAACTACAACTCCCAAATTACAAAATCAATCCTCCCCCAACCCCACTAGCATTTACATGTGGGTGCATTGGGTATTTGTGCCCAGTTTGGTCCAGTGAATGAAAATACATCTTGCATATCTAATATTTACATTATGATTTATAACAGTAGTAAAATGACTGTTATGAAGTAGCAACGAAAACAATATTATGGTTGGGGGTCACCACAACATGAGGGACTGTATTAAGGGGTCGTGGCATTAGAAAAGGTTGAGAAACACTGACTTAGAGCTTCGGAGAGCTTCTGTTCTGGGATTGAAAAAATAGGAATCACCAGGCTGCCCTTTCTATTCCCTCAAAGCCTCAAAGGAGAAGGAAACCCCCCTCTACCACGAAAAGAATCAAATTACAACAACAACGCATTATCACGGGGTGTCTGCGCCCTACACCACTGGAGAAATTACACTGCTTAGCCGGTATTGCACCACCTGACATCCGCCGGGAAGTAGCAGCCAATAGTGAAAGACCAAGGCAGAGACATCTCCAGCTCATCCCCTGTTTGCGTATCAGCCAGCACGTCAACGACTTAAATCAAGAAACAGTTTTCTAAGATCTACAGAGACACTCGCTGGGACACCTCAGCAAGCGAGAGTCCAAAAGTGGCAGGCTCAAACTCAGAATGTGATACCCAATTGGTTAAGTGGACGAACACAGAGAGTGCTCACTAATGCTTCCTCTTCATCTTGGAAAGAAGTGACAAGTGGAGTGACGCAGGGTTCCGTCCTGGGCCCGGTCCTGTTCAACATCTTTATTAATGACTTAGATGAAGGGCTAGAAGGCATGATCATCAAGTTTGCAGACGACACCAAATTGGGAGGGATAGCCAATAGTCCAGAGGACAGGAGCAGAATTAAAAACGATCTTGACAGATTAGAGAGATGGGCCAAAACTAACAAAATGAAGTTCAACAGTGACAAATGCAAGATACTCCACTTTGGCAGAAAAAATGAAATGCAAAGATACAGAATGGGTGACGCCTGTCTCGAGAGCAGTACGTGTGAAAAAGATCTTGGAGTCCTCGTGGACAACAAGTTAAACATGAGCCAACAATGTGATGTGGCGGCAAAAAAAGCCAATGGGATTTTGGCCTGCATCAATAGGAGCATAGTGTCTAGATCTAGGGAAGTAATGCTCCCCATGCTCTATTCCGCTTTGTTTAGACCACACCTGGAATATTGTGTCCAATTCTGGGCACCACAATTCAAGAGAGATATTGACAAGCTGGAATGTGTCCAGAGGAGGGCGACTAAAATGATCAAGGGTCTGGAGAACAAGCCCTATGAGGAGCGGCTTAGGAGCTGGGCATGTTTAGCCTGAAGAAGAGAAGGCTGAGAGGAGACATGATGAGGGCCATGTATAAATATGTGAGTGGAAGCCACAGGGAGGAGGAGATCAAGGGTCTGGAGAACAAGCCCTATGAGGAGCGGCTTAAGGAGCTGGGCATGTTTAGCCTGAAGAAGGCTGAGAGGAGATATGATAGCCATGTATAAATATGTGAGAGGAAGCCACAGGGAGGAGGGAACAGATCAAGGGTCGGGAGAACAAGCCCTATGAGGAGCGGCTTAAGGAGCTGGGCATGTTTAGCCTGAAGAAGAGAAGGCTGAGAGGAGATATGATAGCCATGTATAAATATGTGAGAGGAAGCCACAGGGAGGAGGGAGCAAGCTTGTTTTCTGCTTCCTTGGAGACTAGGACGCAATGGAACAATGGCTTCAAACTTCAAGAGAGGAGATTCCATCTGAACATGAGGAAGAACTTCCTGACTGTGAGAGCCGTTCAGCAGTGGAACTCTCTGCCCCGGAGTGTGGTGGAGGCTCCTTCTTTGGAAGCTTTTAAACAGAGGCTGGATGGCCATCTGTCAGGTTTTTAGTGGGCCCTTGCGTTTCGTTTTTTTAAAGAATTCCGAAATTTTACGAACTCTTTGATTCTATGATGCAGAGCCAACCTTCAGAAATGGGGCTACAAAGTGGAATCCTCGACATATGCGAGTGTGGAGAGGAGCAAACCACTGACCACCTACTGCAATGCACCCTGAGCCCTGCCACATGCGCAATGGAGGACCTTCTTGCGGCAACACCAGAGGCACTCCAAGGGGCCAGAGACTGGTCAAAGGACATTTAACCAAATACCAAATTTGCAGAATCTGTGTGGTTTTCTTTTTTTTTCTTCCTTTTCCTTTTAAATCTGTGTGTTTGTTTTGCTCTGTTAGAATTGTAACACAATGGCTGCTGATGACACGATAAATAAAAAATAAAATCACAACAACAACAACAACAACAAACCCAGCAGAACCTTTTTGTGCTTGTTTTATCCTCCCAAAGAAAATGTCAGACAATAAATGCCAGTTATGGGAAATAAAGAGGAAAAGCCAACCTGTCTCCAGCCTGGAATCCAGACTTCCTGCCTTCCTGCCTTCCTTCAAAAGGCAAATTTCCCGCCCGGAAGTGCGCCTGCGTTGCCCCGGGCAACAGGACCCGCCCTTTCCACGACAGACTGGTGACGTCCCGAGCTGCCCCGCCTTGGAGTCTCTATCTTTCGCGCATGCGCATCAGGAAAGCATGGTTAAGGAAGAACCCAGGAGTTTCAGAGGCTGGCTTTTTGGGAATATCCTCCAAGGCAACATATTGAGATCACAGAATCATAGAATCAACGAGTTGGAAGAGACCTCCTGGGCCATCCAGTCCAACCCCATTCTGCCAAGAAGCAGGAATATTGCATTCAAATCACCCCTGACATATGGCCATCCAGCCTCTGTTTAAAAGCTTCCAAAGAAGGAGCCTCCACCACACTCCGGGGCAGAGAGTTCCACTGTTGAACAGCTCTCACAGTCAGGAAGTTAATCCGAGAGTTGGAAGAGACCTCCTGGGCCATCCAGTCCACCCCCATTCTGCCAAGAAGCAGGAATATTGCATTCAAATCACCCCTGACAGATGGCCATCCAGCCTCTGTTTAAAAGCTTCCAAAGAAGGAGCCTCCACCACACTCCGGGGCAGAGAGTTCCACTGCTGAACGGCTCTCACAGAAAGGAATCATTGAGTTGGAAGAGACCTCATGGGCCATCCAGTCCAACCCCCATTCTGCCAAGAAGCAGGAATATTGCATTCAAATCACCCCTGACAGATGGACATCCAGCCTCTGTTTAAAAGCTTCCAAAGAAGGAGCCTCCACCACACTCCGGGGCAGAGAGTTCCACTGCTGAACGGCTCTCACAGTCAGGAAGTTCTAGAGTTGGAAGAGACCTCATGGGCCATCCAGTCCAACCCCCTGCCAAGAAGCAGGAATATTGCATTCAAATCACCCCTGACAGATGGCCATCCAGCCTCTGTTTAAAAGCTTCCAAAGAAGGAGCCTCCACCACACTCCAGGGCAGAGAGTTCCACTGCTGAACAGCTCTCCCAGTCAGGAGAGGTTGGGCATATGGAGTATTCATGCTAAGTTTGGTCTAGATCCTTCATTGTTTGAGTCTACAGTGCTCCCTGGATATAGGTGAACTACAACTCCAAAACTCAAGGTTAATGCCCACCAAACCCTTCTAGTGTTTTCTGTTGGTCATGGGAGATCTGTGTGCCAAGTTTGGTTCAATTCCATTGTTGGTGGAGTTCAGAATGCTCTTTGATTGTAGGTGAACTATAAATTCAAGCAACTACAACTCCGAAATGACAAAATCAATCCCCCCAACCTCATAGAATCATAGAGTTGGAAGAGACCTCCTGGGCCATCCAACCCAACCCCCTGCCAAGAAGCAGGAATATTGCATTCAAATCACCCCTGACAGATGGCCATCCAGCCCCTGTTTAAAAGCTTCCAAAGAAGGAGCCTCCACCACACTCCGGGGCAGAGAGTTCCACTGCTGAACAGCTCTCACAGTCAGGAAGTTCTTCGTGTTCAGATGGAATCTCCTCTCTTGTAGTTTGAAGCCATTGTTCCACATCCTAGTCTCCAAGGAAGCAGAAAACAAGCTTGCTCCCTCCTCCCTGTGGCTTCCTCTCACATATTTATACATGGCTATCATATCTCCTCTCAGCCTTCTCTTCTTCAGGCTAAACATGCCCAGCTCCTTAAGCCGCTCCTCATAGGGCTTGTTCTCCAGACCCTTGATCATTTTAGTCGCCCTCCTCTGGACACATTCCAGCTTGTCAATATCTCTCTTGAATTGTGGTGCCCAGAATTGGACACAATATTCCAGGTGTGGTCTAACCAAAGCAGAATAGAGCATGGGGAGCATGACTTCCCTAGATCTAGACACTAGGCTCCTCTTGATGCAGGCCAAAATCCCATTGGCTTTTTTTGCCGCCACATCACATTGTTGGGTCATGTTTAACTTGTTGTCCACGAGGACTCCAAGATCTTTTTCACACGTACTGCTCTCAAGCCAGGCATCCCCCATCCCCCAGATGGAGAAAGCGCTGCTTCTCTGCTGCTCCATTCCCAAAATTATGCAAAACGTTACATTTGCATTGGCCACCGGGCTTTGCCAATAAGGGGCATCTGAATCATCAATGGATTTTTGTACTTGAGACTTGGAACCATTTCCAAGATCTATCTATCTATCTATCTATCTATCTATCTATCTATCTATCTATCTATCTATCTATCTATCTAGCTATCCATCCGATCCCCAACCCATCTAAAACACAGACATGTGCCTTTCATCTCAAGAACAGACAAGCATCCCGAGCTCTGAGGATTATTACCTGGGAAGGAATCCCACGGGAGCATTGCAGCACACCCAAATCCCTGGGAGTCACTCTGGACCGTGCTCTGACCTACAAGAAGCACTGCCTGAACATCAAGCAAAAAGTGGGTGCTAGAAACAATATCATACAAAAGCTGACTGGCACAACCTGGGGATCAAAACCAGACACAGTGAAGACATCTGCCCTTGCGCTGTGCTACTCTGCTGCTGAGTATGCATGCCCAGTGTGGAACACATCTCACCACAGGCATGTAGCCAGGGGGGGGGGGCTTGAGGGGCTTCAGCCCCCCCCCCCCGAAATTCTGATGGTGGTTCGCGAAAAGGCCTTACTGGTGCATTATTTAAACTGTTATGTTTATTCATATCATGATCTGATCACCATAATCAATATATCCCATATGCATGGGGGTATTGGGGTAATAATACAAAAGGTTTGCTAGGCTAGACCCTCTTTCACTCAGACTCAGCCCCCCCCGAAACTCAGCCCCCCCCCGAAACCCCCCCTGAAATTTTTTTAGCCCCCCCCCGAAACCCGAAACGAAATCCTGGCTACGGGCCTGTCACCACGCTAAAACAGTGGATGTGGCTCTTAATGAGACATGCCGCATTATCATGGGGTGTCTGCGCCCTACACCACTGGAGAAATTACACTGTCTAGCCGGTATTGCACCACCTGACATCGGCTGGGAAGTAGCAGCCAATAGTGAAAGGACCAAGGCAGAGACATCTCCAGCTCATCCTCTCTGGTGTTGCCGCAAGAAGGTCCTCCTTGTGCATGTGGCAAGGCTCAGGTTGCATTTCAGCAGGTGGTCAGTGGTTGGCTCTTCTCCGCACTCGCATGTCGTGGATTCCACTTTGTGGCCCCATTTCTTGAGGTTGGCTCTGCATCTTGTGGTGCCAGAGCGCAGTCTGTTCAGCACCTTCCAAGTCGCCCATTCCTCTGTGTGCCCAGGGGGGAGTCTCTCATTTGGTATCAGCCATTGATTGAGGTTCTGGGTTTGAGCCTGCCACTTTTGGACTCTCGGTTGCTGAGGTGTTCCAGCGAGTGTCTCTGTAGATCTTAGAGAACTATTTCTTGATTTAAGTCATTGACGTGCTGGCTGATACCCAAACAAGGGATGAGCTGGAGATGTCACTGCCTTGGTCCTTTCATTATTGGCTTTCACTATATACTTCCCGGCGGATGTCAGGTGGTGCGGGCTAAGCAGTGTTATTTCTCCATTGGTGTGAGGCACAGACACCCCGTGATAATGTGGCATGTCTCATTAAGAGCCACATCCATTGTTTTAGCGTGGTGAGATGTGTTCCACACTGGGCATGCGTACTCAGCAGCAGAGTAGCATAGCGCAAGGGCAGATGTCTTCACTATGTCTGGTTGTGAACCCCAGGTTGTGCCAATCAGCTTTTGTATGATATTGTTTCATGTGCTTTTCACCTTAAGAACAGACTTTGCAGTAGGCAAAGTGTTGTATTGGGCTTGGGACTTTGTTGCTGCCTTTACTGTCGCCTTGGGTCCTGGGACTGCAGATCGCTGTGCTTTCGTGCTTCTACCAACTGGAATCCTATAAAGGCGCAGACGTGCTTGGTTTCATCTATGCTGATGATTGTGCCATTACTGCTCAAGCAGGGAGCTTTGAGATGGTTGAACAGAAGCTTTCTGAAGCTCTAGGTGCTCTTACTGCCTATTACAGAGAAAACCATCTGATCCCTAACCCATCTAAAACACAGACATGTGCCTTTCACCTTAAGAACAGACAAGCATCCCGAGCTCTGAGGATTACCTGGGAAGGAATCCCACTGGAGCATTGCAGCGCACCCAAATACCTGGGAGTCACTCTGGACCGTGCTCTGACCTACAAGAAGCACTGCCTGAATATCAAGCAAAAAGTGGGCGCTAGAAACAATATCATACGAAAGCTGACTGGCACAACCTGGGGATCACAACCAGACACAGTGAAGACATCTGCCCTTGCGCTGTGCTATTCTGCTGCTGAAGCAGTGCCTGAATATCAAGCAAAAAGTGGGCGCTAGAAACAATATCATATGAAAGCTGACTGGCACAACCTGGGGATCACAACCAGACACAGTGAAGACATCTGCCCTTCCGCT
The DNA here is from genome assembly GCF_025583915.1 of Anolis sagrei ordinatus. Classification (NCBI taxonomy): domain Eukaryota; kingdom Metazoa; phylum Chordata; class Lepidosauria; order Squamata; family Anolidae; genus Anolis; species Anolis sagrei. The sequence goes on along the minus strand of NW_026844367.1, from coordinate 3,524,976 downwards.
ATGCTACTCTGCTGCTACAAGGTGTGCCTGAACATCAAGCAAAAAGTGGGTGCTAGAAACAATATCATACGAAAAGCTGACTGGCACAACCTGGGGATCACAACCAGATACAGAAATAAACATCTATCTATCTATCTATCTATCTATCTATCTATCTATCTATCATCTATCTATCTATCTATCTATCTATCTATCTATCTATCTATCTATCTATCTATCTAAAAATGTTCTGTGCATAATGAGTACCTTAAAAACAAAAGAACCAATGAACGAAATCACACCAAATTTGGCAACAAAACGTCTCACAACACAAGGAGTGACCATCACTCAAGAAAGAATTTGAACCCTGGTGTCCAGAGTCATGGTCCTATACTCACCTCACTATTTCATGCTGGATTCCAGTAATAGAAGCATGAAAGTCCAAAAACAAAATGGCCTGTGGGCTATACCCATCCCAGTGCATCCCAAGCCTTAAACGGTTTGGGACCCGCCTACTTATGTGACTGCATCTCTGTCTATGAACCCACGTGTTCTCTTCGTTCATCCGGAGAGGCCCTGCTCGCGATCCCACCTGCGTCGCAGGCGCGATTGGTGGGGACGAGGGACAGGGTCTTTTCTGTGGTGGCCCCCCGACTTTGGAACACCCTCCCCAAGGACATCAGGCAAGCCCCTACACTGGCAGTCTTTAGGAAGAGCTTGAAGACCTGGCTGTTCTGGTGTGCCTTTCCAGAATAGGAAACTCCAGCAATATGTCCCAGAAGCACTTTATCAGAGATTTAAGATTGTCTGCACATTGCACTTACCCTAAAATCCTATATTTCACCTGTCATACTCAGCACTTTTTAATCTGTACCCATTACATTCGGCCCGGCCCTAGTTTTATTGTGTTATGGTGTATTGTTTTTATTGTTTACTGTTATTGCTTAACGTTTTGATTTGCATGAAATGTTATGTGTATTGTTATGCTGTTGTTTTTATTGAGGCCTTGGCCTTCGTAAGCCGCATCGAGTCCTGCGGGAGATGTTAGCGGGGTACAAATAAAGATAATAATAATAATAATAATAATAATAATAATAATAATAATAAGTTTGTTGTAGGTTTTTCCGGGCTATATGGCCATGTTCTGGAGGCAATTTTTCTCCTGACGTTTTGCCTGCATCTATGGCAAGCATCCTCAGAGGTAGTGAGGGCTGTTGGAATGTTAATTCGTAATTCGTTAAAAATTCATTATTTTTTTATAACGAAGCGATAACGAACCATTCAGGAGCAACTGAAAAACGAAACGAATTTTTCCAATTCGTTTCGTAATTGTTTCGTAATTGTTTTGTAATTGTTTCGTTATTGATGCGTTATTGATTCGTAATTGTTTCGTTATTATTTCCGCATGTCTGGTGCAAGTTTTAGGGTTGCTGTTTGTTTTCTCAGTGAAAAAAAATATAATTATCACACCAACAGTCAACAACAGAGGGAGAGGGAAGCTTCAGAAGTTTTTTTAGCGTATTGCGCGATCGCGGCCTCCATTAACGAATCGATTCGTAATCGATTCGTAATTGTTTCGTAATTGTTTTGTGATTTCCAAAATTTCGTAAATATCGAACTTTTTTAAAGAAAAATTTCGGAATTCTTTTAAATAATGAAACGCAAAAACCCCCTAAAAACAAATTGAGTTTAGAAACAAATTTTTCCGTGGTTGGACAGCCCTAGCAAGCATCTATGCTTGCCATAGATGCAGGCGAAACGTCAGGAGAAAAATTGCCTCCAGAACATGGCCATATAGCCCGGAAAAACCTACAACAACCCAGTGATTCCGGCCATGAAAGCCTTCGACAATACAATAATAATAATAATAATAATAATAATAATAATAATAATAATCTGCTAGATCGGACATGGGCAAACATCACCCTCCCTTGATGTATTTTGAACTTCAACTCCTACAATTCCTAACAGCCTGCACTAGGTCCATGACTGTTCTGCCCTTGACCTCATCCAACCTCTCTCTGTAGAACAATCTCATCTGTTTTGTTTTTTTAAGCATGTCCTTTACATAACATTTGTCCCGATTGCCGTTGTCTCGTACGGCCTTAACGCTTGTTCGGTGACACTTTCCCCTCACTCTTACGAGCGCAGACAAAGGACCCATTCAGACAAAGCCAAGAACCGGCCACAGTCTTCCCCCGTATTGCGCTGTTGCTGCTGCTGCTGCTGTTCAAGTTGGCCCTCTCCTCTCCCTGGGATCTTTGCTCCCAAACGTGTGGCTTGGATCATGCTGTACAAACTCTGTAAGCACCCCAGCAACAAGTGGATGCCTTTGTTCCATGAGGCGATTTTAACCTGTGTTTAAGGAAGTAGGGATTAGCCTAAGCGGCCGCTTCTGTTGCAAGCACGCCGGGCTTATTTGCAAAAACATTCCACAGGGGCCTAAACTGCTCACCGACAGAAGCCCGTCTCAATGCGGGGAAGGACCAGAGCCATTCTGAATCCCTATGGGTCCTTTTCCCCACTCATAGCAGAGAAGTACTAGCTTATTCACAAGTGCACAAACCCTCCAATTGCACATTCCTAAGATTTATAGTTTATTTATTTATTTATTTATTATTTAAACTTATATGCCGCCACTCCCCTGGGGCTCGGAGCGGCTTACAAGAACAGGCTAAAATCTAACAAAATTTAAAAGCAATTTAAAACAATTTAAAAACAACACTATCAAACATTAAAAGCCTGTCGAAACAGGTATGTCTTACATGCCCTGCGGAAAGCTGGTAAGTCCCGCAAGGCACAGACTTCAGGTGGCAGAGTGTTCCTGAGTGATGGTGCCACTGCTGTGAAGGCTCTGCGTCTGGTTGCTGTTAGACACAAGGTCTTGACACTGGGGACTTCCAATAGATCTTGGTCCTCAGAACAGAGGGATCTCTGGGGTTGGTAGGGGATGAGGCGGTCGCTCAGGTACATCGGCCCCAGACCATGCAAGGCCTTCAAGGTGAGCCCCATCCCTTTGAAAGTGATCCGGTGCTCAATTGGTAACCAATGCAGCTGTAGTAAGATTCACCTACAATCAAAGAGAATTCTGAACCCAACCAACAATGGGATTACCAAACTGGACACACAGTTCTCCCATGACGAATAGAAAATACTGGAAGGGTTTGGTGGGCAGTGTCCTTTGGTTTTGGAGTTGTAGTTCACCTACATCCAGAGAACACTGTGGATTCGAACAATGATGGATCTGGACCAAACCTGGCACAAATACTCAATATGCTCAAATGTGAGCACTGGTGGAGTTTGGGGAAAATAGACCTTGACATTTGGGAATTGTAGTTTCTGGGATTCCTAGGTCGTCTACAATGAAAGAGCTTTCTGAACCCCTCCAATGATAGAATTGGGCCAACTTCCCACACAGAACCCCTGTGACCAACAGAAAATGACTCCAAAAAGAAAGAGAAGGACAGGGAGAGAGATCTTCAGCTTCCTCTGCTAAAGGGATCCTAGGACTATCCGAAATATGTGTTTTCTGATGTTTGGTGTTTGGTGACCCCTTTGACACCCCGTCGTGACCCCTCCCAGGGGTCCCGACCCCCAGGTTCAGAAACGCTGCCTTAGAATGTGCTCTTTAACTACCACTATTCACTTTTCCACATAATCACCAAACAATTGGATACATTTCTGCCAGCGATGAACAAGTTTTCTGAAGCCGTCACGGAAGAAGTCGATGCTCTGTTTCCGCAAGCAGCGTCTCCCAGTTCTCTCAATGTCTTCATCAAAAGCATAATGATGTCCCAGCAGATCTTTCATTATCGGGAACAGATGGAAGTCAGACGGTGCTAAGTCTGGACTGTATGATGTTGTATGGTGGTGAGATCCAGTCTCTGAAGTTTCAAGTCTGTGCGCTTTCATTTCAGGCGTCAGTATCCTGGGTCCCCATCGTGCACAGATCTTCCAATAGCCAAGCAACGCAATAATGTGACCCACACATTCTTGTGAAAAGCCAATTATGTTTGAAATCTCTCTCTGTGTGATACAACGATTGTCCTGAATCAATCTGTCAACCTTTTGCTTGTGAAACTCGGTGGTTGCTGTCACAGGACGTCCAACTCTTTGTTTGCCACACAAGTCAGATTTTCCCACCTCAACATCTTTAAACTTACTCCCCCAGTGACGCAGAATACTCACATCAACACAATCACCATAAACAGCTTGCATTCTCTGATGAATCTCCTTTGGGGTGACACCTTCTTCTGTCAAGAATTCAATGACTGCACGTTGCTTAAGTCACATTGACCGACTGTCTGCGCAGGGTTCCATACTTCACACTTTGAGCACACAACCATTCAATGCTAAGGCTTCCTGTCTAGTTTCCAACAGACCTTCCAACAGACCTCACAAACTCTGGGAATGCCTGCCATAGAACATCAGGAGAGAATGCTTCTGGAACATGGCCATACAGCCCAAAAACCTCACAGCAACCCAGTGATTCTGGGTCTGTTGGAAACTAGGCAAGTGGGGTTTATATATCTGTGGAATAATGTCCATGTTTATATATCTATGGAATGTTCTTTCTTCCACCCTGGACATTCCACAGATATATAAACCCCACTTGCCTAGTTTCCAACAGACCTCACAACCTCTGAGGATGCCTGTCATAGATGTAGGTGAAATGTCAGGAGGGAATGCTTCTGGAACATGGCCATACAGCCCGGAAAACTCACAGCAACCCAGTGATTCCGGCCGTGAAAGCCTTCGACAACACATCCTTAGGATTGCCTTCAGGATCAAGGCCAGTGCCATGCTATGGATGATAAGGAGCATCACAGTGTAAGAACATCAGGTGGATAACACTATGTAACAAAATTTGGGGGGGAAATCAGTTCATGGTTTAAAAGTCTCATTTCCTGTTTATTTGTGCACGCCTTACTTTGAAAGTAGTTGTTCCACTCCAGAAACTTTGTTTGCCACAAACTATGTTGAACTGGTTGAGACTATATGAGATATTCATTGAAAAACTATAGCAAAATCTGCTGCAGGATGTCCCTCCCGCAGAAACAAAAGGTTTTCTGCAGTTTAATAATAAGTTTCCATGCTTTTATGATAGAACCAATTAGGAAATAACATTTATAACCCAGGAACAAAAATTCTGCACATTGCACCTACCTCCAAATACCTCTACATATTACCTGTCAAGTTCAGCACTTTTAAATTTTGTCTATTACATTTGGCCCGGTCTTTACATTTTAAATTGCGTTACGGTGTCATTGTTTTACTGTTTTATTGTTGCTTGAGGTTTATTATTTGCTTATGAGTTTTATTTTATTTTTATGAGTTTATTGTGTATTGTATGTTGTTGTTGTCGGCGGCCTTGGCCTTTGTAAGCCGCATCGAGTCCTTCGGGAGATTTTGCGGGGTATAAATAAAGATGATGATAGTAATAATAATAATAATAATAATAATAATAATAATAATAATAATGTGAAGAGGAAGAGGGGCCGACCAAGGGCAAAATGGATGGATGGCATCCTTGAAGTGACTGGACTGACCTTGAAGGAGCTGGGGGTGGTGACGGCCAACAGGGAGCTCTGGCGTGGGCTGGTCCATGAGGTCACGAAGAGTCGGAGACAACTGAACGAATGAACAACAACAACAATGTGTTACACAGTGTAACTTCTCATCACAATGAGAAGGTAGTGACCAGTTGATCTGCTTTCCTAGTTTCTGTGGATTTTTAAAAAATTTAAACTGTACTTGGACTTGGCAGACCTTAGAATTCAACAAAGGTGGCCTACCTTTGACTTTCCAGAACTTGTCAGATGGCAATAATTACTAGCCTTAGGTAACGTAGTCTGTGCACATTCAGAAGAAGACCTACAAGCCACTCTAAACACCTTTGCAGAAGCATATGAGAAGCTAAGCCTCTCATTGAATATTGAGAAAACCAAAGTGCTCTTCCAACAGTCACCAGCCAATCCCTCTCCAATGCCAGAAATACAGCTTCATGGTATAACATTAGAAAATGTTTGGTTTTTTGGGGTTTTTCTTTTGTCGTGTCAGGAGTGACTTGCCCCCGGTGGCACAGTGGGTTAAACCCCTGTGCTGGCAGGACTGAAGACCAACAGGTTGCAGGTTCGAATCCGGGGAGAGCACAGATGAGCTCCCTCTATCAGCTCCAGCTCTTCATGCAGGGACATGAGAGAAGCCTCCCACAAGGATGGTAAAAACATCAAAACATCCGGGCGTCCCCTGGGCAACATCCTTGCAGGCAGCCAATTCTCTCACACCAGAAGCAATTAGAAAATATTGACCATTTCTGATACCTTGGCAGCCACCTCTCCACAAAATTCAACATTGACACTGAAATACAACACCGCCTGAGCTCTGCAAGTGCAGCATTTTTCCGAATGAAGCAGAGAGTGTTTGAGGACCGGGACATCCATAGGGAGACCAAGGGGCTTGTTTATAAAGCCATTGTCCTCCCAACGCTGCTATACACCTGCAAAATGTGGACTGTCTACAAATGTCACACTCAACTCATGGGATGATTTCATGAGCGTTGCCTCTGAAAAATCCTGCAAATCTCTTGGGAAGACAAGCGGACAAATGTCAGCGTGCTGGAAGAAGCAAAAACCACTACTATTGAAACAATGATCCTCCACCATCAACTCCCCTGGACTGGCCACATTGTCCAAATGCCTGATCACCATCTCCTAAAGCCGGGAAGTTGCAGCCAATAGTGAAAGGACCAAGGCAGTGACATCTCCAGCTCATCCCTTGTTTGGGTATCAGCCAGCCCGTCAATGACTTAAATCTAGAAATAGTTTTCTAAGATCTACAGAGACACTCGCTGGAACATCTCAGCAAGTGGGAGTCCAAAAGTGGCAGGCTCAAACCCAGAACCTCAATCAATGGCTGATACCAAATGAGAGACTCCCCCCTGGGCACACAGAAGACTGGGTGACTTGGAAGGCGCTGAACAGACTGCGCTCTGGCACCACGCGATGCAGAGCCAACCTTAGGAAATGGGGCCACAAAGTGGAATCCACGACATGCGAGTGCGGAGAAGAGCAAACCACTGACCACCTGCAATGCAACCTGAGCCCTGCCACATGATGCACCATGGAGGACCTTCTTGCAGCAACACCAGAGGCACTCCAAGTGACCAGATACTGGTCAAAGGACATTTAAGCAACTACCAAGCTTGCAAACTTTGTGGGGTTTTTTTATCTGTTTGTTTGTTTTGTTCTGTTAGAAATGTAATGCAATGGTCTGGTTGCCCCTGACACGATAAATAAATCTCCTAAAACAGTTACTGTACTCCCAACTCAAGAACGGAAAATGATATATTGGTGGACAGAAAAAGATATTTAAAGATGGGCTTAAACCTAGCCTTAAAAAACTGCGGCATAGACACTAAGAACTGGGAAGCCCTAGCACTTAAGAGCTCTAACTGGAGGTCAGCTGTGACCACCAGTGCTATGGAAATCAAAGAAGCACAAACTGAGGACAAAAAGGAGAAACGTGCCAAGAGAAAGGCTCATCAAGCCAACCCTGACCGGGACGGCCTTCCACCTGGAACATGATGTCCTCACTGTGGAAGAACATGTGGGTCAATAGTAGGGCTCCACAGTCACCTGCGTATCCACAGTCAACACACTACACTTGGAAGGCCATCATACTCGGACAATGAGGAATCACCTATGGAAGTAAGTACCAGCCTTGGACAGCATGGTGGTGGGTGATGGGAACTGTAGTCCAGCATAGATCTGAAAAGCCACCAGTTCCCACCTGTGCAAGGAAGAATGCTTTCAAATAGCAGGTTGCCCCTTGCAATGTAGGACACTGGCTCCTGTTCCCAAACACAGACCAGGGACACACATGCCACTCTTTCAACTACTCAATGAGGGCTACAGACTTGTATAATTCATAAGCATTTCAAATCCCTTGAATCCTAAATCAGAAGTGGTTTTTAAGAGAGAGATTAAACATTTCAGAGCAGCTTTGGGCTGAACCCAGTTCATACTCTCTTCTCACACTGTATTGACAACAATCAATCTTTCTCTTTTTGAGCCTCGGTCAGGCACTATTTCCACCCAACGTTCTGGTACCACATTCTTCTAAATCCTTAAATCTCAATGCTGCTGTTGCAACACTTCCTGGCACAAATCCCCGCATGCTCACATTATTCACTGGGCTGATGCAGATATAGATCAAATATTAGAATAAAAAATGAGAAAGAGAAATAAATAACAAATTAATATATTTTATTTATTTATTGTGTCAGAAGCAAATTGAGAATACAGTTATAATGTATAAAAACAACAACAAACAAAGTTTAAAACTTGGCATTATAATAAATTTTCTTTGACCAGAAGCTGGCCACTTGGAGCACCTCTATGTCACTGTGAGAAGGTCCTCCATTGTGCATGTGGCAGGCCTCAGGTTGCATTGTAGTAAGTGGTCTGTGGTTTGCTCTTCTCCGCACTCGCATGTCTTGGACTCCACTTTGTAGCCCCATTTATTAAAGTTGGCTCTGCATCTTGTGGTGCCAGAGCTCAGCCTGTTCAGCGCCTTCAAAGTCACCCCGCCTAAAGACCTTGGCCTGCACTTAAACACAATTGGCGCTGACAAGATTACCATCTGCCAGCTGCAGAAAGCCACCTTACTGGGATCTGCACGCATTATTGGCCAATACATCACACCGTCCTAGACATTTGGGAAGTGTCAGACGTGTGATCTAATACAACAACCAACAGAGTGTTTGCTGTGGACTCATCTTGTTGTAGGTTCTTGTAGGTTTTTTCGGGCTATAGGGCCATGTTCTAGAGGCATTTCTCCTGACGTTTCGCCTGGATCCCCCACATACGACCTAGCAAAATTTCTTGCTGCACAGTTACAAAGCCATATTGGGCTCACTACACACTCCATCAAGGACTCAGCCCACTTCATAGAAAAAATCAGCAATCTCAAGCTAAATACAAACGACAAACTGATCAGCTTCGATGTGGTATCTCTATTTACCATGGTCCCGGTAGCAGACACCATGGCACTCATCAACCAGAGGTTCCCAGAAGACATCACGGCGCTGTTTCACCATGGCCTCACCACCAGCTATTTTCAGTGGGACAATGAATTCTACGAACAGAAAGATGGAGTAGCTATGGGGAGCCCTCTCAGCCCGGTCATAGCTAACTTCTACATGGAACACTTTGAAGAACAAGCCCTGGAAACAGCAACCAAAAAGCCCATGATATGGTTCAGATATGTGGATGACACCTTCACCATTTGGAGCCATGGAGAAGAAGAACTCAACAGGTTCCTGGACCATCTTAACAGCATCCACCCAAACATCCAGTTCACCATGGAAAAAGAAAATGAAGGAAGACTGCCTTTCTAGATGTCCTAGTCATCCGCAAACCAGATCAACAATTGGGTCACACCGTCTACAGAAAACCCACACACACAGATAGATATCTACATAAAAACTCCAACCATCACCCAAGTCAAAAAAGAAGCACCATTAAAGCCTTGGCAGACCGTGCAAAAAGAATCTGCGAACCCCACCTCCTCCAAGATGGAACTGAACCACCTCAACTGGGCTCTCCAGGCCAATGGAGACTCCACCTCAGACATCAGAAGAGCTGCAAGACCACTGAGAACAAGCCACGAGAGTCAAGACCAAGATCCACCCAGAGGAAAAGTGTTCCTGCCATACATCAAGGGAACCACTGACCGCATAGGGAAGCTGATGAGGAAACACAACATACAAACATCTACAGACCCACCAAGAAAATCCAACAAATGCTCCGTTCAGCAAAGGACAAGAGGGATCCTCTCACCTCTTCAGGAGTCTACCGTGTGCCATGCAGCTGTGGACAAGTCTACATAGGGACCACCAAACGCAGCGCCCAGACACGCATCAAGGAACATGAAAGGCACTGCAGACTACTTCAACCAGAGAAGTCAGCCATAGCAGAGCACCTGAGGAACCAGCCTGGACACAGCATATTATTTGAGAACACAGAAATGCTGGACCACTCCAACAACCACCATGTCAGACTACACAGAGAAGCCATTGAAATCCACAAGCATGTGGACAATTTCAACAGAAAGGAAGAGACATGAAAATGAACAAAATCTGGCTACCAGTATTAAAAAACTCTAAAATTACAACAGCAAAACAGCAGAGAGGAAACAACCAGGCACATCTTAACACCTCTCAACAGAAGATTTTCCCAGGCTCAGCCAGGCCTTCAAATGCTAATGAAGGTGGTCAGTTGAAACATTCACACCTAGCTCCAGCAGAGAAGAGCTCTTTGCCCCACCCCAGCCATTCCACAGATATATAAACCCTTTCCTATTTCCAACAGACCTCACTACCTCTGAGGATGCTTGCTATAGATGCAGGCAAAACGTCAGGAGAAATGCCTCTAGAACATGGCCCTATAGCCCGAAAAAACCTACAAGAACCTAGTGATTCCAGCCATGAAATTCCAGCCTTCGACAATACATTCATCTTGTTGTGTTTGAAATAATAATAATAATAATAATAATAATAATAATAATAATAATAAGGGATCCCCCTGGTGTTTCAGCAGATTAAACCACTGAGCTGCTGAACAGATATCAATATAAAGATCCTAGAAATGTGTGCAGATGAAGTAGGAATCTGTGCTGGTTAGGGAATATTAAATACTTATTTTCCTCATTTATTTATTTATTTATTTATTTATTCATTATTTATTATTCAAACTTATGGGCCACCACTCCCCTGGACTCAGAACGGCTTACAAGAACAGGCTAAAATCTAACACAATTTAAAACAATTTAAAAACAATTTAAAACAGCAATATCAAAGATCAAAGGCCCGTCAAAACAGATATGTCTTACATGCCCTGCAGAAAGCTGATAAGTCCCGCAAGGCACGGACTTCAGGTGGCAGAGTATTCCAGAGTGATGGTGCCACTGCTGTGAAGGCTCTGCGTCTGGTTGCTGTTAGACGCAAGGTCTTGGCACTGGGAATTTCCAATAGATGTTTAAAGTGCAGTATAAAAGGGCCCCTTGGTGGCACAGCGGGTTAAACCACTGACCGAAAGGCTGGCGGTTTGAATCTGGGGAGCAGGGTTAGGCCCAGCTTCTGCCAACCTAGCAGTTTAAAAACATGTAAATTTTAGTAGATCAATAGATACCCCTTTTGTGGGAACGTAATGGCGCTCCATACAGTCATGCCGACCACATGGCCTCGGAGGCGTCTATGGACAACGCCGGTTCTTTGGCTTAGAAATGGAGATGAGCACCAACCCCCAGAGTCGGACACGACTAGACTTAATGTCAGGGGAAACCTTTACCTTTACCTATGAAAATAACCTCTAAATTTTATTAGTATAAATGTGGAGAAACGGAGTTTCGGCCTGGACTGCTACCAATATGCGGACGATACCCAACTCCTTCTGCGCCTGGAGCAACGTCAATTCCAGACAATTTCACCCAATGTCTGGAGGCTCTGTCGAACTGGCTATGTGCTAGCAGACTGAAGGTGAACCCAGCGAAGACTGAGATTCTCTGGCATGGCCGCTCGATTGGTCTGACCCATTTGCTACCCACCTTCAATGGTGCTGCCCTATCTCCATCGACCACTGTTAAGAGCTTGGGTGTCGTCCTGGATTCGCAGCTGACAATGGAAGCTCAGGTGGCTGCTGCCAGCAAACAGGCCTTTTTCCATCTATGACAAGCGAGGCAACTGGCACCCTCCCTATCTGACGAGGCTCTGGCAACTGTCATCCATGCCACGGTCACGTCTAGGCTGGACTATTGCAACGCCCTGTATGTGGGCCTTCCGATGTCTACGACCCGAAAGCTCATATTGTTCAGAATGCGGCAGCCAGGTTACTCACAAGAACGCCCATGAAATGCCATAGAACACCAGTGCTGCAACATCTACACTGGCTTCCAACTGAGTACCGTGGCCTGTATAAGATGCTAGTTCTGACCTTTAAAACTCTTTACGGCCAGGGTCCATCGTACCTTAGGGACCGCCTCTCCTTCTCCCATCATCGGAGGTCGCAACGACCAGCCCAACGTGACTTACTCCATATACCGGGTCCTAGAGAAGTGCACTTGGAAAGGACCAGGCGCAGGGCTTTTTCTATTTCTGCCCCTGCCTTGTGGAATTCCTTGCCGCCCTACTTGAGAGCCATGCGTGACTTAGGGCCTTTTACTCTCGCACTTAAGACCTGGCTTTTTACTAAAGCATTCAATCTCTGTTAATTTTTAATTTTTTGTATTTTATCTTTTATAATTAAAAAAAAAAGAAAAGGAAAGAAAAGAAAAAGAGAAAAAGAAAAAAGAAAAAGAAATACTCTCGCACTTAAGACCTGGCTTTTTACTAGAGCATTCGATCTCTGTTGATTTTTAATTTCTGTATGTATCTCTGTTAATTTTTAATTTCTGTATGTATGTTCCAGCTGTGGAACACCCTCCCTGTGGACATCAGATTGGCGCCCTCTCTTATGACATTCCGCAAGAGATTAAAGACGTGGTTGTTTGAGAAGGCGTTTGAGTAAGTGCTGTAACAATTGGCAATGACGACTGGAACGGAACATGGATAACGAGACTTGGATTGTGATTCAATGATGAGACGTCGCGAATGATTTAGTGTAATTGTATTATGGATAGTGATGTTGTTTATTGTTGTTGTGATATTGCTTATGTTGTAATTGTTCCTGATTTTATATGTTGTACACCGCCGTGAGTCGCCCTAGGGCTGAGAACGGCGGTCTACAAGTGCAGTAAATAAATAAATAAATAAATGTATTTTATCTTTTACAATTTAGCTGTAAATCGCCTAGAGCATTCTTGGATGGAGGGCAATTAATAAATTAAACCCCAGAGATCCCTCCGTTCTGAGCACCAAGATCTATTGGAAGTCCCCAGTGTCAAGACCTTGCATCTAACAGCAACCAGGCACAGAGCCTTCACAGCAGTGGCACCATCACTCTGGAATACTCTGCCACCTGAAGTCCGTGCCTTGCGGGATTTATCATTTATTTATTTATTTATTTACTTTGCTTATATACCGCTGTTTATTATTATTTATTTGGGGTTCTTTTACCCCGCCCTTCTCACCCCGAAGGGGACCCAGGGCGGCTTACACAGTAAAGGCACGATTAGATGCCTGCATCACAACAATCATCACAAATTACAATAAATTCACAGTTACCAACAGCTTCATGCATTATTCCAATAAAATCAATAAAATCAATAAAATCAATACAAACCTAATTCCTCCCTTACATTGTCAGTGTTTGCTGTCTCATAGATCTGCTTTTGATACCATTTCGTCAATCCTGCTGGTCTTTAATTGCCTGGTTGCCCAAAGGCCTGGTCCCATAACCAAGTCTTCACCCTCCTCCTGAAGGAGAGGAGGGATGGTGATGCTCTGATTTCCCCGGGGAGTGAGTTCCACAGGTGAGGGGCCACCACTGAGAAAGCCCTGCTCCTCGTCCCCACCAGCCTCACTTGTGACAGTGGTGGGGTCGAGAGCAGGGCCTCCCCTGTTCTCAGCCCGAAGGCGACTCAGAGCGGTTTACACCCAATAAAAACAGCAATAATTCAATGCACATATAACAATTGACCACTTAACACATTATCCACTTAATAAACAACAAGCAATTACACTAAACAATTATTACAATAACCAGCCCAATCGTCTCATCATCAAAGTGTAGTCCAGGTTCGTCGTCCATTGTTCCATTCCTATGTTCAATTACCAATATTGCACTAGATTATTAGCTTTCCGCAGGGCATGTAAGACATATCTATTTCGACGGGCCTTTGATTTCTGATTGTTTTTAAATTGTTTTAAATTGTGTTCGATTTTAGCCTATTTTTATAAGCCGCTCTGAGCCCCAGAGGAGTGCCGCAGGGTTCTGTCTTGGTCCTGTTCAACATCTTTATTGATGACTTAGATGAAGGGCTAGAAGGCATGATCATCAAGTTTGCAGACGACACCAAATTGGGAGGGAGAGCCAAAACTCCAGAGGACAGGAGCAGAATTCAAAACGATCTTGACAGATTAGAGAGATGGGCCAAAACTAACAAAATGAAGTTCAACAGTGACAAATGCAAGATACTCCACGTTGGCAGAAAAAATGAAATGCAAAGATACAGAATGGGGGACATGCCTGGCTCGAGAGCAGTACATGTGAAAAAGATCTTGGAGTCCTCGTGGACAACAAGTTAAACATGAGCCAACAATGTGATGTGGCGGCAAAAAAAGCCAATGGGATTTTGGCCTGCATCAATAGGAGCATAGATCTAAGGAAGTAATGCTACCCCTCTATTCCGCTTTGGTTAGACCACATCTGGAATATTGTGTCCAATTCTGGGCACCACAATTCAAGAGAGATATTGACAAGCTGGAATGTGTCCAGAGGAGGGTGACTAAAATGATCAAGGGTCTGGAGAACAAGCCCTATGAGGAGCGGCTTAAAGGGCTGGGCATGTTTAGACTGAAGAAGAGAAGGCTGAGAGGAGATATGATAGCTATGTATAAATATGTGAGAGGAAGCCACAGAGGAGGGAGCAAGCTTGTTTTCTGCTTCCTTGGAGACTAGGACACGGAACAATGGCTTCAAACTACAAGAGAGGAGATTCCATGTGAACATGAGGAAGAACTTCCTGACTGTGGGAGCCGTTCAGCAGTGGAACTCTCTGCCCCTGAGTGTGGTGGAGGCTCCTTCTTTGGAAGCTTTTAAACAGAGGCTGGATGGCCATCTGTCAGGGGTGCTTTGAATGCAATATTCCTGCTTCTTGGCAGAATGGGGTTGGACTGGATGGCCCATGAGGTCTCTTCCAACTCTTTGATTCTATGATTCTATTCTATGATGACTACACCTCTGTGATGGGGCCACCTGACCCTCTGCTTCTCACATACAGCTCCTCTGTGATGAAATGTGGACTTTCCCCCATTCCTTCGTCTTGCAACATTCCCCAAACTCCTTCCTTCCACCCTGTATGTTACACTAATGAGCGTGGCCCAGTTACACAATAAGGAGCTTTTATACTTGGCTAATCGGGCCCAGAGTCCTGCCGGGCTCCCCTGCCATGCGCTTCTCTGAGCCAAGGCCGCTCGCTCTCTTGTGCGCTCCCATTCTCCCGGAAAGACCCAACCCCCATCCGCCTTTTGTAATTTTTTTAATGGGGTCCCTTTGCCTGGTTTGTGCTGACCTAATTAAAAAGCTGTTGTGAGCAATGCCTTGTGATGGTCTAATCCCAGCCCAGGGACTCTACAAAGCTTTTGGCGGGTTCCTCCTCCTTCCATTCTGGCCCTGGTTGGTCCAACGCCGGCTGCCTCTGCCCAGTCTTTTCACGGCGCTGACAGTCCTCAGGGTTGCGCATTGACTTGCCTAGGACCATTCATCTTCTCCGGTGAGTATCCAAGACTCTTTTCATTGAATGCAGACTTTGGTATGCCGCTCCGCCAACTTCTTTTTTCCTGCAACCAGAAATGCAACACATGACATCAATTTGGCTAAAATGCCTCTTAGTAACAGAAGGCACAACCTAAACAAAGCCTAGCCTTCTGTAACAACTTAGAAAGCTGCTTTTGACCAAGGTATTTTGTCTCTCTCTTCCATTATTTACCACTTTCTGACATTTAGTGCCTTTCCAGAGTCTGGGCTAGATACCGTATATACGCGAGTATAAGCCTAGTTTTTCAGCTCTTTTTTTAGGCTGAAAAAGTCCCCCTCGGCTTATACTCGAGTCAAGGTTATTTATTATTTTACTCTATTATTATTATTATTATTATTATTATTATTATTACATATATATTTAGTGCCTTTCCAGAGTCTTATTTTACTTTCTTCTTCTTATTATTATTATTATTACATTTATATTTAGTGCCTTTCCAGAGTCTGGGTTAAATACCATATATATTTGAGTATAAACCTAGTTTTTCAGCTCTTTTTTTAGGCTGAAAAAGTCCCCCTCGGCTTATACTCGAGTCAAGGTTATTTATTATTTTACTCTGTTATTATTATTATTATTATTATTATTATTATTATTATTATTATTTTCATTTCATTTATTATTTTACTCTATTATTATTATTATTATACATTTATATTTATACTTATTATTATTTAGATACCGTATATACTCGAGTATAAGCCTAGTTTTTCAGCTCTTTTTTTAGGCTGAAAAAGTGCCCTTCAGCTTATACTTGAGTCAAGGTTATTTATTATTTTACTCTGTTATTATTATTATTATTACATTTATATTTACTGCCTTTCCAGAGTCTGGGCTAGATACCGTATATACTCGAGTATAAGCCTAGTTCTTCAGCTCTTTTTTCAGGCTGAAAAAGTCTCCCTCGGCTTATACTCAAGTCAAGGTTATTTATTATTTTAATCTATTATTATTATTATTATTATTATTATTATTATTACATTTATATTTAGTGCCTTTCCAGAGTCTGGGCTAGATACCGTATATACTTGAGTATAAGCCTAGTTTTCCAGCTCTTTTTTTAGGCTGAAAAGGTCCCCCTTAGTTTATACTCGAGTCAAGGTTATTTATTATTTTTATCTATTATTATTATTATTATTATTATTATTATTATTATTATTATTACATTTATATTTAGTGCCTTTCTAGAGTCTGGGCTAGATACCGTATATACTCGAGTATAAGCCTAGTTTTTCAGCTCTTTTTTTAGGCTGAAAAAGTCCCCCTCAGCTTATACTTGAGTCAAGGTTATTTATTATTTTACTTTATTATTATTATTATTATTATTATTATTATTATTATTATTATTACATTTATATTTAGTGCCTTTCCAGAATCTGGGCTAGATACCGTATATACTCGAGTATAAGCCTAGTTTTTCAGCTCTTTTTTAGGCTGAAAAAGTCCCCCTCAGCTTATACTTGAGTCAAGGTTATTTATTATTTTACTTTATTATTATTATTATTATTATTATTATTATTATTATTATTATTACATTTATATTTAGTGCCTTTCCAGAATCTGGGCTAGATACCGTATATACTCGAGTATAAGCCTAGTTTTTCAGCTCTTTTTTTAGGCTGAAAAAGTGCCCTTCAGCTTATACTTGAGTCAAGGTTATTTATTATTTTACTCTGTTATTATTATTATTATTACATTTATATTTACTGCCTTTCCAGAATCTGGGCTAGATACCGTATATACTCGAGTATAAGCCTAGTTTTTCAGCTCTTTTTTAGGCTGAAAAAGTTCCCCTCAGCTTATACTCGAGTCAAGGTTATTTATTATTTTACTCTATTATTATTATTATTATTATTATTATTATTATTACATTTATATTTAGTGCCTTTCCAGAGTCTGGGCTAGATACCGTATATACTTGAGTATAAGCCTAGTTTTCCAGCTCTTTTTTTAGGCTGAAAAGGTCCCCCTCAGTTTATACTCGAGTCAAGGTTATTTATTATTTTTATCTATTATTATTATTATTACCATATTTATTATCACATTACCTATTATATAATTATTACCAATATTTGAGATGTTCAGAATTTTCGTTCTCTGTGTTTATCTTTTCGAATGACATTCCTGAGAGATAACTCAAGTACTGTATATACTCGAGTATAAGCCTAGTTTTTCAGCCCTTTTTTAAGGCTGAAAAAGTTCCCCTCGGCTTATACTCGAGTCAAGGTTATTTATTATTTTACTCTGCTATTAGTATTATTTTTATTACATTGATTATTTTACTCTATTATTATTATTACATTTACATTACTTTACTCTATTACTTTTATTACATTTATTATTTTACTCTATGTATTATTTTTTATTATTATATTATTATTATTTATTATTATATTACTATAGTAATTATAACACTATATATTTAGTGCCTTTCACAGATGGGCCTATTGTTACATTACATTATTTATACTACAATTTATATTAGTGTCCTTCCCAGAGCCGGGTTAAGAACCATATATACTGAGTATAACCCATTTTTAGTTTTTCCCAGCTGAAAAATTCCCCCCCAGGCTTATACTGAGTCAAGGTCTATTTTTATTATTTAATCTTATATCACTTCATACATCTTATATTATTCTTTCTCATAGCCTTATTTTAC
>NW_026844367.1:3477926-3493713 GCF_025583915.1 Anolis sagrei ordinatus | reverse complement strand
ATAATGACAGTAATAAATAGAGTAAAATAATGGAAATGTAATAATAACAGTAATAATAGAATAATAAATGTAGTAATAACAGTAATAAATAAAGTAAAATAATGGAAATGTTATAATAACAGTAAGAATAGAATAATAAATGTAATAATAACAGTAATAAATAGAGTAAAATATTGGAAATGTAATAATAACTAATAATAGAATAATAAATGTAGTAATAACAGTGCTAAATAGAGTAAACTAATGGAAATGTAATAATAACAGTAATAATAGAATAATAAATGTAATAATAACAGTAATAAATAGAGTAAAATAATGGAAATGTAATAATAACTAATAATAGAATAATAAATGTAATAATTACAGTAATAAATAGAGTAAAATAATGGAAATGTTATAATAACAGTAATAATAGAATTATAATAAATGTAGTAATACTAATAATAATCGAATAAAATAATAAATGTAATAAAATAATAATAACAGAGTAAAATAATAAATAACCTTGACTTGAATATAAACCGAGGGGGGCTTTTTCAGCCTTAAAAAAGGATTGAAAAACTAGGCTTATACTCGAGTATAAACAGTAAATAATATTTTATAACCTGCCCTTATATTCCAAGGGTCTCAGGGCAGTATATAATGCAAACAGCTTATAAGAGTAAGAATAGCTTTCAAGTACTGAAAGCATATTGAATTGCTTAAAACAACAATTCAAAAACAGTTAATACCATTTAAATGGTGCCTCCAATGGTGCAGTGTGTTAAACCGCTGCTGAACTTGCTGACCGAAAGGTCAGCAGTTTGAACCTGAGGAGTGGGGTGATCTTCTGCTATTAGCCACAGCTTCTGCCAACCTAGCAGTTGGAAAACATGCAAAAGTAGTGTTGCACTATGCAGTCATGCTGGCCACATGACTTTGGAGGCGTCTACGGATAACGCCAGCTCTTCGACTAAGCACCAACCCCCAGAGCACCAACCCCCAGAGTTCAACATGACTAGATTTAATGTCAGGCGAAAACTTTTACCTTTACCTAACACCATTTAAAATAATGTAACCATGTAACATGTGTAAATTATGCAAATACATTGTTAATAAGATTTGATCATTCTAGTTGAAACATCCAGTTGTGAAAACGCAACACATGTAGTGCATCTTGCTTATTCACCTTTCTGCTTCAGGTGTTTGACTTCCTCAAAACATCGATTATGAGAAGCTTCAAGGACAAGCAGTTCCTCCAAGGCTCCAAGTTTCTACAGGACTTAGCTCCTCAGCGCTATGATATATCTGCTGTGTTTTTAGAAGTTGTAGCGAACAGGTGAGTGGCTAAGAAATCAGTTGATGGAATAAACTTTTCTGCTATCCATCCTCCCTCAATCAATGATTATGTAGCTTTGATACTATCATGCATACATCGAAACCTCTACTTAAGAGCATCCCAACTTTAAGAGGATTTGAGTTAGGAGCTGCCGCTCGGCCTGGAGTTCGCTTTGACATATGTGGTGAAGTGTGAGTTTTAATCTATAGTTGTATAAATATGTGAGAGGAACCCACAGGGAGGAGGGAGCAAGCTTGTTTTCTGCTTCCCTGGAGACTAGGACGCGGAACAATGGCTTCAAACTACAAGAGAGGAGATTCCACCTGAACATGAGGAAGAACTTCCTGACTGTGAGAGTTCAGCAGTGGAACTCTCTGCCCCGGAGTGTGGTGGAGGCTCCTTCTTTGGAAGCTTTTAAGACAGAGGCTGGATGGCCATCTGTCAGGGGTGATTTGAATGCAATATTCCTGCTTCTTGGCAGAATGGGGTTGGACTGGATGCCCATGAGGTCTCTTCCAACTCTTTGATTCTATGATTCTATGTATAATAATAGATAGGTGTTTAAAAGGGTAAGTATTTAAACTAGTGTAACTGGGGGGATGGTAGCCAGCTCAACTCACTTTGAGCTGGGTTGCCATGGGAAAAGGGGCGGAGCCAACTGCCACTTGGCAGGGCAGCCATTTTAAAACAGTTAGTCTGTAGTCAGCGAACTACAGGGAAGGCTGGTTCTGTAGTGTGTTGAGAACCAGTAAAGTAGTCTGTAGTCTAAGGACTACAGGGAAAGGCTGATTCTACTGTGTTGAGAATCAGGAAGGTTTTGGCTTTTAGCCTGTGTAGTTTAGATAGGTCAAGTTGACTTATTTATATTATTAGTCACATCCTCCTTCAGGGTTCAGATAAAAACTCTATTTTAAAATTGACCCTTTTTACCCAAAAAGCGCTGGCCATCCGCGAGAAGATGGAAGCAGAGAGAGGTGACCTTGCTGCCATCAACAAAACTCAAACTTAAAAACTTAATATGGACATGCCACTAGTTTTACCTACCCATGCCCCCACCCAAACCCTACTTTAAGGAATTAATCAATTTTTAACATTTTAATCTTTTTATCTTTTTGTTGCTCAATTATTTAGGAGTGGGTCGACAGGCCAGTAGGCCATGATGCCTTGTATTCATATATGGTTTTACTGTATGTGTATGTTTTGTATGTTTTGCATGTTTTGATATGGTCAAAATTGACTAATCAATAAAGAATTGTATTGTATTTTTGTATATTATTAGTCTGTGTATGAGCAAAAGGGGGAGAGAACCATAAAAAGAATCTTTACTGCAACAGAAATAACATAAGGAAAGAATAGGTTTATACCTGAAGTAATCTGTTAAAGAAAAAAAACACATTTTGAAGGAAAATAAGTTTAAAACCTGTTTAGTGGAAGGAATAGTCCTCTTAAGAGTTGTTTACTGAAATGTATTAAATGTAACCTCTGAAGAAATGTGCCTCTAAGAGCTAAGAAACATTGAAACCATCAAGCTTCTTTTATACTTCAATAAACTTGTTATAGTTTCTTCTAAAGCCAAGTCTCTGTTACAAATACTTTCAAGTTAAGCCACGCTTCAGTCCAAATCAACATTACAAGCTATTAGTTGTGTTATCCATTTAGTAAGTCCTTACAAAGTGGTGGCTCCTTTACAAACCGTTACAACATAAGACTAGAGTTTTGAGTTAAAGAGTTAGCTCCAGAGAGAGTGCTAGTTCAAGAGTCAGGGCTTTGGGGCTTCAAGGGAGCAGCCTCTGTGCCTCGTTCTTTTGTCCACTTTGGGAGATCACTGTCCACTTTACTCTTGTCCTTTTTGAGGAAGTTTGGGTTAGTTGATTTTGTGTGACTATTATTCCTGGTATGTTTAGCTTCATGAAGAGAGAGAGGGAGAGAAAAACAGGGGAGGGGGAAATGAGATGAGTACAGGACAAAGAAAATGATGCTTTTCTCCTCTGATGGTTTTGTTCCAGTGTATTTGGCTGGGATCATGTGACACAGGGCCTGGTGGGTCTGGGATTTATCCTGATGGACTCCTATGGGCCGAAAAGACCCTTTGGGGGCAAAGGCATGGAAACTAACCATGGTCTTTCCAAAACTCCAGCTCAGCAATCGTGCAAGTTAGGAGCTGATATCCTATTGGAAGCATTCAAGGTTAGTCTGAGATGGTGTTGTATATTCTATGTTTTCAGTCGTTGTACTTTTTCTCCTCTTGATGATTGTCACCCCAGGTTTTTAATACCTCAGATATACATCCCTTTTTAAAAGCAAAATGATTTAAAACCAAACCCACATTCAAGAATATATAACCTACTGATGCCTTATTATTATTAATTATTTGATGTTAGAAAATTCTGTTGTTCTGGAATGAATTTTTGGATACAATCACACATGTAGGACAGGATATAAAAGCCCGAAATAATAATAATAATAAGGTTCTTGTGGGTTTTTTTGGGCTATAGAGCCATGTTCTAGAGGCATTTCTCCTGACGTTTCGCCTGCATCTATGGCAAGCTTCCTCAGAGGTTGTGAGGTCTTGCCATAGATGCAGGCGAAACGTCAGGAGAAATGCCTCTAGAACATGGCTCTATAGCCCGAAAAAACCCACAAGAACCTAGTGATTCCAGCCATGAAAGCCTTCGACAATATAATAATAATAATGTAAGAAATTTTACTTTTAGAGAAAAAAAGTGCCCGCTCTCAAGAACCTGTGGAATGATTCCCAGTTCTGAACCCAGCTAATTAAAATGAGATACGTGCACAAAAAGTATAAACATGTTTAAATTAATACAATATTTATTATTATTATTATTTCGGGCTTTTATATCCTGTCCTACATGTGTGATTGTATCCAAAAATTCATTCCAGAACAACAGAATGTTCTAACATCAAATAATAATAATAATAATAATAATAATAATAATAATAAGGCATCAGTAGGTTATATATGTTTGAATATTTACATAAAATTAATTTAAGATAAGACTTCCCAACTCTGATTATACCATTATTTTAACCTACTTCAATGTAAATGAATGTGCTTACATATCCTTCCAATAAGAATAAAGACAGTAAAATAATAAATGTAATAATAATAAGAATAGAGTGAAATAATAAATGTAATAACAATCATAAATAGAGGAAAATAATAAATGTAATGATAACAATTATAAAATAAAATAATAAATGTAATAATAATGTAAAATGATAAATGTAATAATAATAATAATAATAATAATAATAATAATAATAATAAATAGAGGAAAATAATAAATGTAATAAAAATAATAATAATGAAAGAGGAAAATAATAAATAGCCTTGTCTCGAGTATAAGCCGAGGGGGACTTTTTCAGCCTAAAACAAGGGTTAAAAAACTAGGCTTATATGTGAGTATATAAGGTATGTCTTTCAGGCTGAAAAAGCTCCCCTCTGCTTATACTCAAGTCAAGGTTATTTATTATTTTACTCTGTTATGATGATTATTACTCTGTTATGATGATTATACGGTCTTGATTAGTATAATTACATTTATTATTATACTCTATTATTATTATTTATTGCATTTATTATTTTACTCTATTATTATTAGAGGGATACATAAGCACATTTACACTGAAGAATATTAGAATAATGGTTTAATCGTAGTTGGACAGTTTTATCTTAAATTACAATTTTATGTAAACATTCAAAACCATGTAACCTACTGATGCCTCAATTAATGTAATGTTATTGGCATCTGCGAGAAGATCCAACCAGTCCATCCTCCAGGAGATAAAGCCTGACAGCTAATTGGAGGGAAGGAGACTAGAGACAAAGTGGAAGTCCTTTGGCCACATCATGAAGAGACAGCAAAGCCTGGAGAAGGCAATTATGCTGGGGAAGGTGGAAGGTAAAAGGAAGAGGGGCCGACCAAGGGCAAGATGGATGGATGGCATCCTTGAAGTGACTGGACTGACCTTGAAGGAGCTGGGGGTGGTGATGGCTAACAGGGAGCTTTGGCGTGGGCTGGTCCATGAGGTCACGAAGAGTCGGAGACGACTGAATGAATGAGCAACAAAAATTGGCATCTATTTTTATTTTGCAATTTACCTGCAGCTGCTGCATTTCCCACTCTCGGCTTATACTTGAGTCAATACGTTTCCCCAGTTTTTTTGTGGTAAAATTAGGCTTATATTCGGGTCAGCTTATACTCAAGTATATACAGTATTTGAGGAGGTACTTCTGCAGGTTTTAGATCCCAAATCATTTACCCCATTAAAACTAAGCACAGAGTGACTGAATTAGTATTTTTGTTCTTCTCAATAAAAAAAAACAAACTATTCTGACATGGGTTAGTTTTATCACTTTCTTCACTAATACGTCTTCAGGTGAAAGTGTTTGGGCTGTTTGATACAAAATCAAAAATAGATGTTTGTGTGTGTTATGCTGTGAATAAACTGAAATTGCATCAACAGAATCTTGCTTTAAGATATTCTACTTCTCAGGTGCATGAGCTAATAAGAAGTGAAATACTGGAACAGGTCCTGAACAGAGTCATCACAACTGCAGGTTCCTCCGTCAGCCACTTTATAGGTAACTAGCCATCCCCTGC
Source organism: Anolis sagrei ordinatus (assembly GCF_025583915.1). NCBI lineage: Eukaryota > Metazoa > Chordata > Lepidosauria > Squamata > Anolidae > Anolis > Anolis sagrei. The sequence continues at coordinate 3,487,770 of NW_026844367.1, read as the reverse complement.
CACACGTTGCTGTGGCCCAGTCTGGTGATCTGGAAAATAAAGTAATGAGAAAGTGTTGGTTTCTAATATATGTAATTTCTTTATGCTTGTGGGTAAACAGTATTTCTTGCTGTTTCTTTGTCAGTGTTGATGTGGAGATTGTCTGGTTTGCCTACTCTGGAACATGCAACATAGAATTGTCCTTCTTTAGGGGTTCCTTTCAAATCTATGATACTATATCTGTGTGTGTGTGAATCGTATATATCTATCTATATCTATGGCTGGATGGCTCTTTGTCTGGAGGGCTTTGATTACGTTTTCTTGCCCTGGTGAAGGGAGTTGGACTGGATGGCCTTAAATATGGTGGTTCTGTGTGGCAAGTTTGCCCCAATTCTGTCACTGGTGGGGTTCAGAATGCTCTTTGATTGTAGGTGAACTATAAATCCCAGTAACTACAACTCCCAAATGTCAAGGTCTATTTCTCCCAAACGCCCATCTGTCTTCATATTTGGGCATATGGAATATTCATGCCAAATTTGGTCCAGATCCATCATTGTTTGAGTCCACAGAGCTCTCTGTATGTAGGTGAACTATAATTCCCAAACTCAAGGTCAATGCCCACCAAACCCTTCCAGTATTTTCTGTTGGTCATGGGAGTTATGTGTGCCACGTTTGGTCCAATTCCATCGTTGATGGAGTTCAGAATGCTCTTTGATTGTAGGTGAACTATAAATCCCAGTAACTACAATTCCCAAATGTCAAGGTCTATTTCTCCCAAACGCCCATCTGTCTTCATATTTGGGCATATAGAGTATTCGTGTAGAGTTTGGTCCAGATCCATCATTGTTTGAGTCCACAGTGTTCTCTGGATGTAGGTGAACTACAACTCCCAAACTCAAGGTCAATGCACACCAAACCCGTCCAATATTTTCTGTTGGTCATGGGAGTTCTGTGTCCCAAGTTTGTTTCAATTCCATTGTTGGTGGAGTTTGGAATGCTCTTTGATTATAGGTGAACTATAAATCCCAGCAACTACAACTCCCAAATGACTAAATCAATCCTACCCCAACCCAACCAGTATTCAAATGTGGGCATATGGGGTATTGCTCTATGGATGTAGGCGGACTACAAGTCCAAAACTCAAGGTCAATGCCCACTAAACCCTTCCAGTATTTTCTGTTGGTCGTGGGAGTTCTGTGTGCCAAGCTTGGTTCAATTCCATCATTGGTGGAGTTCAGAATGCTCTTCGATTGTAGGTGAACTATAAATCCCAGCATCTACAACTCCCAAATGACAAAATCAATTTTTTTTGAGTGATGGTCACTCCTTGGGTTAGTAGGTGTCTTGTGGCCAAATTTGGCATCAATTCGTCCAGTGGATTTTGAGTTATGTTAATCCCACAAACAAACATTACATTTTTATTTATATAGATTATGAAAGGAAACAATTGGAAACGTCTTTGCAAAGACGATTTTCCACCAGTACAGTTCAGGAAAACAGAGAACAAAACAGTCATGTGATGCAAGAGTAAAAGTAACACATAGAATTGATGGGTTGCTTTTATTTAGATCTTTTCTAAATAGATCCCTTCTTAATCTTCCTTTTCAGATCTTTTGTCCAGCATTGTAATGTCTGCTCCCCTTGTCCTTCAAAGCTCGTCCTCCAAAGTTGCAGAGGCTTTTGATCATTTGTCATTCCTGCCTCTTGATACAGTGCAAGGGCTCCTTAAAGCTGTGCAGGTAATGCGGTTTTGTTTTATAGATGTGTATCAGTCAGTCAGTAGCCTTTATTTCGGTCAACAAACCATCGGCTAAGTCAAGTGAAAGTAGAATGATGAAATGCAACAATTAACAATTAATAACATCACATTTGGCTTATAATTAATAAAAACAAGTATCACCATTCGCTATCGGATGAATGACTGTTTATATAATCTAAAACAGGAACGGATTGCAAATTAATAATAAGTCTCCCGAGTACTCTTTGTTACACTCAGCCTTTACAGGTTATTCATGAGGCACTTGCGGCTTTTTGCCGCTGCAAACAGAAATTTGGCCACCTGTTCCGTTACCCTTTTATCAAGATCAGGCAGTAAATAAGTGCAATACCAACTTAGGGATCTTCCTGGCCACTTGGTGAGTAGAGGGGATATTAACCTTAGTCTATCATCCTTGTAAATTGTGCAAATAAAAAGTACATATATTACAGTTTCAATTTTACCCTCCCCGCATGGGCAAACTCTGTGTTCGTAATCAGTCCCTTTGTATCTACCCTCTAGTATGGCTGATTTGAGGGCAGTGAATCTGGCCCAACTGAAAGCAAGGCGAAATTTTGGGATGTTTAAATTTTCAAAGTATTTGGCACCTCCCAAAGAATTAAATGTTAGGCCTAGACTCAATGGAGAGCATGTGGAGCACGCCAGAGTCATTGAGTCCTGTTTGTCTATGTCAGCCCCGGAGTGTGGTGGAGGCTCCTTTTTTGGAAGCTTTTAAACAGAGGCTGGATGGCCATCTGTCAGGGGTGATTTGAATGCAATATTCCTGCTTCTTGGCAGGGGGTTGGACTGGATGGCCCATGAGGTCTCTTCCAACTCTTTGATTCTATTATTCTAAGTCACCCAGTGAGTTTCCATGGGCAAAAGGGGAATCCAATTCTGTTCTCCAGTCTCACATTAGGAGCCCCCGGTGGCGCAGTGGGTTAAACCCCTGTTCCGGCAGGACTGAAGACCGACAGGTCGCAGGTTCAAATCCAAGGAGAGGCGGGTAAGCTCCCTCTATCAGCTCCAGCTCCTCATGCAGGGACATGAGAGAAGCCTCCCACAAGGATGATAAAAACATCAAATCATCCGGGCCCCCTGGGCAACGTCCTTGCAGACCACAACTTGCGGTTGGGGCGGTGTCCCTCAGACTAATTTTTATTGTAATCCTACTCACACTTACTTTTGGAATATATATTATTCTGGTAATCAAGTGGAAAATACACAACAGCCAGAGCAAGAATACTTGCTCTTATTAGCCCACAAGCCCATATTTTCCTTTTTCAGTCTTTAAACACCGGAAGCGACTTGCAGTTTCTCAAGTCGCTCCTGACACGACAAAAAAATAAAAAATAAAAACATTATGTTGACTCTCCAGGAAAAAAAATCCCATTTATGCATACTGGCCAACTGAGCCTCCCAGGATAGTGGCAGATAGAGATTCTCCAATCGGGGTTTCAGATTTGGGGCAGGTGCATGGAGGAAAAGGGGTCATTCAGCTATTCAGGTCCCAAGGCATTTGGGCTTTCTAGATAAAAACAAACACCTTTGAGGTCGAATTTATAAAAAGGATTGTGGTTATGGAGGTCCCACCTAGCAATCATTATGCTAAACCTGATTTTCCCCAATTGAAAGCAGACTCACCAAGGTTGAAAGCAGCAACACAGGTTTATTTGCAATCCGGCCAGAAGGGATACATATAAGGTTAGCACCAACAATACACTCATGTCATGAATATAGAAAATGCAAGACTTTATACATTTGACAGGCATTCAAACCTCCCACTCCGCCTGCTTCCTTCCCTGATTGGCCAGATGGAGGGCAGTCCTGAATCCGCACTCCCATTGGTCACTGTCCTGATGACGTTGCCACCTCCAGATGGGGATTCCCTTGGGGAGGGTGTTGTCAAGCAATTCAGGATGGCTGTGAATAGATCAAAACCATTGTGGGTTGCCTAGTGAGAAAAGAGAAGCCAATATTCCAGAATAAATCTCACCAAGTTGAAGAGAAAGGTGTTTATTTCATTCATTCATTCATTCATTCATTCATTCATTCATTCATTCATTCATTCAGTAAGTCAGTAAGTAAGTAAGTAATTTCATTCTAGCTGGAACGGATGTCAAACTGCAATCATTTGCTCAGAAGCTGACATAACTCACAAGGTGAAATAATACAGTTTTAATAGGAAATACAGAGCTGTCAAATTCATATTTTCCGCTCCGGCCCCCGCAGCCGGCTTCGCGGTGATTGGTTGGAGTCATCAGCTGGCTGGGAGGCGTGGCCAGCTCAGCTGCACTTTAGCCAACCAGAGCGTTTTCCCCGCTTCGGCCACTCAGCCAATGGGAAGGCAAGCCAGGCGGGAAACAATGAATGGAATGGAGAAATGATAGGATTAAAAAGCCGTTCAGCAGTGGAACTCTCTGCCCCAGAGTGTGGTGGAGGCTCCTTCTTTGGAAGCTTTTAAGCAGAGGCTGGATGGCCATCTGTCAGGGGTGATTTGAATTCAATATTCCTGCTTCTTGGCGGGGGGTTGGACGGGGTGGCCCATGAGGTCTCTTCCAACTCTTTGATTCTATGATTCTATTACTAATGTTTGTCGAAGCGGCCAGCGATAGCTTAGGCCCTCGTGCTGGACACGGCCTATTGTCTGAGACTTTCGAAAATACATTTTTGGCTAGCTCCTTTGTTGTCCTTCCATCCTGGGTATGGGATCCATTGATGAAGTTTAGAGCTGGTTTCGGCCAGATGTGTTGACATAATGGAAAAGAAGCTGTGGTGAATCCGAAATGCAAAGATACAGAATGGGGGACAATGCCTGGCTCGAGAGCAGTACGTGTGAAAAAGATCTTGGAGTCCTCATGGACAACAAGTTAAACATGAGCCAACAATGTGATGTGGCGGCAAAAAAAGCCAATGGGATTTTGGCCTGCATCAATAGGAGCATAGTGTCTAGATCCAGGGAAGTCATCCTACCCCTCTATTCTGCTTTGGTTAGACCACACCTGGAATATTGTGTCCAATTCTGGGCACCACAATTCAAGAGAGATATTGACAAGCTGGAATATGTCCAGAGGAGGGCGACTAAAAGGATCAAGGGTCTGGAGAACAAGCCCTATGAGGAGCGGCTTAAGGAGCTGGGCATGTTTAGCCTGAAGAAGAGAAGGCTGAGAGGAGATATGATAGCCATGTATATAAATATGTGAGAGGAAGCCACAGGGAGGAGGGAGAAAGTTTGTTTTCTGCTTCCTTGGAGACTAGGACGCGGAACAATGGCTTCAAACTACAAGAGAGGAGATTCCATCTGAACATGAGGAAGAACTTCCTGACTGTGAGAGCCATTCCGCAGTGGAACTCTCTGTCCCGGAGTGTGGTGGAGGCTCCTTCTTTGGAAGCTTTTAAGCAGAGGCTGGATGGCCATCTGTCAGGGGTCTTTGGAAGCTTTTAAACAGAGGCTGGGTGGCCATCTGTCAGGGGTGATTTGAATGCAATATTCCTACTTCTTGGAAGGGGGTTTATTTATTTATTTATTTATTTACTTTGCTTGTATACCGCAGTTTCTCAGCCCGTAGGCGACTCAACGCGGTTCACAACAAGAGCAAAAAAGTCAATCGTACAACATACAATATTTAAAACCATTAACAGCCTAGTATACAAATAATGACACATCAATAACAACACATTAGCATCTCGTAACTAAAATCGTGATCCAATTCGTCATCCATAAATCCGTTCCTATATTCATCGTTCAATTGCACTATTTATCTGAACGCCTGTTCAAACAGCCAGGTTTTTAGTTTTCTTTGAAACACGATTAACGAAGGGGCTGATCTAATGTCCATGGGAAGGGCGTTCCACAGCCGAGGGGCCACCACAGAGAAGGCCCAGATTGGCTGAAAACCGGACTGGTTAGGATACGAGCTCCTGTTATTGCGGGTTCCCACTGATGTCATCACTAGTTAGTATTCTACAGTTGTCATTTGTTGGTTCAAAATTTCAGTCCATTCACTGTTCCGCCCTCGAGGGGAACAAACTCCAGGAATATGGTGTGGAAGCATGTAAATGAGTCCTTTATTGATTTTAATGGCCCAGTCCTGATAAACATAATGGGAAACATCTTGTGTATACAAGATGTTTAAACAGCTCAATGGGCAAAGTTTGCCTGACAAATATGCACTGCACTTCAGCAGTAGATAGTGCAGATGATATTAATGAAAGCTGGGAAAAAACCTCTCAAGAGAGCAGGAAACGTCTCAATGAAATAGGAGTTTATCAATGGAAAAGGTTTTTGTAAATAACGTCAGCAAGGAATTTATCAATGGGGTCAGGTAGCATTTTGAGTGCATACATTAAGTGCCTCTTCCTCTCACCACCCTACCCCCCCCCCAATCCATTATGAAGAAATTATGCAGATCATAGAATCATAGATTCAAAGAGTTGGCCATCCAGTCCAACCCCCTGCCAAGGAGCAGGAATATTGCATTCAAATCACCCCTGACAGATGGCCATCCAGTCTCTGTTTAAAAGCTTCCAAAGAATGAGCCTCCACCACACTCCGGGGCAGAGAGTTCCACTGCTGAATGGCTCTCACAGTCAGGAAGTTCTTTCTCATGTTCTGATAGAAGGACACACCCAGGCGTGGCTAGGCAGATATTCCAAAAGTGACTTTCTTTATTATAATTTGGGAAAGAGGGGGATGCAGCCTGCTTGGCTCCTTTGGGATTGCGGAATATATTGTAGAAAGGCAATCTGCTGGCATTGCGAGATTGCTGGAAAAATCTTTCATAAAAAAATTGAAGTCGAGCATGTCCCCCCCCCCCCAAATAAGGGGTGGTAACTTATAGTTCTGCAAAGGGCAAGGGCACCAGACTGCACAATAGGGGTTAAGTCTTGGTCAATTTGCCAAGACACTAACAACAACAAGGACCCCAGGAGGTTTTCAGGGAGCAGATTGGTCCCTGGGCTCCAGCCCTTGGAAAGAGTTACAGTTTTCCAAGGGCCAAGGACAAGTCTTGATCCTGGAATCAATTTCTTGGCTCAGTGGAAATCACCCAGCTCCTTTTGTGACTGTTGGACTTTCTTCAATTCTTTTTGGCTCTAAAGAACTCATTTTCGCATCTGAACTTCCCCAGTATGAACTATGGACACATGTTTTAATAAAGTTATTATTTTAATCAATTTCTCTGGGGGACAGGTGGTAGGAAGGGATGCTTGATATGAATTTCTTTGGATTCCTATGATTTCCCCATGTAGTTTTCCTCGTTTTTTGCCCTGGCACCCAATCCATCGCCCCTTTCCCTCCCCCTTGGGGGAAACTCATCAAGGAAGCGGCCAGCTGTTGAAAAGGACAATTAGCAAACACAAAGACTCTTATCATGATAACTCGTGCATGGAAACATAGAATTGGAAACATAGAATTGAACCTCAGAGTTGGCCCATTCAATGAAAAGATTTCGCTTGGCACCTTTGATCACATCACCCTGGGGGGGGGGGCAAGACCCTAGAGAGGGTCTTTCCCCCAAAACTGTTTCTCCTTTCAAAACTTGCCGTGACAAATGTTCACCCCAGTTCCTCCATTGTGTCCTATCTGGTGGCGACAGGAAGACTCGGATAAAGTCATCAATGTCTATCACAAATCCATTCAAAGACAATGGGCTGGGCATCCGTCGCAGACCCCAAGGCATGAAATTCATTAATCCATTCACCAGCCCATTGTTTCTTCCTTGTCCCGCCTCCTTTCTCCTGATTCGCCAGAGCACTGAGGCGGTAGGAGTTTTCCCATTGGCTCCTGTGCAGCAGAGGAGCTCTGTGATTGGCCTGGCGCAGGGCGGGCGACCAAGCCTCCTCCCAGCTGTTATCCCGTCAGCCAATCACCTGTGAGCCGGGCGGATGGTGGGAATTTTGAAACTTCTAAACCTGTAAACCCTATAAAAATGCCTCTGATCTCTGTACTGGTATGCTTTGTTGGCGAATGATTGCTACGCTGCATCCTTTTCAGCTGAATTGCTAATAAACACCTCGGTGCCGTTTCTTCAACTTTGGTGAGGATTATTTTGAATTATTTTAAACTCAATAAAATTGCTGAAATCAGGCTTCTCTAGCTTGCCAAAGTAGCGATCCCTCTTTGGTGGGGTCTCAGGGTCCCTCCTCCCGGGGACGACCCTCCTAAAGTTCCTATTGGCTTCAAAATCATGAATGAACCCCCGCAATTTATGAATTAAGGCAAAGAATATGAGAAGTGGACACAAGACATTCATGAACGTGGTGGAAAATCCATGAATGATTTAAGGCTTATAAGGAGATAGAGAAGGACTTCCTCAGTCAATAGGGGGTTAGGAACTCTGCCATTTCTTCTCGGGCTCCCCACAGGTGATCAATGTCATTGTAAAGGGATTACAATGGATTACTGTAATGCACTCTACGTGGGGCTGCCCTTGAACATGGCTCGGAAATTTCAATTGGTTCAACAGGCAGCAGCCAGGTTACTAACTGGAGCAACTTACAGGGAGCGGTCAACCTCCCTGTTTAAGGAGCTCCATTGGCTCCGTTTTCTGATCCCAGTTCAAGGTGCAAGTTCTTACCTACAAAGCCCTGAACGGTTTGGGACCCGCCTACCTGCATGACTGCATTTCTGTGTACGAACCCATGCAATCTCTTCGATCATCTGGAGAGGCCCTGCTCTTGCTCCTGCCTCCTTCGCAGGTGTGATTGGTGGGGACGAGAGAGAGGGCCTTCTCTATGGTGGCCCATCGACTCTGGAACTCCCTCCCCAAGGACATCAGGTAAGCCCCAACGTTGCCAGTCTTTAGAAGGAGCTTGAAGACGTGGATGTTCCAGTGTACCTTCCCAGAATAAGGACTCCCAAGCAATATGTCCCAAATGCACCTTACGAGAGATTTAGTACTGTCTGCACGCCCACCTATCTTTAAAATATCCAACCTATTTCCCTGGACATGCCCAGCATTTTAAAATTTTAATTCTTACATTTGGCTCTGCCACCGGTTTTTAATTGCGCCGTGTCATTATCGTATTGTTTTGCTTTGTTATGAGTTATTTATTGTTGTATTGTTGTTGTTATGTTTTATGATGTATTTGGGCTCGGCTTCTTGTAAGCCACACCGAGTCCTGCGGGAGATGGTAGCAGGGTATAAATAAAGGATTATTATTATTATTATTATTATTATTATTATTATTATTATTTAATTACCCGTTGGGTGGCTCTCCCTAAATTTTGTTTAAAACCCTCCTACTAGGTACATCCTACCTCTGTTCATGCCCAGCGTTTATTTTTAAAATTTTAACTATTACATCTGGCCTGGCCATAAGTTGTTTTTTTTTTTGTGTTATTGTCTATATGTGAATTTATTAATTGTATTGTTTATTTGCTTATTGCTTGTTGTTTTTACTGATGTGTTGTTGGGCTTGGCCTCGTGTAAGCCGCTCTGAGTCCCTTGGGGAGATGGTGGCAGGGTATAAATAAATAATAATTATTATTACTGCTTGATAGCAGTATGTGTGAAAAAGATCTTGGAGTCCTCGTGGACAACAAGTTGAACATGAGCTAACAATGTGATGTGGCGGCAAAAAAAGCCAATGGGATTTTGGCCTGCATCAGTAGGAGCATAGTGTCTAGATCAGGGGTAGGGAACCTTTGGCCCTCCAGCTGTGGTGGACTTCAACTCCCACAATTCCTTGAGGCTCGGCATTGGGCCAAGGTAAGCCTTTGGGGCGAATGCCGAGCCTCAAGGAATTGTGGGAGTTGAAGTCCACCACAGCTGGAGGGCCAAAGGTTCCCTACCCCTGGTCTAGATCTAGGGAACCCCTCTATTCCACTTTGGTTAGACCACACCTGGAATATTGTGTCCAATTCTGGGCACCACAATTCAAGAGAGATATTGACAAGCTGGAATGTGTCCAGAGGAGGGCTACTAAAATGATCAAGGGTCTGGAGAACAAGCCCTATGAGGAGCGGCTTAAGGAGCAAAGACGGAGATCCTATGGCTGGGTCGACAAATAAATAAATAAATAATCTTCAGAATCCCTGGGTTGAGTTAGGTTCCAAAAGAGGCCAGAGAGTGTGCTCTGAACCAGGGAGAAATATAATGAGCAGAG